>CM061066.1:99672734-100272734 GCA_030762895.1 Sophora flavescens | reverse complement strand
AATATTAGGTAATATTTTTTTAGTTAATATAAAAACTATTTTATTTTTCACTTTAGTAGTTAAAAAACATATAATGTTGTTTTTAATAGAAACAATTTTTCTTTTTGAAACAGAGAAGCTTATATCATTAAAGCAGCATCATAGTCAAATTTACACAACACAATAACTATTAAAAACATAATGCCTAAGATAGCTGATAGACTTTCTAGCTAGACTATGAGCCTAAACATTAACATTTCTACTAGCAAAAGAAACTCGACAATTCAGCTTATAAAAAAAAATTAAAAAAAACTCGACAATTAGGATGTGTTATTAAGAGCTCCTTGCAATGAGAAATCAGTGCACCATACTCAGCATACTCCATAGCATCAGTCGATATAGTATCTGCTACTCCTTTACAGTAAGTTTAAAAAATAACAGATTGGAGACCAAGACTTTGAGTCCACTGAATAGCCCTCAGAAGAGCATAAGCCTATCCCTCTCTGACAGGTAAGGACAAGTCTCCACAATGAGTTTTTGCTAGCACAAAAACACCTGCAGCATCCCTTAAACATAGATCAACTCCCAATTTCTGATCCCTTTGGAAGAAAGCCGCATCTAAATTACACTTCACATAGCCTGCAGGAGGCTTTTGCCAACACTGAACAATTTCATTCCGAGGCTGCATAGAACCTGCATCAGTAATGACAGGTTTTACTGCACACCAATCCTCAAGGACCGACCCTGCTCTAAATAAAATATCTGCAACAGAATCCTGCTTATCCTCCCAAAGCTTGTTGTTTCTACTCTTCCAAAGACTCCTCAGCACCATAGCAAATGTAGCTCTCTGACTATCGTTAACTTTATTGCAGACCTGAAAGAAAAGCTGTGAGAATGGCTCTGCCATCAACAATAAAGGTCCAATAACACTCCAACAGAAACATTTTATTATCATCTTATATAATGGGTCTTACTGTCGTATCCGATATGGTGTTAAAAATTGTTGTTGAAAATTTGTAGACTAAACCCCCAATTTGGTCCCTGAGAAAAACACTCGGGTCTGAAATAGTCCCTAACCAAAAAAACTATCCGTTTAGTCCTTAAGAATGTATTTCCGGGACAGATTAGTCCTTCCGTCAGTTGACCACCTTTGATCGCAGGTAAAATGCTGACGTGTCGGTATCCTTCCAAAACGCATGCCGTTTTTTCCTTCTTCTTCCTCCAGCTTCTTCTTCTTCTTCCACTTCTCTACATGTCTTTTCCCTTCTTCACAAACAAAGCAGAAGGTGGGGAAACATTCATACTTGAAGAAGACCTTTAGGTTCTTTCCTTGATAGCGAATAACAGTACCCCACTTCAGAGGTTGTCTCAGATCAACAGAGGCTTTGATTATGAGGAACCTTCCCAATCGATTGCAGTCTTGGTGTTCCATATCCTCATATGTTCCAATAATATCTCCTAGCTTCCTTGCCATTGATTCAACTCATTTTCAGGGGCAAGTCATAGATTCTTACCCAGAAGGAGACATTGTGCATTTCTAGCTCAGATGGTTGTTCCTCTCCTGAAACACGCTTCAAAATTAGTATGTTTCTGTCGAAGCTCCAAGGCCCACTCTTCAAGACATTCTTTGCATCCTTCTTAGTTGTAAACCTGAACAAAAAGAGGTTCTTGTTCAAATCTTGAATCTCCACTGGATTCTTGAGTCTCCAAGACGGAGTAATCGTCTGTTTGAATGCTCGCACATTGAAGGAACTATCTGACCAGAGTTTCCCTGCAAGGGTGCACCAAAAGATCTCATCTTCACAAATCTCTGAGTCCTCGACATTGATCCCTTCTTCTTATTCCTTCGACAAGTTCCCTGATTTCCACTGATCCATTTGGGTATTCGAATTAGCGAGTGAAAACAGAGGAGAAAACCTAGAAAATCTAGGGGAAAATCCAAGGAATGGATGAGAAGAACAGACAGTCCTGGAACGAGAACCACGACCAAACCCAAGGGCTCGGGGGGACTAAAGTTACAGAGGCCAACTCAAAACCAACTGGAAACAAAAGAAAATCATTGAACAAGAGATACTGAGGAAGAAGAGATGCAGAGAAGTGGAAGAAGAAGAAGAAGAAGCCGGAGGAAGAAGAAGGAAAAAACGACATGCGTTTTAGAAGGATACCGACACGTCAGCATTTTACCTGCGATCAAAGGTGGTCAACTGACGGAAGGACTAATCTGTCCCGGAAATACATTCTTAAGGACTAAACGGATAGTTTTTTTTGGTTAGGGACTATTTCAGACCCAAGTGTTTTTCTCAGGGACCAAATTGGGGGTTTAGTCAAATTTGTATAGCCCGAAACTAATAGGTATTAGAATAAAATTAGTCTTGGACCCAAAAAACAATAACAAAAGAATAAAACTAGTTTGTTGATTTTGTTATTGTTGTTTACAATATTTCCCCAATTGATAAGTTAACAAATTAATTTTTTAAAATATAATCATATGCTTAGGTGGAGATCGATTAATTCTACACCTTAACGGACTTGAACCTCTTCTGCTTCATTGATAGCATGCTTAATTTTTTTTTTATAGAGTATTGTGACAAAGCTAAACATAGCCGGTCCCAAGCCCGGATAAAAGGAGAGGGTTGTGTTAGGCCATCGACAGCCAACGTAAAACTTAGTCGAATCTCTATGACATGGATTAACGACGTAATAATGCTAATGCTAGGTCGTTGCCCAGAAGCAACGTGCTGTATAGCTCGAGTACAGTGTCAGAAGAGCAAGGGCCGATGCATCGCCGCCTGGATGTAGTGAAAAATAAGCAAGGGTTCCCACATTTTTGTGAACGAGTGTGGGTAAAGAAGCTAGCTCACGAGAGTAGGATTCGCTTTGGAACTTGGAATATAGGCACACTTACAGGTAAATCAATGGAAATAGTTGACACTATGATTAGGAGGAGGATCAATTTCATGTGCCTACAAGAAACTAAGTGGGTGGGAGAAAAGGCAAAGGAATTAGACTCTTCGGGTTTTAAGCTTTGGTACACTGACAAAGTAAAATCGAGAAATGGGGTGGGCATAATTGTGGATAAATATTGGAAGAATGATATTGTGGATGTAAAAAGGGTTGGAGATAGGATCATTGCCCTAAAATTTGTAGTGGAACAAGACACCTTTAATGTGATTAGTGCTTACGCACCTCAGGTAGGGTTAGAAGAACACTTCAAGGTAAAATTTTGGGAGGATTTAGAAGGCATAATTCAGGAAATACCGCTAGGTGAAAAGATTTTCTTAGGAGGTGATCTAAATGGGCATGTATGGAGGGCACCTAGAGGTTACGACGGTTTGCATGGGGGATATGGCCTAGGGGAGGTAAATGGTGAGGGCAAGTCTATTTTGGACTTTTCATCTGCCTTCGATCTTACTATAGCCAATACGTGTTTTAAGAAACGTGAGGAGCATCTTATCACGTACAAAAGTGGGGTGACAAGCTCTCAAATAGATTTCTTTCTTATTAGGAGATCGGATAGAAAAATTTGCTCGGACTGTAAAGTCATACCTGGAGAGAGCTTGACTACCCAACATAGAGTCTTGGTCATGGATGTAAGAGTTAAAAGGAGTGTGAAGAGAAGAGGCCACGAAAAGGTTTCAAGGATTAAGTGGTGGCAACTGAAGGGTGAAAAACAAAGGATCTTCCAACACAAGGTTTTGGAGGGAGGGTTTTGGGAGGCAAACGGAAGTGCAAATGATATGTGGGACAAGATGGCCAAGGGGATTAGGAAGGTAGCTATAGAGACGCTTGGTGAATCAAGAGGATTCGGACCTAAGGGTAAAGAATCCTGGTGGTGGGATGAAAGTGTGCAAGCTAAGGTTCGGGTTAAAATGGAATGTTTTAAAGCTTGGTCTTTATGTAGAAATGCTGAAAATTGGGAAAATTATAAGGTGGCCAAAAAAGAGACCAAGAAGGTAGTGAGCGAAGCTAGAACTAAAGCTTTTGACGGGTTGTACCAATCCTTAGGCACCAAAGAGGGTGAGAAATCTATTTATAGGCTTGCTAAAAATAGGGAAAGAAAGACAAGAGACTTGGACCAAGTGAAGTGTATTAAGGATGAAGAAGGTAAAGTTTTGGTTAAGGAACAATATATTAAATATAGATGGAAGAATTATTTCCACAAGTTATTTAATGAAGGATTTGAAGTTTTATCATGCTCACAGGTGCTTGACATCAGAGAGGAGGACCAAAATTACACTTTTTATCGTAGAATCCAAGAGCATGAGGTAAAAGAAGCTTTGAGAAGGATGGATAATGGCAAGGCAGTTGGACCGGACAATATACCTGTGGAGGTATGGAAAAGTCTAGGGAATAGAGGCATTAGTTGGCTCACGAAGTTTTTTAACGAGATTATGAGGTCAAAGAAAATGTCGGATGAATGGAGGAGAAGCACTTTAGTTCCGATTTACAAGAACAAGGGAGATATACAAAATTGTGCAAATTATAGGGGGATTAAGCTTATGAGTCATACTATGAAGCTATGGGAAAGAGTGCTTGAACGGAGACTAAGAAAAGAAACCAAAATCACCGACAACCAATTTGGTTTTATGCCCGGGAGGTCGACCATGGAAGCAATTTATTTGCTACGACGAGTGATGGAACAATATTGAAGGGATCAAAAAGATTTACACATGGCCTTCATTGATTTGGAGAAAGCGTATGATAGGGTGCCAAGAGAGGTTTTGTGGAAAGCCCTAGAAAAGAAAGGTGTTCGGATTGCCTATATTCGAGCTATCAAGGATATGTATGAGGGGGCCACGACTAGTGTGAGAACGCAGGGTGGAGCCACAGAAGATTTCCAAATAACCATAGGTCTGCACCAGGGGTCAGCTTTAAGCCCCTATCTTTTTACCTTGGTCTTGGATGTACTTACGGAGCACATTCAAGAGCCAGCACCGCGATGCATACTTTTCGCAGACGATATAGTCCTAGTTGGAGAGTCGAGAGATGATATAAATGAAAGGTTGGAGACTTGGAGACAAGCTTTAGAAGCATATGGCTTCCGCTTGAGTAGAAGCAAGACGGAGTATATGGAATGTAAGTTTAGCAAAAGGCGAAACACCTCTAGCTTAGGGGTGAAAGTTGGAGACCACAATATACCACAAGTCACACGGTTTAAATATCTTGGGTCTATTATACAAAATGACGGAGAAATTGAGGGAGATGTAAACCATCGGATTCAATCAGGGTGGTCGAAATGGAGGAAGGCTTCGGGTTTTTTGTGTGATAAAAAGGTACCTCTTAAGCTAAAGGGAAAATTTTACCGTACAGCTATTAGACCGGCGATGTTGTATGGGACGGAGTGTTGGGCGGTAAAAAATCAACACGAGAGTAAAATCAATGTAGCAGAGATGAGAATGTTGCGCTGGATGAGCGGAAAAACTAGACGTGATAGGATTAGGAATGATGGCATTAGAGAGAGAGTTGGGGTAGCACCTATTGTAGAAAAGATGGTTGAATCTCGACTTAGGTGGTTTAGGCATGTATGGAGGAGACCTTTAGATTCTGTAGTAAGGAGAGTGGACCAAGTGGAAGGCAATCCAATAGCTAGAGGCAGAGGTAGGCCAAGAAAAACCATAGGAGAAACTATTAAGAAAGATTTGGAGGCCAATGATTTAACTATTAACATGATTCATGATAGAACATTATGACGCCGTATGATCCATGTAGCCGACCCCACCTAGTGTGATAAGGCTTGGTTGTTGTTGTTGTATGCCTACTTGTTAAACACTTAAAGTTTAGTTATAAAAAATAATGAATTTATGCGGATAAAGTTTTATCCTTTATATTTTATATGTTTCATTTTTTAAATAAAGGGTCTGTTAGACCTCTTATCGGTAAGAAATATAAGAAGAAACCCAAACCTCTTATCATTAAGAAATATAAGAGGAAACCCAAACTGCTGATTGGACCAGTTTAATATTAGTAGTTAATAACAGTTACTAGCAGTTATTATAAGTTAGTAGCAGTTATTCTCTATTGTAAAGAATAAGCCAGCATGTAACATGACTGTGCCTTAGGATGTAATTGGAATAAATAGAGAGATTGGGAGGGAAAGGAGGAGGGCAGATTTTGGGTAGGAACTGGTAGGGAGAGACCAAGCTCTCGAATCCTTGGAGGAAACCACCTTTGTAACCATCTCTCTTTCTCTAATCTTTTCTACTTTCTTATTTTGTAATACTCTGTTTTTATCTTTGATTTGGGAACAATTCCCCAGAGGATTATTAATATAATATACTCTGTACTAGCCGAGGAGTAAAACCCGACCACCGAGCTTGGATACCCGACCCAACCAAGGCGGGAAGGATAAAATATTGATATTACCTTTATTTATCCTGATATTATCTCAAACAACATTATCCGGTTAGAAGAGATAATATCCCTTAAATTAAGGGATAAGATATCGATATTATTCTTAAATGATCCTAACATTATCTCAAATAACCTTATCCGGTTAAGAGATCAATTTAAGATATCTTCCTAATCAATCCTGATATTATCTCATATAACCTTATCCGGTTAAAAGAGATAATATCCCTTAAGTTAAGGAAATCACATCTCAGAAGATTTAAGAGATAAAAGGAAATATATCCAGATCTCTTAAAACCATGGGGATCCTATTATAAAAGGAGGAGAACCCAAGAAAGAGACTCACTTTTCACTGAACCCCGGTGACTCTCCCTTAAGCGTATTAGAGAAACTAGCTCGACCAAGAGATTATTGAAAAGTCCTTGCTTGCCAGTATTCATCGGATACAATATTAGGGGATCGAGATCACCGCATGGCCAAGGGTTGAACCTAGAACTACGTCTGGCTTTGATTCCCATTGGGAAACGTAGGACCGGAATACAACATTCTGTCAAGCCATAATCTAAAGCAACCCCCATTGTTCACTTTTGGTTTGACGTTCCACGGCGAGATTCCGGCAAGTCGGATCTCGGAAGGAACATTTGGCGCCTACCGTGGGGCCGAGGAAAAACTTCCCCCGGTTCCATAAGAAATCTTGATGGTGACTACACGGAATGGCCCGAGGGGAGGGGCGAACAGCATGAACCATGAAGATCATGAGGCTTCAAACACGAACCAGAACCACGACAATCCCCCTCCCCCTCCCGTCAATGAAGATAACCCTCGGCTGGGAGAGGTTATGGCACAGCTAAGGCAGCTGCGGAAGGAGAATGAGGAGATACGTGCGCAGAATCAAAGGCTTTTAAGAACTCGGAAAAGAGGAAGATCGGTGACACCTTCCGAGGAAGAACAATCCTCACCCGAAGCTAGCCAAAAGGATCCCTTCCACGTACCTTCTCCTCGGGATACTAACCGGCCATCCAAGACCGAACCTCGCCCAGATGGTGAAGATTGTAAATCTCGTACAAAAAGGACTATTCAAAAAGAAAGGGTAACGGACCGGCGGCCGAGGTTGCCGTTCACGGACGACATCGATGAGGTAATCATGCCTAGACATTTTAAGCCCCTTAACATCGATAAATTCAATGGTACCACTGACCCAACCGAGCACGTAGAATCTTTCATCTCTTCCGTTTACCTGGTGACCGATTCGGAAGCCGTCATGTGCAAGGTTTTTCCAACCACTTTGCAAGGCCCTGCCTTAACCTGGCTTACGAATCTACTACCTCGGTCAATTGATTCCTTTGATGTGCTCGTAACTAAGTTCACCTCACAATTCGCAGCAAGCCGAAGGCATAAAAGGCACTTGGTCTCGCTCGTGAATTTCAAACAAGAAAGGAATGAATCACTCAGAGATTACATGGCTCATTTTAATGCCAAACAAATTTTAATTCCTAACAAGAGCTCGGAACTCTGTCTTCATACCGTCATGGGCGGTCTGAAGCCGGGGCCATTCTTTGAGTATTTGTCCCGAAAACCACCAAGAGATTTTGAAGAGTTGCAGGAAAAAGCTACAGGCTTCATGAACTCAGAAGAGATGATAGAATTCAAAAGGAGAGAAAGGGGTTTTGAAGATAAAAACTCAGCTCCGAGCAAAGAAAAAAATAGGGGGGCTGATCCACAAAGGGCCAAGAAGACCAATGAAAGATTCTTGGAGAGGCCACCCAAGTACCAGTCTTACACGCCGCTAAACCGATCTCGGGCAACCATTCTCCAGGAGGTGTGTAACACTGAGTTACTCACCTTACCTCGACCGTCCAGAATGCCGGTCGATGCTGATAGAAGCAAAGAATGCAAGTGGCATCAAAACTATGGTCACTCCACTGAAGACTGTAGAGCAACCCGGGAAAAAATTGAGGATTTGATACGGGAAGGTCGTCTTGACCGTTTCGTTTGCCGAGATAATAATGGAGGCGGACGAGCTGTTCGAAGGGGACAGAGACGCGGTTATGACAACCATAACCGAGATGCAAACCCGCAAGGAAACAACCAGGGCGGAGATCGGTTGAATAATCAAAGAGCTCTTAATGAAGAATCAGAAGGAGGAGTCATAGGGGCCATCAATACAATCTCAGGAGGGTTTGCAAGGGGAGGAACGACGAGTTCAGCTCGGCGGCGGCATGTAAAAGCCCTCCGATCTGTCAACACGGTGTCTGGAAAGCCTGCAAGGACAAGACCTCCAATAACTTTCACGGATGATGATTTCCGAGGGGTGGATCAAAATCAAGATGATCCAATGGTGATAAAGGTCGAACTAGCCAACTTCTCGGTCAAACGAACACTCATTGACCAGGAGAGCTCAACCGTTATTCTATACCTGGCCACCTTCAAGAAACTTGGAATTCTAGAAAAGCTGATAAAAGAGCAGGAAGACAAGCTAGTAGGGTTCGTCGGGGAGCAAGTAAAAACCCGAGGTTACATAGACCTCCTAACAACGTTTGGAGAAGGAAGACTCTCCAAATCCGTGTTAGTCAGGTACGTTATTGTAGAGGCCAGCACGTCGTACAACATCCTTATTGGAAGACCAACGTTGAATGAACTCGGAGCGATTGTTTCTACCCCACACCTGACAATGAAATTCCCAGCCGAGTCCGGAGATATAGTCGCAGTCCGGGCTGACCAAAGGCTAGCCGGGCAATGCTACGTAGATATCCTAAAGGCTACCCGAAACCAGGATATCGCAAAAAATCTCGAGGATGACAAAGCAGAAGTGGTCAGCTCGGTCAGTTCGGTAACTTCAGCTAGCTCGGTCAGCATGTTTGAACTTGACCCAAGGATGGAAATGTATGAGTCCAGAGACGAACCAACAGAGTCTTTAGAAAGGTTCCAGTTGGGAGCCCAAGCTGAACAATGCACCCAAGTCGGCAGTCAACTCGACCCCTCGCTCAAACAAAGGATTCAGGCTGTCTTAAGAAAGAATGCTGATTTGTTTGCTTGGAAGACATCGTATATGCCTGGTATAGACCCCAATTTTATGTTCCACAAGCTATCCATATGTCCCGAAGCCAAGCCTGTAGCTCAAAGAAAAAGGAAACTTGGCGAAGAAAGGCGCCGAGCAGTAGCCGAGGAGACTTCCAAACCGGTCAAAGCAAATTTCATCAGAGAGGTGAAATACACTACTTGGCTAGCCAATGTCGTGTTAGTTAGAAAGGCCAGCGGTAAATGGAGAATGTGCATAGACTACACCGACCTCAACAAGGCATGCCCAAAAGATTCTTATCCTCTCTCCAACATTGACAGACTGGTGGACCGGGCCTCAGGGTACAAAGTTTTGTCTATTTTGGACGCATACTCAGGTTATAACCAGATCAGGATGTATCCACCCGATGAAGAAAAAACGGCATTTATGACTGATGGGGCAAACTACTGCTATCGAGTAATGCCTTTCGGCTTAAAAAATGCCGGTGCAACATATCAAAGGCTTATGGACAAAGTTTTCGTCAACCAAATCGGAAAGAACCTAGAAGTATATGTTGATGACATGGTGGTAAAATCCGACGACCTAAGGCAACACCCAGCCGACCTCGAAGAAATTTTCAGCCGGCTCAAAAAATACAACATGAGGTTAAATCCAGAAAAGTGCTCTTTTGGTGTACAAGGAGGAAAATTCTTAGGCTATATGCTAACTCATAGGGGGATTGAAGCTAACTCGGATAAATGCAAAGCAGTTATGGAAATGCGGAGTCCTCGGAATGTGAAAGAAATTCAGAGGTTCGCTGGCCGCTTAGCTTCCCTATCCCGCTTCCTCCCGAAGTCTGCAGAAAAAGCGAGACCCTTCTTCCAGCTTTTGAAAAAACCAAAAGATTTCGTCTGGACTGAAGATTGTGAGAAGGCCTTTGAAGACCTGCAAATCTTCCTAGCGTCTCCCCCAATCCTCACTCGGCCTCAGCTCGGCAAAGATCTGTACTTGTACCTATCTGTCAACGATTGTGTAATCAGTGCAGTGATCATCCAGGAAGAGGAAGAGCAACAGATGCTGGTGTACTATGTGAGTAGGATCCTGAAAGACGCAGAAATGCGATATCAAGTAATTGAAAATCTAGCCCTCACCTTAGTTATGGCAGCTCGGAGGTTACGGCCCTATTTCCAGTCGCACCAAGTCATAGTCAAAACTGATCATCCAATAAAGCAGGTACTCAGGAAACCCGATCTAGCCGGACGAATGATAGCTTGGTCAGTAGAATTGTCGGAATTCGGTTTACAATATGAGCCGAGGGGGCCGATGAAAGCACAATGCCTCTCCGACTTCATTGCTGAGCTCTCTTCTAAACCGAAGTCGGAATCCTTCATCTGGCTCCTATATGTTGACGGATCATCTAACTTGAAAGGAAGCGGGGCTGGAATAATTTTCGAGGGGCCTGATGACCTAATCCTGGAGCAATCTTTAAAGTTTGGGTTTACTGCTTCAAACAACCAAGCAGAATATGAAGCCCTTATTGCAGGACTGATGCTAGCTAAAGAAGTTGGGGTCCAAGAATTAAAATGCCGAAGTGACTCACAGCTTGTAACAGGACAAGTCTCGGGTAATTATCAAACAAAGGACCCCCAACTAACCAGATATCTCTGCAAGGTTAATAGCCTAGTTTCTGAATTTGATAATTTCACTATTGAGCATATACCTCGGGAAGAAAATTCTAGGGTAGATCTGTTGTCCAAATTGGCTAGCACCAAGAAAACTGGCCAGCTAAGAACTTTCATTCAGGAAAACCTTCTCGAACCGAGCATAAAAAGTGCCGAAGTAATAATGACTGAGCACTATGATCGTGGCTGGATGACACCGATTTGGGAGTATTTAACCTCGGACAAATTGCCCGATGATCCTAAGGAGGCGAGGTGAATTCGTCTAAAATCTTGCCATTACACCATCCTAGACGACGAGCTGTACAGAAGAGGATTCTCCAGGCCATTACTGAAGTGCCTAGCGAAGGAGCAGTCCGAGTACGTAATGGATAAGATGCACCGAGGAATCTGTGGAATGCATTCAGGTGGCCGATCTCTGGCAGCTCGGGTCCTGCGAGCAGGGTTTTACTGGCCAACCATCAGACTGGATTGTGCTACTTGGACTAATAGGTGTGAGCCCTGTCAGAAGTTCGCCAGCGTAGCACGTGCTCCAGGAGAAGAGCTCCACTCCATGTTCTCGCCATGGCCCTTTACTATGTGGGGGATGTATATAGTCGGTCCCTTCCCAGTTGCCAAAGGTCAAGTCAAGTTCCTGCTGGTAGGTGTAGACTACTTCACCAAGTGGATTGAAGCAGAGCCATTAGCTAAGATAACTGCCAAAAAGGTTCAGAGTTTTGTATGGAAAAACATCATATGCAGGCACGACCTCCCTTATGCGGTTGTCACAGACAATGGAAAGCAATTCACCGAGAAAGATCTTAGAGAGTTTTACTCCAACCTCGGAATTAAACATAAAGTGACCTCGGTTGAGCATCCACAAACAAATGGTCAAGCAGAGGCAGCCAATAAAGTCATTTTAAACGAGCTCAAAAGAAGGTTATGCCAATCAAAAGGGGCTTGGGTTGAACAATTACCAAGCATCCTATGGGCTTACCATTGCTCACCACAGTCTTCAACGGGTGAAACTCCTTTCAAGCTAACCTATGGAACCGATGCAATGATTCCAGTTGAGCTCGGCGAACTCTCTTTCCGAAGGCAGCATCACGACCAAAGTAAGAACGAAGAAGAACTCCGAGTTGAGCTTGACATGGTTGAAGAAGTCCGAGATAGGGCGAAAATCAGAGACGAGCTATGGAAGCAAAAAGCAACTCGGAAGTACAACTCGAGGTTGCAGCCAAGGGAATTTGTGCAAGGTGACTTAGTGCTGAGACTGCAAAACGACACGAGAAAAGACCCCAGAGAGGGTAAGCTCGCAGCAAACTAGTCTGGCCCATTCAGAATAGTAGAAAATCTGGGAAATGGTGCCTACAGGCTAGAGGAATTGTCAGGAAAGGCTGTTCCAAGAACATGGAACACTTCCCACCTTAAGTTTTATTTTAGTTAAGGTTATAGGTGATGCACTCTTTTTCCTATCCCGGTCTTTTTCCCACGAGTTTTTGACCGGGAGGGTTTTAATGAGGCACACTCGGAAAAATAAATAAATAGGATCATTTCAGTTTTGCTATTAAGCAAAAATGCTATTATGATTAAAATTTTATTTATGACAACAACTAAAAACCTAAAGAGGCTGACCGAGCTAAAATCGACCGAGTTGAGGTCGAAGTGCCGAGCCTATAAAGGTGAACAACAACTACAAACATAAAGAGGCTGACCGAGCTAAAATCGACCGAGCTGATGTTGAAGTGCCGAGCCTATAAAGGTAAACAACAATTAAAAACCTAAAAAGGTTGCCCGAGCTAAAATTGACCGAGTTGAGGTCGAAATGCCGAGCCTATAAAGGTAAACGACAATTAAAAACCTAAAAAGGATGCCCGAGCTAAAATTGACTGAGTTGAGGTCGAAATGCCGAGCCTAGAAAGGTAAACAACAACTACAAACCCGAAGAGGTGGTCCGAGCCAAGATCGACCAAATCAAGGTGGAATGGCTAAAACCCCAAAGGTCAACCGATGCCTAAGAAGGTAAGTAAATACCTCAGGTATTCCGAGTTCCCAAAAACTCGAGTCAACCGAGTAACATGCCAAACTATAAAAGTCGAGCACTAACAAACTCGAGCTCCAAAAAGTTGAAAAGGCATTAGAAAATTTTCTAAGTATAGATTAACTCGTGAGCTAGCACGTGATTCGATTAATAAAAAGGGACAAAGCCCAAAGTACATAAGAATTCAAAATAAAAAGCATTGCCCTGGGAACTTTTGCCTAGGTTACTCATGGGCATCCCCATGAACAACAGGAACAGAGTTGGGCTCATCCGCGGCACTCGGGGAAATAGGAGAAGGTTGGTCGGGTACGCTTATTCCCCCTTCACCATCAGCTTCCTCTTCGACCGCTTCTCCGTCAGCCTCCTCTTCTTGAGTTGCCTCTTCCTCATCCTCCAGCTCGGAAAACGGAACCAGGATTCCATCTCTGTTGAAATCCTTGTCCACATCAGCACTGGAAAAATCAGCATTTGGATTAAAATGTTGAAGATGCTTCACGGCTCGGGAGAAGCCATTAACGTGCTCCTTCTTAATGAAAGCCTCGGCCTCGGTCAGATCAGAACGGAGCCTCAGATTATCCTCCTTCTTGGCCTCAAGCATCTTCCTCAACTCAAGACTGGCCTCCCTCTCGGCTTGAAGTGCTTCAGCGATCTTCTGAAGATTCAGCCGCTGGGCTTTTTCTAGATCTAGCTCGGCCAGAAGGACAGCCCTGTCTTTTTCCAGCTCAGTCTTTTGGGCCTTCATCTAACCGATGACCCGGGCTTGCTCCTCACACTTGGCCACGGCCTGAGCAAGCTCGTCCCTCACCCTCAAGGCTCGAGTCGCATCTGCTCTCATTACCTATCTTCTTGACATTATCAATAATCTATTGGCTCCAGAAGCGGGTGATTGAGGCGATCCGGAGAGCATAGGTGGTCGCGCTGTCGCGCACGCGCCAAAAAGGACGAGCGGGTTTTAAAAATGTAGTTTAGGGCGACAACTCAGATGTCGTTCTCAAGGACTCTTAAAGTGTTATTTTCCACAAAAATAAGTTTTGGGGGGGGGGGGGGGGTTTGGATTGAGATGCAATCAAAGAAAACAAAATAATGAAAACAGAGCAATAAAACAAGACAGTTCAAAGAGGTTATCAAATGACCAAAAACAGATTAATCTATTGCTCTTGATTTCCCAACTATCATAGGTTCATGCAATTTCCAAGCCCTAAGCAGATTCTCATCCCCTCCCGGTTGTAGCAACAATCTACAAACGAAACTACTACTACAGATACATGTCCCTATTCCCGAATTAAACAAACGGGGTTAAGCCCTCATGAACTAAACGAACATGAACGTACACATGCGAATTAAACAAACGCGATTAATTATAGGAACATGATATCACCGGAAATAAATCAACACAATACAATATACTCCTGAATTAAACAAACAGAAATATAAAGCATGGCATTGAAGAGGGAAAAGCATACAAAACAGGAAAATACAAGAACCTCAAGTATGGAAATCAATTACAATAGATCAATCCTAGAACTTAGTTCTCCATAACAAAAACGAAAACACACAGAAAAGAAATGCAAACAGAACAATGGAGAAGCAAAAGTTTTTTTCAAACTGTTCAGAACAGCTATTTATACTAATCAGAAATTAAGTCTATTCGCGAGGCGAAGCCTCTCTCGCGACGCGAATCCTGCGAACAATCTGCAACCTTTGGCATTCTCGCGAGGCGAACAATCCTTCGCGAGGCGAGGAACTGAAGAGTCTTCTTGTCACGCCCGTTATGGCCATCAGGGGCCAACCGTGATGCTTTCTGACTTCCAGTCTCGCGAGGCGAATGGATGCTCGCGAGGCGAGACTCTTCAACTTCAAAACTGCCACAGCCGTGACCTTCAACACGGGCAAGCCGTGATCCTCTCTGACTTTTTAGGCTTGGGTTACTCGCGGGGCGAGACCTTCTTCGCGGGGCGAACCAGAGACCTTGCATTTTCTTGGAACAGTCAGGCTTCGGGGTCGCGTGGCGAGTACAGCTTTCGCGGGGCGAATCCCCTGCTTCTTTATTCCTTCAACTTCTTCTTAACCTGAAAACAAGGAAATAACTATAAGTGTATTATTTGACTCAAAACTAGCTAAATTAACCTAAAACTACTCTAGAGACTCAAAACCTTGCTTGAGGACAATCTAATCTAATTTGGGTGAAAATAGGATATAATCTGCACAAAACCTTGGTCAAACTAGCCATAAAACTAGATGAGCCAGAGGCTTATCAAAATACCCCAAACTTAAACTTTGCTTGTCCCCAAGCAAACTAAGACTCAAAAATCAAAAAGACTCAAGACCTGGCAAGCTTAAAAGATTCAATCAACATTGCACACATTCAAGCAATACATCAAAACAGTTTTCTTCAATGTCCCCCCTTTCAACAAAGCAATCCCCACATTCATTTATTCTAAACATTTGAGAATTTCATCATTCAAGCAATCAGAACTCTAAGCAGGGGATCTAAGTTACACACAAGAGGGAGATCACCAACTTCAAACAACTGCCTTCCTCACAAGGGCATTATTTGTTCACTCGATCACTCAGTTTGTGTCAGGCTATTAACATTGCACTCAGTTTCACTTTTCAAGAACACTTCCCAAAAATTTGATTTTCATCTCCAAATGGTCCCCACAGAAAACATGCAAGCAACATCAAAAGGTCTTTTATGGGTTGTAATGGGGCCTGGCTAAGGGTAGGATAAACAAAAGTACTAGGCTGAAGACCCTAGGAACTAAGAGAGCATGAACATTATTTACACTTTGAATTTAACTCAAGTTCCTTTTTCATTTTTCTCTTTATGCTTTGGGTGACTACAACTTTTTATTTCTTTTTGGCATTTTTGCACTTTTATATATATATTTTTTATTTTTATTTTTTTTTCTTTTTCTGCTTTTCTCTTTCTTTTTTTTTTCTATTTTTTTTTCACAATTTTTTCTCAATCCCAAACAACATCTTACACCTTGCAGCCACCCCAAACTTAGTTTCTTGCACCCATTCTAAGATTTCATGCTCTCCTAATCCTAAGATCGGGTTAACATGGTTTTCCAGATTTTTGGGCTTATAACATTAGGTTATCAAGAATTAACAGGCTAATAGGCTCAAAGGGGCTAACTAGGGAACATGCATTAGGAATTGTTTTATTCAGGCCAAGTAGCTATTTACAAAGAAAATGCCTAAATCATCTGAAGCAAACACATAATCATGCAAACCAAAAAAAAGATTCAATCAAATTCAGGAAAGTGCAACTTGAAAGTGATTTTCACACAGTCAAAAACATGTTGGAGGCTCAAAACCTCACCTGGACATTCATGCAAATTGTTTGAAAGAGATTCTATCCCTAGTGTGTGCTTCCTATCACCCCAAACTTATCATAAATCATGCTATCACAACAAAATCTCAAAGTTCAGTTTTCAATCATATGGGAATCACTTTTCAAAAACAAAATTTTTTTTTCAGCCTAGGGGGAATCATCACATATCAATCAAGCAAGCAATCTGTGCAACATCAATCAAAATCCATCAAACTTGCCAACAAAAGACTCAACACACAAATACTCATGAGCTTCTCAAAATATTCAGGAGCTTTATTCAAAGAAAAGGAAAAACTACAACTAGTTCCCTCCCCCACACTTAAAACATGCATTGTCCCCAATGAACAACAGAACTATACAATCAGAGTGAGGGAAAGGAATAGAGTACTCCCTGATCAAGTGCAGTGTATGCGGAAGCTGCCACCTGGATCCCATTTCTTATAGTCTAAGGCCAAAGAGGTAGAGTTCATTTCATGGTCCCAAAACTTGCAGCCTCGATATATGAGTAAACACTTGACACTTTTGGTGACCGTGCTCAATGCGGCGGACTCATCACCTTCTCTTGGGTCAAAGACGACCGCTTCATCAACAAAGTCCTCCCAATAGAATTTGGCTTCAATCCCTTGAACTATCCATGGTGCAAAATCTATTTCCTCTGGTGGTTTCGCAGGGGGAGGTGGCAGATAGGTAGGGAGGGCCTCCGGTGCTGCTTCATCTTCTGCACGTTTCTCACCCACTGCACTGACAAATTTATCACCTGCTAGACATACAGCAATCTCAGCACAAACCACACAATGGTTAGCGTTAGTACAATCAGGACATGCAGAAATATCATCAAAGCCAGAAATAAATGGAAAATTAGAAAGCAAGTCCTCATGGGTGTCCTCAATAGTCTCAGAAAGCAGCTCTATGTGGAATACAGAGTGCTCTTCCACTGGATGTTTCATAGCATCAAATATGTTAAACTTTGCAACTATATCCCCAAACTTCATAGACATGGTCCCATCATCAACATCAATGTTAGTCTTAGCTGTCTTCATGAATGGTCGGCCCAGGAAGATTGGTGATTTACTGGAATGTGTCTCTCTGCCCATGTCCAGATGTAGAAGTCAGCTGGGAAGATCAGATCATCAACTTGCACTAGCACATCTTCCACCATTCCCATGGGGCGGGCACTGGTCTGTTGGCCAACCGAATGGTGAGACCTGTATATTTCAAGGGACCAAGATCAAGGTTGTTAAAGATGGAGGTAGGCATGACATTGATAGAGGCTCCCAAATCCAGCATGCAATTTTCAAACTTCCTGTCCCCAATAGTGCATGGAATAGTAAATACGCCTGGATCCTTGCACTTCTGTGGTAATGCCTGAGTAGGGGCTATAAAAGCAACTCTTTCTGGTGCAGGCCTAGACTGGATAAGAGCTGAGACATTTCTTCCCAAATCAACCCTCTCATTATTCTTCATCTTCCTCTTGTTGGTGCATAGATCCTTCAGGAATTTGGCATACTTGGGCACTTGCTTGATCACATCCAACAGTGGGATATTAACACCTACCTTTCTTAAAACATCAAGAATTTCCTTCTCCTTGTCTTCACCACCATTCTTCAAATTTTTCTGTAATCTGTGTGGGAATGGGATTGGTGGTCTGTATACCTTCTCAACTTCAACCTCAACAATAGGCTCAGGAGTTACCCCAACAGTTGCTTCATCTTTTTCAGAGGTGGCCTCAACAACTTTTCCAGATCTCAGAGATATGGCACTCACATTAGGGTTGGAGGCATTAGGATTTATCACTGGTTGTGCTGGCAGCTGGGTTGTTCTTTGAGCTTGCTTTATGTTATTTATGTCTGTGGCCATCTGTCCAATCTGTGTCCTCAAATCTTGAATGCTAGCACTTGTTTGCTGCTGATACTGTGCCTGTGAGGCCTGGAACTGTGCCTGGAACTGTCCCATTTGCTGCTGGAAAAGTGTAGTCATTTGTGCATTCATCTGTGAAGTCAATTGTGAAGTCATTTGCTTGAACATGTCTTCCATTGAAGGTCCAGAAGGTGCAGAAGTGGTCACTGGAGGATTCTGAGGTGCCATCGGTTGTTGTTGGGATGAGTTCCCATACCGCAAATTAGGATGAATACTCCAGCTGGGATGGTACCTATTTTTTGAGAGGTCTGGAGTGTTGTACCTGTTCTAGTTATTGCCTTGATTATGCGGATGGACTGCAAAGGCTTGAGGTGATTCAGTAAATGATCCTCCTTGCAGAATGGGGCATGCCTCATATGGGTGCTCAGGAGAACTGCACATGCCACACAACACCGCAGGCTGAACCCTATCCATTGCCAACTTCTCTACCAAAGAAGTGAGCCTATCAATTCTATCATCACGGACATGGTTGGAAGTAGAACTGTGGACCTCATGCACTCCTCTTGTCTCAACCGAATTTCTTCTGGTAGTAAATTGCTGGGAATTCAGTGACATATTTTCAATGAGTAGCTTGGCAGCAGCTGGAGTCTTGTCAATCAACGCTCCCCCACTAGCAGCATCCAAAATATTCCTATCCATCGGCAATAGCCCTTCATAAAAGTACTGGATGAGGAGCTGTTCAGAAATCTGATGCTGGGGGCAACTGGATGTCAACTGCTTGAACCTCTCCCAATATTCAGCTAGCGACTCATTTCCTTGCTTGATGCCACATATCTCCTTCCTTATTGAAGCGGCTCTGGAGGCAAGAAAATATTTCTCTAGGAAGAGCTTCTTCAAGTCGTTCCATGTGGTAATGGAGTTCGGCTCAAGGTATAATAGCCAATCTTTTGCAGCTCCTTGGAGTGAGAACAGAAAAGCCTTCAACTTGATATGATCCTCAGTTACTCCTTCTGGCCTCAAAGTTGTGGAGCAGACAACCTGGAATTCCTTGAGATGCTTGTGTGGATCTTCACCTGCAAGACCATTAAATCTTGGCAACAAATGGATTAGCCCAGATTTTAATTCAAAAGGGGTGTCAGCACCAGGATAAGCAATGCACAAACCATTGTAATTCACATAAGGGGCAGCAAGCTGCCTCAATGTCCTCTGGTCTCCCATGTTTTCAAAAATAGTTTTGAAATTGGAATCACTACAAGTGCTAGCCCGAAATTCTCTACGGAGTGTGTGCAGTGTTCTTTCAATTTTCGGGTCAAAATCACACAGTTCAGGGCAATTAGACCTAGTAGCCAGACCAATTCAAAACAAAGACAGAAAATAAAAGAAAGAAAATAAAATAAAATAAAAAAAATGCAAAAAATAACAAATCAGAGTCCCCGGCAACGGCGCCAATTTTTGGTCACGCTGTCGCGCACGCGCCAAAAAGGACGAGCGGGTTTTAAAAATGTAGTTTAGGGCGACAACTCGGATGTCGTTCTCAAGGACTCTTAAAGTGTTATTTTCCACAAAAATAAGTTTTTTTTTTTTGGGGGGGGGGGGGGGGGGGGTTGGATTTAGATGCAAAAAAAGAAAAAAAAAAAATGAAAACAGAGCAAAAAAAAAAGACAGTTCAAAGAGGTTATCAAATGGCCAAAAACAGATTAATCTATTGCTCTTGATTTCCCAACTATCATAGGTTCATGCAATTTCCAAGCCCTAAGCAGATTCTCATCCCCTCCCGATTGTAGCAACAATTTACAAACGAAACTACTACTACAGATACATGTCCCTATTCCCGAATTAAACAAACGGGGTTAAGCCCTCATGAACTAAACGAACATGAACGTACACACGCGAATTAAACAAACACGATTAATTATAGGAACATGATATCACCGGAAATAAATCAACACAATACAATATACTCCTGAATTAAACAAACAGAAATATAAAGCATGGCATTGAAGAGGGAAAAGCATACAAAACAGGAAAATACAAGAACCTCAAGTATGGAAATCAATTACAATAGATCAATCCTAGAACTTAGTTCTCCATAACAAAAACGAAAACACACAGAAAAGAAATGCAAACAGAACAATGGAGAAGCAAAAGTTTTTTTCAAACTGTTCAGAACAGCTATTTATACTAATCAGAAATTAAGTCTATTCGCGAGGCGAAACCTCTCTCGCGACGCGAATCCTGCGAACAATCTGCAACCTTTGGCATTCTTGCGAGGCGAGGAACTGAAGAGTCTTCTTGTCACGCCCGTTATGGCCATCAGGGGCCAACCGTGATGCTTTCTGACTTCCAGTCTCGCGAGGCGAATGGATGCTCGCGAGGCGAGACTCTTCAACTTCAAAACTGCCACAGCCGTGACCTTCAACACGGGCAAGCCGTGATCGTCTCTGACTTTTTAGGCTTGGGTTACTCGCGGGGCGAGACCTTCTTCGCGGGGCGAACTAGAGACCTTGCATTTTCTTGGAACAGTCAGGCTTCGGGGTCGCGTGGCGAGTACAGCTTTCGCGGGGCGAATCCCCTGCTTCTTTATTCCTTCAACTTCTTCTTAACCTGAAAACAAGGAAATAACTATAAGTGTATTATTTGACTCAAAACTAGCTAAATTAACCTAAAACTACTCTAGAGACTCAAAACCTTGCTTGAGGACAATCTAATCTAATATGGGTGAAAATAGGATATAATCTGCACAAAACCTTGGTCAAACTAGCCATAAAACTAGATGAGTCAGAGGCTTATCAATAGGCAGCGGACGCCTCCATACTCTCCTCAGGCCCTTGCTCCAACAAGATCCTAGCATCGGACGGTTTCAGCACTTGGCCATCAATCAGGCCTACAGGGTCGAACTCATTCCCCCAGAGCGAGCTAATCCCCGGGTTGCAGTTCCCATTGTACCATTTGGTGTCCGAAGTAAGATCGGTCACCATGGGAGAATTGTTCAACCTCTTAGCAGCAACAGGAGTTTCTTTAATCATCACCAGGGGGGAAGGACTTCTAATCGGGACCTCGGACGTCAGATCTTCTCGAGTCCTCTTCGGAGGGCGAATGTTCAGGTCAGAAGATTCAGCAACCTTCTTTTTCTTCCCCTTGACATTTGAAGCTATAGCTGATCCGCCAGTTGCTTGATTAGCTGACTTCTTCATCAGGGCCTTATAGTTGAACTTCCCCATTATCACTACAAAAAGGAAATCGATCAAATAAAATAAATACGCTACAGGATAAATTACCACTTGTCAACAAAAGCTGCTTACATTCAAAATCAGCTTGCCGAGTGGAGGAGGCATTAAGCTTTAAAAGCTTTCCACAAGGCAATGGCCGAGGATACAGTTTCAGGACCTCGACATCAGCTCGCTCCTGAGAGGTCATACAGTTGAGGTCATAGCCAGAAAATTTGGAAGGGTGTGGTTGCCAGTAGAAAGGAAATTTAGGGTTCCCGGCCGAGTCAAAAAAGACAGACTCATTACCCTCTAGAGGTCGGACTTTGAAGAAATCCGACTTGAAAAACTTATACGAGCTCTTATAGAGCCCGATGATCCCCCTCTGCTCAATCCCACTCAGAGAAATCCTGCCAACTCGGTCCCCGAAGCGAACTCGATAAAAGTACAGAAACTTCGGAGCGGTAGCCTCTATCCCTATCTGGCCACACAGAATTTGAAAGGCTCTCAGAAATGCCCCGCTATTCGGGTGAAGCTGGGTAGGAACAACGTTCATAACTCGTAAGACTTCGCATTCGAACGGGGTGAAGGGATTGGAGAGTCCAATTTGTTCAAAAAAGGTCTTGTATACATACGTAAAGTGTGGCTCAGATGAAGGGGGCAAAGGAAAACATGACTATCCTCGCTACAAGGAAGGCACTCTACGATGCCTCGTTTAGCTGTAACCTTGTTTTTTATAGCTTCCAGGGAGTTAAAATCCCTGAAATTAGAGTGAAATGCAGCAACATCGGGTTTTACCCAGAAATACCCAGGAATGGTAATATCTGGGTAGGGAACCCTGGGCATCCTAGAAGCACGTTTGCGATGCTTGGGGACAACGATAGCGTTTGGAGCGACAGAGCTCCTCCCGTCAGAAGAAGAAGAAGAAGAACCCTTGCCACCTCCATCACCATGAGAAGGAGAGGGGGAGTGATAAGGAGAGCCCCCAATCCGATTGATTTCGGGCTCTATAATCTGAACCCAGGAAGAGGCATTCAGGGATACCTCAAATGAAGTCTCCATAGATAAAAAACACCATAAATCAAACTGGAATAAAACCTAAGGGAGCTTGAAAGAGATGAGAAGGACGTACCTCGAATAGGAAGGGAGTATGAATGCTTGAACTAGAAAGGACTCGAGAGAAGAAAATCTAGGGCTCAAGGAAGGTGAAACCCCTTCCCAGGGGCTCGTTCCAATTTATAGAAAAATGGGCAACCTCCTTTCGACGAATTAATGATGGTTGTTGGCGTCCAAGACAAGGAAAACATCCCTTCAAGTCTGACTGAATTCGGCACATGATAAGCCTCTGGCTTATCTAGTTTTATGACTAGATGAACTAGGGTTTATGTGCCAATTAGTCGAGTTCACTCTCGTTTTCACCCAAATTTGCCTTGTTTTGTTCCTAAGTTGGACTTTGACTCGTTTTGTGTCTTTTGTGTAGTTTTTAGCTTATTTTGGATAGAATTATGCTTTTGGTTGCTTTTGGTGTTTTCAGGTCAATAAGTGAAGCTCCGGGAGTCAAGGAAAGTCAAGAAGCAGTGGAAAAAGCACTTCTGGAGATACTCGCCTCGCGAGTTGATTCTCGCCTCGCGAGCATGAACATCAGATAAAGCGGCAACAGTCATCACTCTGGCTCGCCCCGCGAAAACAATCTCGCCTCGCGAATCATGAATACCTGGAAGTCAGAGACCATCACGGCCTAGCCGTGATGAAGGTCACAGCCTAGAATTGAATTTCGCCCCGCGAAAGCATCTCGCCCCGCGAGAGTTTGAAGACACTGGAAGACAGAGACAATCACGGCCTAGCCGTAATGAAGGTCACGGCTGTGACAGAGGAAGGTTTGAAGATTCGCCTCGCGAACATACTTTCGCCTCGCGAGAGTTCAAATTGAATGCGCGCCAATTTTAATTCTCGCCTCGCGAGAAGCTTCTCGCCTCGCGAGCGAGCGCAGATCAGGAATCCTATATATTGCTGATTCAGATCAGAATTGAGGGAGGCCGAGGAGCTTTGGAGATCCGAATCCTAGTAGGGTTTTTCCACTGTTTAGAGTAGCGTTTAGGGTAGTTTCTTGTCTCTCTGGAGATGCGTCTCCCTTTTCTTTTTATTTTATCATTGTGGTTATGTCGGATTGCTTGTCTATGAGCATGAGGAACTAATCCCCTCGTCTGAGGGAGCAATGAAGCCGCCCATGGCAGTGTAGATTCAATGTGATGTATGTCTTTCTCCCTTGTCTCAATTTATGTTTTCCAATTCTGATTTGATTGCGTTGATCATATGTTTTGCGTGATTAACTAGTTAAACGTGTTTGAGGCCGAGAGGCGATTCGCGTTTTAGAACTTGAATTGGGATCGCTAATCAAATATTACACGAGAGTGAGTAGGAGATTAGTGCAACCTTATAGGGAACAAGAATTAATCAAATTCGAGATTAGGATTATGAGACCTAGCAAGTAATTAATCCAATCGTCGAATACGTCCTAATGAGCACGAGAGTGGATTTAGGAGAATTTAGGGGTCCCGGTTGACATTGTAATTGAACTTAGGGAGGAATTCATCATCACTTGGGTATGCATGTTGGGTAGGTGGAATTGTGACCTTGGACATTTTAATTTCAGATTTTAATAGTTTAGTTTTATTTAGATTTGTTAATTTAGATTACAATCCTATTTTCTCTCTCTCAACCACCTTCTGTAACTTGACCAAACGTATCGGATTTCCCGCGGATTAGTCGAATTGGTAGCCCAATCCCTGAGTTCGACCTCGGTAATTACTTACCGTGTTTATTTTATTACTTGCGACGACCCGGTACACTTGCCGGCGTCACAACATCACACTAATGGAAAGGAAACACGTGGCAGAAGCATCGGGATGTACGCTGCCATCAAGTAAAAAGATGACCACGCAGCTACAGCGCAGGCCTCAGAAATGAGGCCATAGAAGCCACGCGTCACAAGATAGCTTTAAAGGGCAACGTCTCTTTTCATCTCGGGAACTGAGAAAATAAGGGCAACGGTACGAAACTAAGCTGACTATCCCTGTCTCGGCTGGCCTCGGCTCCTTTAAAGAAAGCTTCCACGCATTTAGCTCAAAGCTTGGGGGGCTAGTATAAGGGCCGAGGTGTAAATGAAGCTCGGTTACCCGAGTTGTTCACCGAGGAAAAAGATATATATATATACACTGACGCGTGAAGCTCGGCCAACTACCTCGCTGACTCAAAAGCCTAAAAGAAAAAGACCGAGTTCCTAAGCTCGGTCACCAAGGACGAATGATGGGTTGAAGAAAAAGATCGGCCATTAAGATGAGGGTAAAAAGGAACACAGAACCTACACCATAAAAACATGATTCTCCAAAATAAGTTTTCTGAAAGGCCAAGCTCGGCTAAAGTCATGAAAACTTTTACGCTTTATTAGCTCAAAGCTTGGGGGGCTTGTGTACTGGCCGAGGAGTAAAACCCGGCCACCGAGCTTGGATACCCGACCCAACCAAGGTGGGAAGGATAAAATATCGATATTACCTTTATTTATCCTGATATTATCTCAAACAACCTTATCCGGTCAGAAGAGATAATATCCCTTAAATTAAGGGATAAGATATCGATATTATTCTTAAATGATCCTAACATTATCTCAAATAACCTTATCCGATTAAGAGATCAATTTAAGATATCTTCCTAATCAATCCTGATATTATCTCATTTAACCTTATCCGGTTAAAAGAGATAATATCCCTTAAATTAAGGAAATCACATCTCAGAAGATTTAAGAGATAAAAGGAAATATATCCAGATCTCTTAAAACCATGGGGATCCTATTATAAAAGGAGGAGAACCCAAGAAAGAGACTCACTTTTCACTGAACCCCGGCGACTCTCCCTTAAGCGTATTAGAGAAACTAGCTCGACCATGAGACTATTGAAAAGTCCTTGCTCGCTGGTATTCATCGAATACAAGATTAGGGGATCGAGATCGCCGTATGGCCAAGGGTTGAACCTAGAACTACGTCTGGCTTTGATTCCCATTGGGACACGTAGGACCGGAATACACCATTCTGTCAAGCCATAATCTAAAACAACCCCCATTGTTCACTCTTGGTTTGACGTTCTATGGCGAGATTCCGACAAGTCGGATCACTCAGATTCCGGCAAGCCTAAACCTCTTATCAGTAAGAAATATGAGAGGAAACCCAAACTGCTGATTGGGCCAGTTTAATATTAGCAGTTAATAGCGGTTATTAGCGGTTATTATAAGTTAGTAGCGGTTAGTAACAATTATTCTCTATTGTAAGGAATAAGCCAGCATGTAACATGGCCGTGCCTTAGGATGTAATTGGAATAAATAGAGAGATTGGGAGGGAAAGGAGGAGGGCAGATTTTGGGTAGGAACTGGTGGGGAGAGACCAAGCTCTCGAATCCATTGAGGAAACCACCTTTGTAACCATCTCTCTTTCTCTAATATTTTCTACTTTCTTATTTTGTAATACTCTGTTTTTATCTCTGATTTGGGTACAATTCCCCAGAGGATTATTAATATAATATAGACATTCAGTATAATATATATTTAGTTTCAATTCCAGTTTCTATCAACTGGTATCAAAGCTCTCTGATCTTGGGAGAGTTAATGGTTTTAACGAGAGAAATGGAGGCACGCGTAGAGATTATGGAGCGCGGCTTTGAAGGATTATTGCAGATGAGGCAAAACCTTGAGGAAAACCTTGAAGACGAAAGACTGGAACGCATTGAAACTCGGAGACAATTGAATGAATTGGTTGAAACCGTACGAGGATTGTCAACGAGCCAGGAATCAACATATGAACACAGTCGAGTGACTACTTGTGAGGGTAATGGAAATCGTGTTGATGCTCGGATTCGTGAAGAAAGATGGAGGAAATTGGAAATTCCAATTTTTGAAGGAGAAGATGCATATGGTTGGACAAATCGTGTCGAGGGATACTTTGAATTTAAAGAAATGGATGACGCAGAGAAGTTACAGGCAGTTCTAGTAGCGATGGAGGGAAAAGCATTGACATGGTATCAATGGTGGGAATTTTGTGTGCAGAATCCAATATGGAATGATTTCAAATCTGCTGTGATACGAAGGTTCCAACCTTTGATGATGCAAAGCCCGTTTGAGTTGTTGTTAAGTCTCAAACAAACAGGAACTGTAGAAGAGTACAGGGAGCAATTTGAATTGTACGCAGGCCCTCTCAGATGCACAGAACCAACCTATTTGAAAGGGATTTTTCTGAATGGACTCAAGGAAATGGTAAGAGCAGAATTAAAACTCCATCCGGTTGAAGGTTTGACAAAACTCATGGATTATGCCCAGAGGATTGATGAGAAAAACACTTTACTGAATAAAGGGAACCCTGGAACTAGTTCAGGGGGGAGATCATTCAGAACTTACAACAATCCCAGAACTGTAACGTGGGAACCTGGAAATAAAAGTCAGATTCAGACCATAACAGGAAGTTCAGTAGGGGACACTAGCAGTATGAAAACTAATGGATCATTCAGAGGAAGGGGTTTAGAAGGTTGACAGATGCTGAAATGCAGGAGAGATCTAGGAAGGGACTTTGTTTTCGATGTGATGAGAAATTTAATCCTGGCCATGTGTGTGCTAACAAGCAATTACAAGTGCTATTGTTAGAGGAAGAAACAGTTACTGATGAGAAGGAGGAAGAACCAACAGAACCAGAGCATGAATCTGAAATAAGAACACTTCAGTTGTCCATGTTTAGTATCACTGGACTTACTTCTAAGAAATCCATCAAATTGTGGGGTACCTTGGCGGGAAAGCAAGTGATAGTCCTAGTAGATTGTGGAGCCTCACACAATTTATATATTCTGTGTTAGTCAAGGAAGGAGAGTTACAGATGAATGAAACTCCACCTTACACTGTGGAGGTGGGAGATGGCAGAAAAATTCCTTGTGAAGGGGTGTGCTCACAACTGAAATTATTGATTCAAGGAATGGAGGTTCAACAAGATTTCTTTATTTTTTACTTAGGAGGGGTGGATGTGATGTTAGGGATGGAATGGCTGGCTAGCCTTGGTGACATTCGGGCTAATTTCAAAGAGTTAACACTTAAAATTCCCATTGAAGGAGGACACAAGATACTGAAGGGTGAACCCAGTTTGGCTCGGGCAGTGGCTTCTTTTAAATCTGTTCTCAAAGCAATCAGTGATGAAGGACACGGTTTTCTGCTGGAGTATCAAAGTTTACAAGGTGAAAATAAAGACACTGAACCGTTACCAATGTGGCTAGAGTCAGTATTGATTGAGTATAAGGAAGTGTTTCAGGAACCACAAGGATTACCTCCAACCAGAAAGTAAGATCATGCAATAATTCTTAAGGAAGGAGCCAACATTCCAAATCTCAGACCCTACAGGTATCCACATTACCAGAAAAATGAGATTGAGAGGTTAGTGGATGATATGCTTAATTTTGGTGTAATTAGACCAAGTGTAAGTCCTTATTCAAGCCCAATCATATTAGTAAAGAAAAAAAGATGGTGGCTGGAGATTTTGTGTAGATTATAGGGCATTGAACAAGATCACCATACCTGATAAATTCCCTATCCCTATTATTGATGAACTTGGGGGCGCCGTCATATTTTCTAAGTTAGATCTCAAATCTGGATACCACCAAATTAGAATGAAGGAAGAAGATATCCCTAAAACTGCTTTTAGAACTCATGAAGGGCATTATGAGTTTGTTGTGATGCCTTTTGGACTCACTAATGCCCCTTCTACTTTCCAATCATTAATGAATGACATGCTTAGACCATATTTAAGGAAGTTTGCTTTAGTTTTCTTTGATGATATTTTGGTCTATATCAAAACTGTGGAGGAGCACGAAAGACACTTGCAGGCAATTTTAGCCCTATTAAAGGAACATCAGCTTTTGCCAACAGAAAGAAATGTACTTTTAGGCAAACACAATTGGAGTACCTTGGTCATATCATTTCAGCTAATGGAGTGGCAGCAGATCCTAAAAAAATTGAGGTTCGAATGGATTGGCCAACACCAAAGGATATTAAGGCTTTAAGAGGATTCTTTGGCCTTACTGGTTATTATAGGAGATTTGTCAAGGACTAAGGAAAAATTGCTAGACCTTTGACTCAGTTATTGAACAAAGACAGTTTTCAATGGACACCAGAAACTTAGGCAGCTTTGGATCAATTAAAGAAGGTCATGGCTGAATAACCTATACTCACTGTTCCAGATTTTTCTAAGGTATTTACTATAGAAACTGATGCTTCCAATAAAGGCTTAGGAGCAGTCCTATTGCAAGAAGGAAGACCAGTAGCTTTTATCAGTCAAACCTTATCGGAAAGAGGGCAATCCAAATCAGTTTATGAGAGGGAATTGATGGCTATTGTAATGGCAGTCCAAAAGTGGAGACACTACCTACTTGGCAGACATTTCATCATTCTTACTGATCAGAAAAGCCTTAAATTCCTTATAGATCAGAGAGTTTTGGGAGAGGAGCAGTTCAAATGGACTTCTAAACTAATGGGATTGGATTTTGAGATCCAATACAGACCTGGAAATGAGAATAGAGCTGCTGATACTTTATCTAGAATAATGACTTATGCAGCATTATCCACAGTTCGGTTTGATGATTTGGAAGTATGGGAAACTGAAGTCCAGAATGATCCAAAGTTGCAAGGTATTATACAAGACATTCTGCACGATACTACATCTCACCCTGGTTATACCTTCAAAGACAGAAAATTGTTCTACAAAGGAAGATTGGTGCTGCCAAAAGGGTCTTCTAGGATTCCTATTCTCCTTAAAGAGTTTCACAGTTCAGCTATGGGGGGGCATTCAGGATTTTTTAGATCATACAAAAGGATTTATGCCATTGTTTACTGGGAGGGAATGAAGAAGGACATTCATCAATTTGTTGCTCATTGTGAGACTTGTCAGTTGAATAAATATCAAACCTTGTCTCCTGCTGGATTATTGTAACCTCTTCCTGTGCCTACTCAGGTTTGGGCTGATTTGTCCATGGATTTTATAGAAGGTTTACCTAAGGCTCAAGATAAGAATGCTATTTTAGTGGTTGTTGATAGATTAACTAAGTATGCTCACTTTATTGCACTTAGTCATCCATTCACTACCAAAGATATTGCTGAAATTTTTATCAAAGAAGTAGTCAAGCTACACGGATTTCCATCTACCATTGTTTCTGACAGAGACAAGATATTTCTCAACCATTTCTGGACTGAGTTATTCAAATGGCAGGAACTAAGTTGAAATTTAGTTTTGCCTACCATCCCCAGACGGATGGGCAATCCGAGGTGGTCAATAGATGCCTGGAAACATATTTGAGATGCCTCACAAGAACCAAACCCAAACAATGACCTAAATGTCTTAGCTGGGATGAGTTTTGGTTCAATACAAACTATAACAGTTCTACTAAATTCACCCCATTCAAAGCCATTTATGGTAGAGATCCACCCCACTTACTCAGCGGCACTACCATTCCTTCAGTGGTTAAGGAGGTTAACATGATGACTCAGGATCGGGATCAGCTTCTTCATGACTTACTGCATAATTTATTGAAAGCTCAGTGTCAAATGAAGTCTTATGCCAACCAATCCAGGCGCCATGTTACTCTAGTTACAGGTGATTGGGTCTATTTAAAGCTGCAGCCATACAGATTGAAGTCTCTCACCAAGAAGAGGAATGAAAAGTTGAGTCCTCGTTTTTATGGCCCTTATTAGATTACTAAGCAAATAGGACCAGTGGCTTTTGAATTGGATCTTCCGCATGACAGCAAAATACATCCTGTATTTCATGTTTCATTACTCAAGAAAGCCCTTTCTCCTTCAGCTACACCACAACTTCTTCCACCAATGCTTTCAGATGATTTGGAGTTGCAAGTTGTCCCTGATGCAATCAAGTCAATCCGCAACACTGCTACTGGCTCTGCTGAGGTCTTAATCCAGTGGAAAGATCTTCCTGACTTTGAAGCTACTTGGGAGCCTGTTGAGACTATCGTGGAGCAGTTTCCTTCTTTTCACCTTGAGGACAAGGTGACTTTTTTTTTTGGGGGGGGGGGGGGGGAGGATTGTTAGACCTCTTATCAGTAAGAAATATAAGAGGAAGCCCAAACCTCTGATTGGGCCAGTTTAATATTAGCAGTTAATAGCAGTTATTAGCGGTTATTATAAGTTAGTAGCAGTTATTCTCTATTGTAAGGAATAAGCCAGCATGTAACATGGTTGTGCCTTAGGATGTAATTGGAATAAATAGAGAGATTGGGAGGGAAAGGAGGAGGGCAGATTTTGGGTAGGAACTGGTAGGAAGAGACCAAGCTCTCGAATCCTTAGATGAAACCACCTTTGTAACCATCTCTCTTTCTCTAATCTTTTCTACTTTCTTATTTTGTAATACTCTGTTTTTATCTCTGATTTGGGAACAATTCCCCAGAGGATTATTAATATAATATAGACATTCAGTATAATATATATTTAGTTATAATTCCAGCTTCTATCAAGGTCTTGCCAGTGTCCTAAAGGCATTGGTTAAGGATTCCAAAGATAGAAAAATCATATTGAAAAATATAATTTTTATATTTTCAAAATATTAAATATATCACTTTCCAAGGTAAAGTTTCTATTTCTAATTCCTTTACCAATACCCTAAGGGCACTGGTTAGAATTTGCCTTAAATTAAGTCTTTACACTAATAATATTGGTAAATGAATTTAAAAAATATAAATTTTTATTAATATATATTAAGAGCCTGTTTGTTTAAGATAAATGATAAATGATTTTGTTACAAAATAATTTAGTGATTAGTTTTAGAGATTTTTTTTTTAAAAAAAAGAGCTGAAGCAGATTTGTGTTTGTTTACAATCATGAAATCATTTTTTAAAATGTAGCTAGTTATAAAAAATGATTTTTTCCAAAAACTAATGAAAGTTGCTTGTCATTTTAACCCTAAAAATGATTTTTTATGCTTTTCATTATTTTCAAAAGCAAAAACTAACACACCAAAAATTAAAAAAAATGATTATTCAATTAAAAAAATGATTTTTTTTAACAAAATATGCAATAACAAACACACTCTTAATGTATCAAAAAAGGATGTACATAATTTTTAAATAAGGAGAATGCTAACGAGTGTCCTTAGGGCATTGTTTAAGGAACCATGAAAGGAAAATTTGTAAGGGAAATTTGTGTATTTAACATTTTGAAATGTGTTACACTTATTTTTCCAATACAAAATTTTCTTTCTTTGGTTCCTTAACTGATGCCTCAGGGCACTCGTTAACAAGATCCTCTAAATAAATTAAGGAAAATGCTAACCAGTGCCCTAAGGGCATTGGTTAAGGATCTAAAAAAGGAAATTTGACATTCGAACTAGATGTATTTTATATTTTAAAGAGTGATAAACTTACTTTTCCAATGAACTTTTACTTTTTTGAGTTTCCTTAACCAATGTCCTTAGGTAGCGTTTGTTACAAGTTTAAAAAAAAATCCCGGGAATGTTTGCATTTGAATAAAAGTTTAATGTTTGGTACAAGTTTTAAAAATTTATTCTCAGGCATGAAAGATTCTTAGGAATAAAATTAGTGAAGGATAGTTATAATATAAACTTGGGAAAATTCTATCCCCATGTTTGAAGGTGTGAAAACTCTATGCCCGGGAATGTGATTCCTAGGAATGTAGTTTGCTTGGGAATAAAACATTCCAACTACCAAACGTCACCTTAGGACACTAGTTAGCATACCCGTTAAATAAAAGTAAACACTTATCAACCATTTGTGGATACTTAATTTAATGAATACCATTAGAACTTTAATTAATAAGAGTCTTTAAATGGATGTGAACTTTCATAAATCCCGGGCATTAAATTTATTTTCGTCATCTGCAATCGTGTACATGGTCATCTTTAGGCTAAAATACATTTTTGATCATTTATCTATCGGTGAAAATTCATTTTGGTCCCTTATCTTTTAAAAGATTCATTTTGGTCCTTTATCTTTCAATCGGTGCTCAAAATGGTCCTTTCTTCAGATCTGTTACTTGATTCCGTTAATGACCCGTCGAAGATCTGCAAGAATCTGGGCATTTCTTCTCAAAACCCCTTTTCCTTCATCTCATTTATTCTAAAATTAAATTACACACACTCATTCTTCTCAAAATCCCTTCCCTCTTCATCTCATTTCTTTTGAAAACTCTTCCCTTTGGAATTCATCCCCTCTCCCCTCTCTATTCGCCTTTCAGTGTTGTTGCTAGTATTTCTTCCTCTTACAGTGAGTATCCCCCAGTACCGGTTCTTTGCAGAGCTCTTTTTTTTTTTAAGTCGGTGCATGTCTCGCTCAATTCTTGTTGCGTCCACAAAATTTCTCCATCTATCTGTTTCGCTCAGTGGGTGTTTTAATCTTTCTGTTGATGGTCTCCCCCCTCTTTGCTTGTCACTCTCGCCGTTTATATATAGTCCATAGCCCATTGAATATCTCCTTTGATGTTGATGGTGTGTGGTGCAAAATTGCCACAAGTTTCTGGATTTGGAGGGGATGAAGCATGCAGCTGCTATGGTTTTTGAGAAGAAGAATTAGTGTTGATGGAGCCTAGGGTATGTGAGGGGAGAAGAGTGAAAAGGGGTTTCTGATGAGATGAAGGGGTTTTGAGAAGAATGAATGCCTGTAACTTGATTTTAGAAGAAATGAGATGAAGGTTAAGGGGTTTTGAGAATATTTACCAAGATTCTGGCGGATCTCCGGCGGGTCATTACCGGAATCTAGTAACAGATCTAATGAAAGGACCATTTTGAGTAATGTTTGAAAGATAAAGGATCAAAATGAATCTTTTAAAAGATAAAGGACCAAAATGAATTTTCAACAATAGATAAAGGACTAAAAAATGTATTTTAGCCATTATTTTTATGTTTGACAAAAAATCTGACTTTGTGTCACTACACTATGTGCATGATCATTGTGGGGGCCTACTGAGCAACAATCAACGTAAGCTCGGTAGAGCTATTGAGAATTGAGATAATGTATGATCCTAATGCAATGAGCTCTCACCTTCTATGATTTTGCTGTAGTTTCTTTTCTCCACACCACATGCAAGTTACTTGAGCTGTGGTTGGTAAGTCCAATAAGCTAGCTTATAGCTTATTTGACTAGCTTAAAGTTTGTTTGACTGGAATAGAGATGTTTGGTAAACCAACTTATCTCATTAGCTTATAATTTTTATACATAAGCTAATTTATTTAGCACATGCCTTATAACTTATAGCTTATTGACTTTTTTTCTCATTTTTACCCTCGTTCATTTAATAAAATTCTGACTTTACCATGTCTATAAAAAATATGTTCTTTTATGTCATTTTACATCTATAAGCTATTTCCACTGCTAATTTTACCAAATACTTCAATTTCAATCAACTAGTTTTTCAACTACCAGCTATCAACTAAAAAATTAGCTTATCAGCTATTTTTGCCAAACAGAGCCTTAGTCAAGTCAAAAATAAAAGACAAAAAAGGTAAATTATTTATCACGTTAAATTTCTTATTGTGGATTCGATTTTCCGTTCCAATGGACGTAACTATGTCCAAACGTCAGTTTGCTATGAAAAACCAAATAAATACTTACTGCTTGTTTCTTTTGGTAGATTTTGGAGAGAAACAAAGGGAAGAAGTGGGGGAGAGATGTGGGAGTTGAAATAACCACAAGTAAACATGAGAAGCGAACTTTATTCAAACTTTGAAAGCAAGAGTTATTAAAGACAACCAATCAGTGGTTTTACAATCGATTGTAGCGGACTGGTTGAACCAAAGAAATCAGAACCGAAAAATCGCCAGATCCAATTCGAATGATTTTTATTTATTTCTAATAAAAAAATTAAGAAAGCTATTTTATTCGAATGATCCAATTACGACGCGCAACTCAACTTTCCCTTTGTTTTTCCAAAACCTTACTTTCCCTTTCAGAGATATTACATCATCGTTTTCGAAATAATACTTCTATAAAAAAAATGTAATATTCTTCGTAAGGTACAAATACAATGACAAAGACAAAAATAGAAATGGCGGAAATACAATTGCCAACATAAACAACATAACATAAAATAAATATAATAATTAGAGACGCATCTCCATAAAATAACTCCTAGCCTTAAACACTAGGACTAACCATGCTGACCTACAGGATTATGATGAGGCATCATCCTTTGTCCTACAAGAAGGACTCCAAAGGGTCCTCCTCAGGTTCCTCCATCTCCTCGTCTTCCTCCTCCACCTCGGAGTCAGAAGATATTTCAATCAGTCAGGCAAGCTTCCTAGCCCGCCATTCCAATTCATCGTGAGATAACCTGATGTCCCATTAAAGATAACCTAATTAACTAAGCCTTAATTGTGATATTAACGTTAACGCATATATTAAAAAGTGAAGATATTAAAAACTTAACATGAAACAAATAGAGATAGAAACCACCACATACATACATATATACATATATACAACTTGTCAGGGTTGCCTCATCAGTAAGGAACTGTGTCAGATATACACATACTAAAACTGAGATAACGAAAATACATAAAAAGGACATCAGACAACACAGCCCTCGCAGCACTCATCCAAGCCCGACCCACACTCAAAATACATCAAAAGAGGCTCACATCGCACACTATACATATAGAAGCAATGGCCACATACTATCACTAGTATGGTTACCTAGAGCTACCCTGGCCCTCGCCAAAACGATGCCTATACACTCTCTGTGGATGTGAAGGCTCAATCACCATCTCCTCGCTGTCGGAGATTAACACTCGTTTGCGGCAAGCCATACGCTGGAACCATGGGACACATTTGGGATTGTTTAATTTGTTAATTTAGGGTGTTTTCTGACACCCTCTACCCCACATGTTATAAAAGCATAACATAAAGGAAAATATAAAATTAACATAAAAACATGGATATTATTTCATAATAAAAACTAAGGTATAAGGTACCACATATAACAAAACGTTCTCAATGCGGAAAAGAAAATGAACAAGTTTAAAAAGAGAAAAATAAACCATAAAAGCAAACCCAACCCCGATGTCACAATACAGAGCTGGTCAACTCTGATAAACAAACTAAAAATGGAAATCATAAACTAAGAGTAGCGGCTCCTCAGAGTTACTCCTCGATTGACTGCTCACCGTCCTCTACATAAAAGATACATGCCAAACAAAGCAACATAAGAAACGGGGAGTTAGAAACCATATATATGAACACAATGACAATAGGAAAGTAATCAAGATGTTCATACAACAAAAACAAACATAACATATATCATTCGCAAAGTAGATCACACATATCAACTGTATAATGCAATGTGACTCACTACTCCAAATGCACGTGGATCCATCTATACTGGGAATATGACTTTGGATATAAATATTCACATTGGCCATTAAGCACCAATGCCGGCAGTCCACCAAACCATGGGTGAACCCGTAGGATAGCCAATGCACCTTACTCTTGGATGCACCCCCACGGGTGTACATGATTCACCTAACTCTAGGATGAATCATCGCGGACGGCCAGATTGCTTTACTCTCGGACGACCTCCCCAGTTGTCGTATCTACCCTAACAACTTCGTGCATGAATGCATGCATACAAACAACAACCTTTGATCACCACCTCCATCAACACCATTTATTATGGTTTAACGTCTTTGGCCAACAAGCACCAAAGTTTAACATCGTCTTTAGTCTTTAACCTTTAATTTTTATTTAACACTCTAGCCAATAAGCACCAGAGCTCAACACCTTGACCAATAAGCATCAGGGCCCCCTTGGCCAATAAGCACCAAGGTACATCATCATTTAACACTCTGGCCAATAACCACAGAGCTCAACACCTTAACCAATAAGCATTAAGGCCCCCTTGGACAATAAGCACCAAGGTACAACTTTAACATCTTAACGTTTGTCATTTAACTTGTTAAGTCTAAAGTTAAATTATTTAACTTGTCTTTATTTGATTAGTATCTTATTCCATCATTGTGGACAATTGGGGTGAGACACCCGTTCTTTCTTTTAACTCCAGATCTGTTCTGTTAGGGGAAGTACATGCGTGCTTACCCCCAGCACGAGCGTGCTGAACTTTAAGTTCAGAACGGTCGTGCTTCCTGTTGAGCACGACCGTACTTCCTGTTGAGCATGGTCATGCTTATGCAACACGACCTTTTTGAATTTGAAATTGGAGCACGAGTGTGCTCCCTTTTAAGCACGACTGTGCTTATTAGAGCATGGCCATACTGGTCTGGGCGGAAAGGGTTAGAAACCCTTGCCAAACTCCCTAGGGCAATTCATGAATCAAACCTATTTGCTTTTACTAAACAATCAAGAATTAATCTTGTTCTTTTTAATTATCTCCATGTCTTATGATTTATTGGGAATTAAACCTTTAATTCATGTTTCGTTATTAATGTCCCTAAAACACTCATAAATCAAGCCTAGGGTCTAAACTATACCAATGAGCATAAACCTTTCCTCTCATTACTATACCAATCAAGCCTAGGGTCTTATCAACATTTCTTTAATTCTTAATGATATCTACTTTTATCTCAACAACCATAACAACCAACATTATCATCCATGGCATAACAACATCATTCATGGTATAACAGCATATCAACCAAGCATGGCATCATCATCATTATCAACAACCAATACAATATTCAAGGCATGCCAATAACATTGAAATCATATCACAACATTGAATTGGCAATTAGCATACAACAAGGTCATAGGTTAACCCTCATCTTACGCTACCCTAAGGCTACATGTTCATACTAGCTCTTCTCCCCATACCTGGTATGAATATTGAAATTCAAAAGGAAGAGAAAAAAGTTTGCTAAGATCCCGTCTCACGAACGCTTGTCTACTACCTCAAGAACGACAAGAAACATCTTGATTCAACTATAAGATCAAGAAATAAAAAGGAAAAGATCAAGAGGGACCAGGTGCACGAATTCTACCTGGTTTGAAAGTCTAAACAACAATGACAATTGATCACGTGCTCGCAACGATGTTCCCCAATCGAAGAACGGCGGAGAACGGCACACGGGTTGATCATCTAGGAAGAGTTTTAGAGATAATGGTTAGGAATTCAAAGAGAAGGGAATGGAGGCTGATTTATAGTGGTTTAGATGTATAACTTAGGTTAAGGTCGTGGTTTTGGAGGTTAAGTACGGTTTATGCACAATTGGGCTTAATTATAGCCCAAAACACGTTTTTGGTTATGCACGGTTCACGGGGCGAAGAATGATCGTGATGCGAGGCCTAAAAAGAAGCCAAATTTGGCAAAAACACCTGACATAAAACTTGTAGATAATTTTCTCAGATTTCCAACGCATCAAATATCACCTCAATCAGACATCTAGAGCTCAAGATATGACCAAAACAGTGAATCAGGTTACTAGGACTCTAAAAGGATCGAACCTTTCTAAGGCTAAACTTCCCCAAACATGAGCTTAGACATAAAAAACAAACATAAATAGAATATACAAACATATATAAGTCAAGTCTAACACATATTAACATTTATTAACGTAAGGTGAAATTTAGGGTGTTATAGTTTCACCCCCTTATAAAAATTTCATCCTCAAAATTTCTACTCACCTTGAGCAAAAAGGTGCGGATATGACTCCATCATCTTGCTCTCTAGATCCCATGTCGTGCTTTCCTTAGTAGCCCCACTCCAAACAACTTTAACCAAAGGAATCTCCTTCCCTCTCAGGTGCTTCATCCTCCAATCCTCAACTCGAAGGGATAGTACCTCAAACGTCAAGTTCTCTTTCTGAATTGTATCGGATACTATCACATGGCTAGGATCATGAATGTACTTTCGAAGTTGGGATACATGGAAAATATTATGAAGGTTTGACAAGAAAGATGGTAAGGCTATTTGGTAGGCGACTTCGCCAACTCTTTTCAGAATTTGGTAAGGACCAATGAATTTGGGAGTAAGTTTCTTCGCTTTCATCACTCTACCAACCACAGTTGTTGGAGTAACTCTCAAGAATACATGGTCACCTTCCTGGAATTCCAGAGACTTCCTTCCCTTGTCATGGTAGCTCTTTTGCCCACTCTGCCACTTTCATCTTTTCCTGAATCATCGTCACTTTTTTTGTGGTTTCTTGCACTATTTCTGGTCTTAGCACAACATTATCACCAGGTTCATTCCAACACAAAGGTGTCCTATATATCCTCCCATAAAGAGCTTCATAAGGTGTCATCCCAATACTGGAACGAAAGCTATTGTTGTAGGTGAACTCTATCAAGGGCAAAAACTTATCCCAACTACCCGGCTGTTCTAGCACAAAAGCTCTCAACAAGTCCTCTAAGGACTTGATGGTTCTCTCAGACTGACCATCAATCTGTGGATGATAAGTTGAACTTAGCCTAAGCTTTGTCCCTAAAGCCTCATGCAAGCTATTCCAAAACCTAGAGGTAAATCTAGGGTCTCTATCTGACATTATGCTAGAGGGTACACCATGTAGCCTAACTATATCTTTGATGTACAACCTAGTCACCTTCTCTAAGGGATATTCCATGTTCATAGGGATAAAATGGGCAGACTTAGTCAATCTATCCACAATAACCTATATAGCATCACAACAAGCTGGAGTCTTAGGGAGTCCAGACACAATGTCTATAGAGATACTATCCCATTTCCACTCTAGGATACTTAAAGTTTGCAACTTACTTGAAGACTTTTGGTGTTCTATCTTAGCCTTTTGGCACACTGAGCATGCATAGACAAACCCAGCTACATCCTTTTTCATCCTTGGCCACCAAAACGTACGCTTAAGGTCCTGATACATCTTAGTGGCACCTGGGTGCACACTCAAACCACTCATATTTCCTTCCTTAAGGATCAACTTCCTAAGCTCTGGGACATCAGTTATGCAAACTCTATATTGAAACCTCAAGACTCCACCACTTCCTTCCTTAAAACTAAGGTCTCTACCCTGAGCAAGCAACTCCCTCTGATCTAAGAGATACTTATCTACCTTATGACCTTCTCTAATCTGATCCATCAAACTATTGGTAATCTTCATGGTTCCAAGCCTAATACTATTAGGGGTAACTTCCCAAGCTAAGCTGAAGTCTCTAAATTCCTCAATCAAATCCATCTCCCTAACCATCAAAGCGGAGACATGCAAGGTTTTCCTACTCAAGGCATCTGCCACTACATTGGCCTTTCCTGAGTGGTAGGTTAACTCAAAATCATAATCCTTAAGAAACTCTATCCACCTACGTTGCCTCATATTCAACTCTTTCTGGTCAAAAAGGTATTTCAAACTATTATGATCACTAAAGACCTCGAACCTCGCTCCATAGAGATAATGCCTCCAGATCTTTAAGGCAAGCACTACAGCTCCTAATTCCAAATCATAGGTAGGGTAGTTCTTCTCATGGGTTTTAAACTGCCTAGAAGCGTAGGCTACTACCTTACCATTTTGCATCAATACACCACCTAAACCTTTCTTAGACGCATCACAGTATACTACGAAAGGTTCTCTAGGAACAAGCAAAACTAACACTGGTGCTGATGTTAACATATCCTTTATGGTTTGAAAACTTTCCTCACACTTAGAGTCCCACACAAAGAGTTGTCCTTTTTTGGTGAGACGGGTCAAGGGTAAAGCTATCTTAGAGAAACCTTCTACGAACCTCCTATAGTACCCTGCTAAACCCAAGAAACTCCTAATCTCGGTCACCGACTTTGGCGTTTCCCAGTGGAGCACCATCTCTACTTTAGCCGAATCCACGACTATACAAACTTTAGAGATGACTTGTCCTAAGAAACTCACCTCTTCTAACCAAAACTCACACGTAGACAACTTAGCATACAACTGCTTCTCTTTAAGGGTCTGCAAGACAATCCTCAAGTGTTCCTAATGTTCCTCCTTGGTCTTGGAGTATACTAAGATGTCATATATGAAAACCACCACAAACTTATCCAAGTAAGGGTGAAAGGTCTTGTTCATATAATCCATGAACATAGTAGGACCATTACTCACACCAAAGGGCATAACCATTTACTCGTATTGATCATAACGCGTTCTAAACGCAGTCTTTGGGATGTCCCCAAACTTAACTCGAATCTGATGGTACCCTGACCTCAAATCCATCTTGGAGAAGACACAAGCTCCTATCAACTGGTCCATAAGGTCATCAATCCTAGGGAGGGGATACCTATTCTTAATCGTCACTTTGTTGAGCTGTCGGTAGTCGACACACAACCTCATGCCGCCATCCTTATTCTTTACTAACAACACTGACACTCCCCACCGAGACACGCTAGGCCTAACGAATTGCTTTTGAATCAGTTCCTCCAACTGTTTCTTCAACTCAGCTAGCTACAAAGGAGACATCCTATAAGGTGCTATGGATAATGGGTCCCATTCCCGGCACTAAGTCTATGGTAAATTCAACATCTCTCTCAGGGGGTAACTCATAAACATCCCCAGGGAACACTTGAGGAAACTCTCTCACTGTAGGCACATTTCCAACATCAGGCTTGCTCTCTACTTCCAGGGAAGACAACATCATGTAAACTTGGGCATTTTCTTTCATAGAAGCCTTAACTTGGTCGGCAGAGAGAAACCTTAGATCCTTAGACTCCATAGGAGTTCCAAAAATGATGGTTTTATCGAAGCAGTTTAAGAGGACATGGTTGGAAGATAACCACTCCATTCCAAGAATAACATCAAGCTGTTTCAAGGGTAAGCACACAAGATCAACTACGAAGTTCTTATTATCAATTTATAACAGAACAACCTTTATAAACACAAGAAGCATTCACAGGCTTCTTGGATCGTCCAAGACAAACCACCAAATGAGTAAGTCAAGCCAAAACGAAGCTGTAGGTACTTAGTACCATATATTATTGTCTATATTAAATATAGAGAATCCACACAAGAGCACACAGAAGACTCATAACAGACTCATACCACTGCCTGATAGGATAGACCTGCTCTGATACCACTAAATGTGACACCCTCTACCCCCACTAGTGCAGGAAGCACTTTTAACGTCTGTCAAAAGTGGCTTTTAACGTCAAAAAAATATCAAATGTTAATACAGCCAATGTTAAAAGTCACACTTTTAACGACTGTTTAGAACCGACGTTAAAGTTTACTTTTAACATCGGTTGTTTACTTAATAAACGTTAAAACATCGGTTATGTAGTCACCGACGTTAAAAGTAATCTTTTAATGTCTGTTTTATGCTTTAACAGACAAGAAAGATTACTTTTAATGTCTGTTGTATAAACAATCGACGTTAAAAACATTTTTTTAAAAAATATTGGCTATGCAATATATCCCTTTCCCAGCTCCCTGCATACACTAACAAGTCCAGAATACAAAATTGCACATAATTTGAACAGATTACAGAATTTGTACAGAATCTACACATTCACACTAACAAGTCCAGGATTTGCACAAAAATTAACTCATGCAGGATTTGCATTCCGATTCAGAATTAGTCACAATTATACAAAATTTTCCTTAACAAAGTTTAGAATATATATTCTATACTAGCTAGTCCACTATAATTCATAATTTAATTCTATACATGAAGAATTCTACAACCTAACCAGTCCAGTATCTATATATATACACATGCAATTCATACAAAACTACTCAATATCTTACAAGTATACAGGATATATATTTTCTACTCTTTTCTATGAATCATACTTAAAAAGAAGGTTGCAAAGTGCACCCTCAAGTCTTTAAAATCCTCTTTTTCAAGAGGAGATTGATCGCTGAAAGCCTGCACAAGTTCAATTAAAATCAACATTAAATTAAGTCATTACCAAAAACAAAATATAATTAAATAACTTGTTTAATTAATTACCTTCTTCCATCCTTCAATAATAGACGCAGAGACAATGTTCAATATATGAAACATCACATAATACGCACATGACCAACCATCTTTTTGTCTACGAGACTACAAATGAATATGAAATTTAATGTCAATTAAATGTATAAATAGTAATTATAATATTAATTACTATTTAATAAACTACATACCTTGAGGATAATCCATTCAGGATTTGTTTTTGACCTTAAAGTCCTACTTTTCCCATTGGCTCAAGAAATACTACATGCCTTCATAACGCTATCATAAACAAAATATTCATGTAAATTATATGTTCATGTGTAATAAAATAAAAGCAAATGTTATAAATTAAATTAAATATAAGTGTACATACGAATTGAATGAGGCCACCACCTCCTTTGGCGGCTCATGGTGCAGCGGGCATAAGAAGACGACAGTATGCCTGGTAGGATGAAGTAGGACCAAATGCCAATGCTCTCGCCATATGAAAGGTGCCATATATATCTCTTTCCGATCACTTCCTCCTATTAAGTTCTGCATGTATGCATTGAGTTTACTGTAATCGGTCAAGAAATCACCTAGCATGACGGTGGGTCTAAGAATCCATAAACATTGCAGCCCCTATCAAGTTGAAGGCGATGTAGGTCTAAGATATGAAATAAGTGGATGTTAATTACGTAATATATCGAAATAAATTATAAAATTGAAAGAAATTATAAAATTAAAATGTACTTATGTGCACTAGTAACTTAGAATCGTGTTGGCTATCCATTGACAATGTGTGTAAAATTGACCAATACCCTCACCGACGATGTGAAAAGGAGCTGGATGTCCCACATATCCATCATGCTCCAACGGAGTTAAAAAAGTGTCATATGCATAATCCACACCAAATGCACACAAACGAGACAAGGGAGACTGTTGATGCGTTATCGGCTTCGACTTTGCCTTCAATTGTAAATAAAGAAAACGTAAGTAATTGAGAATAAAGAAAACATAAGTAATTGAGAAATATGATTATAAATATACCTGGGACAAATCCAACTCCAGCTGTTTCAACTCCAACTCACGCTGTTTCAACTCCATCTCCCTCTTCAACAACTCCTCCACCTCCACACGTGTCTTTGGACAACTCCCTTTTGTGCTCACATGTGAAGGTTAGGCAACTCCCACTGTTTCTTGGGATTCCATGGATGAAAATTGCTTCATAAGCATTTGCGTGAAGGATGGGTCCTCGTTATCGATCGCCTGCTCGACCCACCTACGTGCGCTCATGATCCATGGAATTTCTTAATGCCCACCGTCCCTGGAACACCACGGACACGACCAGGGTGGTTGTGTTTGCCTAGGGCAATGACCAAGATATCCCGACGTCCCTGTGGAACGAATGATCCTTGCGAGCTTTTTTCCTTCAGCTCCTCCCACAAACACGAAATTAAAAAAAAAACGTGTTAGACAATGTGTTACAAATATAAAGTAGAAAGCCAGTTACTTACAATCTTTTCTGCCACAACGCGTTTGGCTTCAACTTTAAAATTTCCAGACTTTGTCTTTCGGCCTACCACCCAACAGTCCTCGTGTGTGTGTGTGTGTGTGGGGGGAGGCGAGACGGAGGATCAACAACTGTGTTCTCATATCCTTCTCCTGCTTTTGTCTGCTCTTTCAACTTCTCCTGCCGCTCTCTCAACTTCTTCTCCATCAAATTCTTCACCACAAAATTATACCCACCTTGAGACATGGTGTGGGAGTGGACATTCTTTGCTTGATTCTCCTTACCCTTTTCCCTTTTAGCCTGTTACAAATAACACGTACTCAATTTAGTTAAATAATTTTTTAATACTTAAATATACTTTAACATGGATAAATAAATTAACTTCAACTAACCAGAAACTCAGGTGTGCTTCAGCTCCTAACAAAGCTATCCCACATGTCCTTATCAAGGAATGGGTATACCTCAAGAGGAGATTCGTTCCTCTTCTCTCCAAATATGTAATTATTAGTTAGAGAAGACTTAAACCCCGTCCAACGTTTAGCCGCAAGTTGAAGCCATTTCTTCTTATGTTCGGGAGTATTCGGCACGGTCCATACGATCTACATTAATTACATAACAAAAAGGAGGAATTAGAACTGAATTATAATTTGCGTTAATAATGTACATCAAAAGAGTGTAAAAGTAAAATACCGTGATTGACTCCCAAATTTGATCCTTCAAATTCTGCGGTATGTGTTGCCAATCCTCAAACAGAATGCTAGTATGCTCGTTAGCTTCCACAGCCACAAAAATGGTGAATTTCTTAGCAAGGGGTCCCTTGGGATTCAGTTCAATATCAAACTGGACCTCCTGCCTCTGACCATTAAGCTAGACCTGGACAAACTTTTCAAAGTAGTGGCTGTTCTACCCCATTTTTTGGATGGCCTACTAGCCGACCCTGCTGAATCAACCCTCTATGATGTCTGTTTGGACAAAAATAATAATAATTTAGGTTAGTTTAACATGGATAAATAAAAATATAAGCCAACTTAATTAACATTATATGTATAAATAAAATTTACACTATCAGCTGGCATTGCCGCCACCAACCCATCCCGTGAATGAGGGATGTCTGCTGAATCAGCCATGTGTATGCCTGTTTGACAAAAAAATAATAATAAATCAGGTTAGTTTAACATGGATAAATAAAAATAAATCTAAATTAACATGGATAAATAAAAATAAATGTAAATTAACATGGATAAATAAAACACTTGCCCAAAAAGAAAAAAACTCACACTATGGATAAACTTACAATATGGTCAAGTTTAATTTAGCTAGATCAATATCCCTTCGTGATGATCATCACTGTAACACCCAAATTTTCGTATACACTATATTACCGGTAGAGATATATTTATTTATATTTTTATTCGAGACCTAGAAAATGATTTTGGAGAAAACAAAATCATATCTAGAACCTACTCTGTGGTAGGAAGCTCTGGATAAAATTTGGGTTTAAAACTCACACTGAAACCGGTCTGCGTTTTTACTGACAGTATAATTTTAGACCGACAGAAAACCCTAATTTGACTCGAAACTGAAAAATTGTAGATTTTTATATTATGTTCGCGAGGAAGTATATTTTCCAAATTTTTGCCCAAAAATAAAATATTATATTTTATTCAGGAGAATTTTGGGGAAAAACGGACCGAAACCCTAATCGGGTAAAACGATGGAGCCAGATATGGAGTTGAGGTGATGGAAGTGATTGATGTGATGGAGGGGACAAGAAATAAATGTGAAGGGACAAGAATTAAATGTGAGAGGACAAGCATTTATGGCGCATTTATGACCATTCCTAAATATCTAGGTAAAAAGGCAAAAATGCCCCCAAGCTTTCATGGTTATTTAACAAGATTTATCATGTTAACAAGCTTTCATGCATATCGGCTCCATATGATGCGTACACGGCCACATCAACCTTAAACACCATCCACCACACATTTCTTTCCTAGCCATGATGATTCCTAAGACTAGCTAGCTTATAAGACTATATTTCTAACTTAACTTAACCTAGCTTAGTTAACATTAACTATGGTTATTAAGGACACATCTCCTATCCCTTAACCACTCATTTTACAAGGCTGAAAACACCTCCACATTCAGCTAATTTCGTGCTGCCTCCCTCCCTTCTTCATCATTTGAGCCATTCCATTCATTCATTTCATCAAAATTCTCTAAGTCATTTATCTCAAAAACCTAAGATTCCATGATGGCAAAGCTTACATCTTGGATCATTATTTTCTTCATTTCAATGGAGGATCCTCTTCCTCATCTCCTTAACTCTCTTTATCACCCACTACTTCGGATCAGAGGGGAAGAATTGAGAGAGAATTCTCAATAGTTACAAGAAGCCTTTGTTGGAAGCTTTGAAACCTAGTTGGAGCAGTCGTAGTGAGAGAGTCTCCAAACACTCTTCAACCGTTGGATCATTCTCAAAGATGAAGGTTCAATACTTGTGGTTCTTCATATCCAACGGTCAGAATTTCGATCTAATCTCCAGATCATGAGATATTCAGTTCGAACAGTGGACTGAAGGGATGAGAAACTTAACCCTGATACCATCTAACCTGTCACCATAGAATTACGATCTTAGATTCATTAACCGTTGGATCGGGCCAAAACTTTGTGAGAATGTTTAGGAAGTGTACTTCTTCATTTTCACCGTTCATTTATGTAAATAAAGCTCTATGGCAAGAGAAATGGAGCTCTACCAGTAGCTCTGTTTTGGTAGCCTTTCCCTAGGATTCTTGAGCTTATTTTGAATCCGATATCCCCTAAGTCCATCTGTGGTTCTCGTAAGTTTTTCTATCGATTTTGTCTCTTGATTTAAATAGATTTATTGATTGGAACCCTATTGTTGATTCGATTGGTATTTCTTTGTTTCCTACGAATTGTGATACCCGTATGTGTAATCGAGACGGAAACCAAAACAAGGGATGTGTTGGGATGGATGGTGGAAGAATTGTGGATGTTGTTGGAAAGCGTACCGAGGTTTGTGTCAGTAACATGGACGTATTAGGAGCTTGTACAGGAAAGCGTGCACGTCGATCAGGTGGGGGAAAGAAATATCATGTCTTTGGAACGGAAAAGTAGTGTATAATTTATAATCATGGTGTAGGGTGACCTAAACCCTACTAGTGGTTGAGTAATCGACAAGACCAAAATCATGTTGGCGACTATTCCGTAGTACCAATGATGATTTGGGGATTGTAGGTTTATCACCGTTAGGATAATTTTATAATATTCGAGGATGTCTGATTTTATTACTATTGAACTGCTTGTGATGTGCTGGTTATGATAAACTGCTTTATGTGATGTTTCTTGATATAGGAATTATTATTATTATTATTATTATTATTATTATTATTATTATTATTATTATTATTATTATTATTATTATTATTATTATTATTATTATTATTGTGTATGATCTGCCGGGTTTGATAACATGTTTAGTTGGTATTTAGGTAAGGATATGTGTTATTCGGGAGATATGCATGTGGGTGAGAGAATGAGTGTGGTTTAGAAGTGCCTAGCCTAAATTAATTATTTTATAGATAAGATGTGACATGGATTGTGTGTTGAGACTGTGACGAAAGGTTGAGGCACTAGGTTGTAACAGATGAGGGTCAGTGAGATTCATATAGTTGCATTGTTGTTCACAACCGTGTGTTGGGAACACATGAGGTCCGAAGTTCTAGCGGGATCGTCCCAACTTAGATTTAGGTCGTGCAGCTATAATGTCATTGCTTTGCATGAGCACCCTTGAACCAGGGTGTGCACCGACTGTGCTGTGCAGCTATAGTGTCATTGCTTTACATGAGCATTCTTACCATGGATGAGGTTGTGCACCGATTGTACCGTGCAACTATAGTGTCATTGCTATGCATGAGCACCCTTGAACCAGGTTGTGCACCGACTATACCTTACAGCTATAGTGTCATTGTTTTGCATGAGCATTCTCACCATGGATGAGGTTGTGCACCGGTTAATGGGGACGCGTCGCTTGAACGACTGACTAACATTCCTAACGAGGGATATGTGACAGGATTGGTAATGGCCACGTTAGCATAAAGGTTTAATTGAATGAGATTGAGGGTAGACGAAGATATCATGATTTGAAGTTGATTGTTAGTTATGTGTGATGCTTGTCTTTGACTGTTATTATATTATATGTTATGTACTCTTTTTCGCTTATGATGATAGAATTGTTTCTTATCTCCCTATTTTTGTATGTTGTGTATGTTTATCTTATTCCATGAGAAGACTCTATGGAGTAACCAGTTACTGAGGAATTAGATGGAATTTCGTATGATTCAGATGCGGGAGGACGAGCTGTAGATTCTAGCGATCGAGTTTAGTGTTTATGGCCAGTGAGTCTTGTGAGACATTTTATTTTTCCATTTATTATAACAGTTGGTATAAGTATGGACCTGCAAGGGATCCTATTGATAGGATACCCTAGTCAGTGTTTTGTACTCTGATGGATAGACTTATGTGGTGTATTTGCGCTGTGTCTTTGATGTGATGGATTATTTTTCAAGAGTTGGATGTATTATAATTAAGTTTTTAATATCTTCGTATTTTTGGGTTACGTTTAACGTTAAGAACGCGAGTAAGTTTAAATAAATAATTAATGGCACAATGGGGCACAACGGGGTGTCTCATTAGGTGGTATCAGAGCAGTTCGATTCTAATCGGACTGTGAGGTCTAGGATGTTGTTACTGGCCGTGTCTAGTTGAATCCACATCGGATATTGACTATGCTTAGAAGTTGGGTAGTGAGTCTCGACGCGATAGTTAACATTTATATGGCATATGGTATTTATATACCAGTTTTATGTAGTATTATATGTCATATAAGTGTGAGCTAATGATTCCTTTTATAGGGTCATGGCTCAAGGAAGAGGATGATGTGTCGGAGAGTTATCGGAGACTCACCAGACTATACACGAGTTAGCCATAGCTATGTTGCAGCAACCACAACAGAACGCGCGGATGCTCCAAATAATTACGGAGCAGCTGGATCAGCTTAATCAGGGGCATCGTATGAGTAGAGGTCCGAACAGACTTGGTACTCAAAGGAGAGGTAGTGGTTTCCAGAGGAGGCAGGGACCATATACCAGACCAGTGCAGATAGCTGCACCAATACCAGTGGCTATAGTACCTGTAACACCCCGATTTTCACTGCTTTCTAGTGTCGGTAATTAATATATAAAAATATATTTTTATCCGAGACTTAGAAAATTATTTTGGGCGAACTACTGTTATTTTCCCGTAATGTTTTATATCTTAGGGTTACGATGAAATTTTGGGTTGAAAATTCAGACGGAACCCGGTCTGTGTTTTCACTGACAGTAAAAGTTTACTGCTCAGAAGACCTAATTTTAATTCGTTAACGAGATGAAAAATGTTTTTATCGTATTTACTACGATACTGGAAGTTTTGAAAATTTTGGTAAAAAAAAAATTAAAATATTATTTTTGTTGCGGGCGTATACGTCGAGATATCTCTAGGAAAAGCTTGCGCCAGATGAACCAAGGAGTCGGCAACGGAGCTGAGGTGATGGATTTGACCGACTTGACGAGCATTTATCACGAGCTTATCCGTGTCATAATGGCCATAATGGCGCATTTATGGCAAAGGGAATTTTTGCTTGGAAATGATTATTTTACCCTTGGCTTTTCATGGAAATTACAAGCCAATGCCATTGAGAACTTTGACCAAATCCTATACAAAACCCAGGGCTCACTCTTGTCTTCTTCACTTAAATACATTTTCATCTTCCATTTTTATGTTCTTCTTCTCCAAAACCAAGCTTTTCTCATAAGAACTCCTTAAGAAATTTGTGAAGAACATCATCCAAAAATTTCTTTCCTTGGATCATCAAGAGGTAACAACTTCTTCTCTTGTCATTTAAATCCTTTCTCTTCATCACTTTTGTAGATCTATGGCTTAAATCAATATGTTCTTCATTTTACTTAAAGTTCATGGAGTTAGATTCAAAAATTCATAACTAATTCTAGAAAAATCCTTTTGACATGAAACCAATTGCTATGATCTTATAATCATCTCTATTTTCATCATATAGAAGCATAAGATCATGAAAAATTTCTTTCCTTGATTTATGGACTGGGCCGAATCTAGGTCAATATGGTGTTCATGGGTTTTGTTTCATTTTCATGTCTTGATTCATGATTCAAACCTTTTGTATCTTGATAGTTCTTGTATGTAAGTACATAGAAGATCAAAAATCAAACCCTGACCTATTTGTTTCTTCAAGAACCAATACCCTAGGTATGAGCACTTGATGGTTTTGTGATTCAAAAGTTGTTTGTAATACTTGAATTCAACTCTAAGTGTTGTATGTTGTTTAAATCCAAGAGTTGAAGAAATTTTAAAATTTCTAGCCCATGAATCTTGAGAAAAACCGAACCCTAGTCCTTAGAACTAGATGAGTCTTAGTTCATGTTCTTGGTTCATAATCTTGGGTTTAAGTGATTAATCATGCTTAAGTAACTTATGGATCATTAATCCCTAAGTTAACCAAATTTTAATTTTCCTAACCTAGAAGATTGGTTGAAGCCGAACCCTAACCTCCCTGAGCCAAGTGTATTGTTGTTTAATTTGATTTATTTTGGTTGCAATTCGTTTGAAGGAAACAATCGAGTTAACTGATTTACGCTGACGGAGAGAAATCGGATCGGGATCAGGAGATTAACAAAAACTGTAGTATAGTCTTCAAGAGGTAAGGGGGGTATGCTTGAGGAGTTTAAGATAATCTCATGCTTATTTGTGGAGTCATTTATTAATTTTCTGTATGAAATATTTTATTATATTATACTGTTTACTATTAATTGCTAGATTGATGTGATGTTTATCTGAGTAATTGAATTGATGTGATGTGTGGACTTACATGATTATAATTATTTGTTTATATTATAATTGTGATGCATGTCATGAATTGATATATGCCATGCTATTATGTGATTGGAATTTATCTGCTGTTGAGTGTTGGACTGAGTAACCTGACATTGGTCAGTGTTAAAAATTTTAATTAAGGATAAAAAACTTAATAAGCTTGGATAATTAATAAGAGGGATTAATTTGGGAGATTTTGAGAAAAATGAAAAAAAAATTTATTATTTTAATAATATTTTGTGGAAACTGTGTAAATAAGCCATAGTAAGGGCGAAACCGTGAAATTTTTCACAGGCTCTAATTTTTATATAATAAATTCAATTTTAATATAAAATGTTATTTAAAGTGATTAAGTTTCGAAAATAATATTTATAGCAGTCAGAACAATTACTTCTGACAGAGAAATGATACAAGTTATTTAATATTATTTATTTAATATTATTAAATATTAAATGTTTAAATCTTTAAATATTCAAAATTTAATTATTAAATTTCATTTTTATTTAAAATTTTTTTATTTGAAATTTATTAAGAATTAATTTTTAAAATGAAACAATTAGAAATAAAAGGAATTTATCAATGATTTCCAAAATTTATCAACGTTTTAACAGAAAAGGATTTCTATAAAAATGCTTTTATTCAGTGAAAGTATTCCGTTAAACTTGGATAAGTTTTCGGAGCTTTTGTTTTGTATTTACACTGAGCAAAATGTTTTACAAGCAGATAAACAAGCATAGAAACCGAGACGTCGGGGTTCTAGTGTTGTATGGACATGTAGATCAAGGATCTGTGTCATGGGACGGAGTGTCCTGCAAAGTTTTGTTTTTGGACTGTGTGCCCTAAATTGATGTGGAAAGTGTGAGTTCCATATCCGCGAGCCTAAAACTGGTGCAGGTTTAAGGGCCTCGTGATTGAGCATTCGGACTGTGTGTCCTGTGTTGAGATTAAAAGATTTGGACTGTGTGTCCTGTATTTGTTTAAAGTGAAAAGTCTTAATTAAAAAAATTAACCATGATCGTTAAGCTTTGTGCTTCGACAAGGAAAGATTATTACGACAAAGAAAACAAAACGAGAATAAAAGTTTTTCTCATGCATTCAATGGCAATTGTGTCATGTAAATGGGCATTGAATCCAGAGTGGATCAATGTATATGGCAGACGTGTCAGGAGATGATGATCATTGAGTTCCGGAGTGGATCAATGTATCTTTTATGGACTGTGTTCCATTTAAATATTGGGCCTCTATATGTGTGAGCCAATATATAGGACTGTGTGTCCAAATTTATAGGACTGTGTGTCCAAGTTTATGCGTTAACTATTGCAATCTGTGTGACGCAATAGGTTATGGACAATGAATTCCATAATTCGCAGTGACCATTGTGCCTCTGTACATGTGTGCAGCTATTCCCTAACGGGAATGGGGGAATAATGTCATTGCTTTGCTTGAGCATCCTAACGGGAATGGGGATGTGCACCAGTGTGTTATGTGATTTTTCTTGGGCATTGTTTTGTTCGTTTTTACAATGTGCCATGTGCGGAGCCTGATCAGCTTGAAAGGAAACAGAAAGTTGTGGGATCTCCGGAGATTAGGTATCAAATTAGAGATTGAACATAGAAGTGTCATGCATTTTTATAAAATGACGATGACTGTCGGGCATGAAGCCCTGTGAATTAAATCATTCTACTGTCCGAATTAATTATATTATATTGTGACTATTTGGTAATTGCTATTTAAGAGTCGTGCATGGGGTTGTCTTATTAAAACTCATATATTGGAAACTCACCCTTGCAAATTTCTGTGTGATTTCCTATGCTATGTGGAATCTATATATGTGGGCATTTAGATGGATCCGGACGAAGTGGATCTGAACTACTCAGGGGTGCGATCCCTGATGTTTGACAACGCTAATCGAGGGGACGCCTGGGTTATTAACCCAGGAGCTCAGGGTGCTACTTATACTGGTCCTTCGAGGACACTCCGAGGTACAGTAGCTGAGGGACCACGGCAGTTAATTCACAGCAAGGAAACCATTGAAGTCTCGCTACCACAAATCTGGATGATATTACGGTATTTGGTACAACACGGGAATCTAGAGCATCAGCCGCCTCAGTTTGTTCAACCATTACAGCAAGTTGGACCAGAATCACCTCCTGCACCCATTGTATTAATTCCAGAGAATATTCCGGAGGAGATGGAGGAAGATCCAGAGGAGGATCCGGTGGAAAATCCTGACCATATTCCTTTAGGAGATGAAGGGTCTGAAGCTGTTGGAGAGGGGGCTGTTGTATCCTCTCTAGACACATCTTCTGGGGGTGGGGGAGTGTACACTGGACTCCCCAATGGATTTCTGTAGTGGTGACTAGCTTAGGATGTTGTTTTAGGAAAGAGTGGGAATTTTAGGTTAGTCTGACTTAATGGCTACTGAGAGCCATCTTTTGCGTAGTATTTTCAAACTCCCACTATGACGTAGTTGTGAGATTTCAGATAGTGTAAATTATGTGTGACAAGTAGATGGTGACCTAGTAAGGAAAAGGTCAATTGTAAAATATTAAAGTACATGTGAAATATATATAGTCGTGTATATTATTTTACGAGTATTCGAGCGTGTGTTCAGAAAAAGGAAAAAATTTTATCACTATTTTTAAGAAGCATTGGGAATTAGAAAATGAATCTTATTTTCTGAAGAAAACCAGCAACTTAATATTTTATTCGGTTTGATGTTTGATTAATGTTACGTAAATGTGATACCTGAAAATGGGGTGTCACATTAGTGGTATCAGAGCTAGTCGAGTCTTTCGGGAAATCTTTGGGAGTAGGTCTGTTGTGTTGATGTTGTGTGATCTCTGAAGAGAATTGTTTGAATTACTTCTTAGAAATAATATGTGATAGTTATTAGATTAAAGTTTTATTTTCTGGTTGCCATTTAACTGATTATGTCTTGTAGGTCAGTTATGGAACCAGATGGTATACATGGACGTGGACGTGGACGCGGTCGAGGAAGAGGTCATAGAGGTGGTCATGTTAACGGTCAAGGGAATTTTGAAGAAAATTATGAAGAAGGAGGAGGTATGGACTTTGCTGCACAAGCAATGGCGGATGTAGCTGCTGCTATTATACAACAAACTGCAACGATGGCTGCCCAGAATTTGCAGGAACAAATTTGAGCGGAACAGGCTGCTGAAGGTAGAAGTCTTACTGCTTTTAGACGCCAGAATCCTCCACAATTTCATGGAGATGTGGATCCTATTAAGGCTGACTTATGGATTCAGGAAGTGGAGAAGATTTTTGAGTTGATCAATAGTCCGGAAGGAGTAAAGGTACTGTATGCTACCCATCTGCTATTAGGGGATGCTGAGTATTGGTGGAGAGGCACTAAGCAACTACTAGAAGCAAAGAATCAGGTGATTACTTGGGCGATATTCAAGAACATGTTTATGAACAAATATTTTCCACAGAGCGCTAGAGCAGAGAAGGAGCAGGAATTTTTACGTCTATCTCAAAGGGAATTATCTGTAGGAGAGTATGCAGCCAAATTCGAGTCATTGGCCAAGTACTTCCGTTTTTTCCAAAACAATCCGGATGAAGATTGGAAGTGTGAACGTTTTGAAGCATGATTACGGTTCGAGATTAAGGAATCTGTACTTCCGTTGGAAATCAGGAATTTCCAAGCTTTGGTTGAGAAGTGTAGGAAGATAGAGCAAATGAGACAGGGAAGAGATAACAGAGGATATGCGGGAGGACCATCAAAATCCAAAGGCCAATATCAGAACCAGAAAGGGAAGCAGGTCCAGAATAAACCGTATTATCGAGCACCGGGGAATAATCGTTATCAACAACCCTATCATCCTGTAGCTACTGCATCGAGTGGTGGAGGCCAGAAGAATCAAAATCAAAATACAATCAAGAAATGTTTCAAGTGTGGAGATCCAAATCATATGGCGAACAATTGTCCAGTGAGAGGACCCAGGTGTTATACTTGTGGTCAGATGGGACATATGGCTAAAGATTGTGGTAAACCAAAGACTGCACCAGTTGTCAATACTATCAAGACCAATAAACCGATAGCTATGGGAAGAGTTTACACCATGAGTGGTGCTGAGGCTTCTGATTCTGACGATCTCATACAAGGTAGTTGCGACATAACTGGTAATCTCTTAACTGTACTTTTTGATTCGGGTGCGACATATTCCTTTATTTCGATGGATGCTGTGAAACATTTGAAATTGCCTATTTCTTCGTTGTCCTATGACTTGATTGTTTCAACTCCAACTGCTAAGCCAGTTGTTGTGAATTCTATATGTCTGAACTGTCCTATTATTATTCAAGATAGACATTTTCTTGTTGATTTGATATGTCTGTCTTTAATACAGTTAGATGTAATTTTAGGCATGGATCGGTTATCTTCCAACCATATTATGTTAGATTGTGCAAGTAAGACTCTAATTTTTCCTAATCTTGAGATTTCTAGAATTTTATCTACCAACTATATAAGAACTTTTTCGAGAGAAAGAGGTCAGGGATACATGCTTTTAACTAACTTAGAAGTCGAGAGGGAGATCGATTTGAGTACTCTGCCTATTGTAAGAAAATTTCCGAATGTGTTTCCTAATGACGTCCCTGGATTGCCGCCAGTAAGAGAAATTGAATTCTCCATCGATTTGATACCAGGAACAGGACCAATTTCTATTTCTCCATATAGGATGGCGCCTACAGAACTTGCGGAATTGAAAACTCAACTAGATGACCTTTTGTCAAAACAATTCATTCGACCAAGTGTTTCTCCGTGGGGATCACCAGTTCTGTTAGTGAGAAAGAAAGACGGAGGTTCGAGGCTTTGTGTGGATTTTCGACAACTCAATAAAGTGACGATTAAGAATAAGTATCCGTTATCGCGTATAGATGATATAATGGATCAATTGCGAGGAGCTGTTGTGTTCTCAAAGATTGACTTGAGAATAGGTTATCATCAGATTAGAGTAAAAAGTGAAGATATTCCAAAAACGGCATTCAGAACTCGTTACGGACATTATGAATATCTCGTAATGCCATTCGGAGTGACGAATGCACCAGCCATTTTCATGGACTATATGAACCGGATTTTTCGTCCGTTTCTTGATAAGTTTGTTGTGGTGTTCATTGATGATATTCTTATTTACTCTAAGAGTAATGAGGAACATGAAGAGCACTTGCAACAAGTTTTATAGATTTTGCGTGAGAAAATTCTGTATGCGAAATTGTTTAAGTGTGAATTTTGGCTTAAGGAAGTAAAGTTTTTAGGACATGTGATTACCGAGGAAGGTATTGCTGTCGATCCTGCAAAAGTAGAAGCGGTACTTTCTTGGGAAAGACCAAAGACAGTAACGGAGATCAGAAGTTTTGTGGGTCTAGCCGGTTACTATAGAAGATTTATTGAAGGATTTTCCAAGATAGTTGCGCCGTTAACTTTGCTTACGAGGAAAGATCAACCTTTTTTATGGGAAGACAAATGTGAAGAAAGTTTTCAGAAGATTAAGGAACAATTGACAACTTCACCAGTTTTAATACTGCCTGAACCAAATGAACCTTACGAAGTGTATTGTGATGCTTCTTATCAAGGTTTAGGATGTGTGTTGATGCAACATAGGAAAGTTGTAGCTTACGCATCCCGTCAGTTGAAAGCACATGAAAGAAATTATCCGACGCATGATCTAGAATTAGTTGCAGTGGTTTTTGCACTAAAGATCTGGAGACATTACTTGTACGGAGAAATATTCGATGTCTTCAGTGACCTTAAAAGTTTAAAGTATCTGTTTGATCAGAAGGAGCTCAGCATGAGACAAAGACGTTGGATGGAATTTCTAAAGGATTACGATTTCAAATTACAGTATCATCCTGGAAAGGCTAACGTTGTAGCTGACGCACTTAGCAGAAAAGCCATTCATATCTCAGCAATGATGGTAAGGGAATTAAAATTAATAGAAGAGTTTCGTGATCTCAATGTGATTATAGAATTGGATAAGGAGAAGATCAGTGTGGGAATGATCAAAATTTCTAGTGGATTAATGGAAGAAATCCGTGAACGACAAATTTCGGATGTCTATCTTCAGGAAAAGAGGGAGTTAATGAAACAAGGAAAAGTTGCAGAATTTAGTTTGGGATCAGATCATATCTTAAGGTGCAATGGACGAATATGTATACCTGATAATCCTGAGATGAGAAAGATGATTTTAGATGAATCACATAAGAGTAAGTTAAGTATTCATCCTGGATCGAAGAAGATGTACCAAGACTTGAAACAAAGATTTTGGTGGCCAGGCATGAAAAAGCAAGTAGCAGAATACGTTGCATCTTGTCTGACATGTCAAAAATCAAAGGTAGAACATCAAAGGCCAGGAGGTATGCTTACATCACTAGATATACCAGAATGGAAGTGGGACAACATATCAATGGATTTTGTGGTAAGTTTACCGCGGACTTCTAAAGGCTTTGATTCAATTTGGGTAATTGTAGACAGGCTAACGAAATCGACACATTTCTTACCTGTTAAGATTAATTATACAGTAGAGAAATTGACAGATATCTATATCAAGGAAATAATCAGATTACATGGGATACCATCAAGTATTGTGTCAGATAGAGATCCGAAGTTTACTTCACGTTTTTGGGGAAGTTTACATCAAGCCTTAGGAACTAAGTTAAGGTTAAGTTCGGCTTATCATCCTCAAACTGATGGACAAACGGAAAGAACGATTCAATCGTTAGAAGATTTGCTGAGAGCATGTGTTTTAGATCATCGAGGGAGTTGGGATGATTTGTTACCGCTGATTGAATTCACCTATAACAATAGTTTCCATTCGAGCACAGGGATGGCACCCTATGAGGCTTTGTACAAAAGGAAATGTCAAACACCTGTGTGTTCGTACCAAAATGGAGAAAGCATGATATTAGGCCCTAAAATCGTACAGCAGACAACGGAAAAAGTAAAACAAATAAGTGAAAGGATGAAAACGGCACAAAGTAGACAGAAGAGTTATTCAGATCAAAGGAGACGACCTCTCGAGTTTGAAGAAGGTGAACATGTATTTGTGAGAGTCACACCAACGACTGGGGTAGGTAGGGTTATGAAATCCAGAAAGCCCACTCCTAAATTCATTGGACCATACCAAATTCTTCGTCGTGTTGGTCCAGTGGCCTATCAGATTTCTTTGCCGCCTTATCTTTCAAATATTCATGATGTATTCCATGTTTCACAATTAAGGAAGTATATTCCTGATCCATCACATATAATCGAACCCGATGAAGTACAATTAAAAGAAAACTTGTCTTATGAGACTTCGCCTGTACGAATCGAACATAAGATGATTAAGCAGCTCAGGGGTAAGCTAATCTCATTAGTCAAAGTTATTTGGAATGAAACTACTGGAGAAGCGACGTGGGAGGCTGAGGACAAAATGAGATTACAGTATCCTAAACTTTTTACACGTACATAATTTCGAGGACGAATTTTTTTTTTTTAGTGGGGTGGTAATGTAACACCCCAATTTTCACTGCTTTCTAGTGTCGGTAAATAATATATAAAAATATATTTTTATCCGAGACTTAGAAAATTATTTTGGGCAAAATACTGTTATTTTCCCGTCATGTTTTATATCTTAGGGTTACGATGAAATTTTGGGTTGAAAATTCAAACGGAACCTGGTCTGCGTTTTCACTGACAGTAAAAGTTTACTGCTCAGAAGACCTAATTTTATTTCGTGAATGAGATGAAAAATGTTTTTATCGTATTTACTACGATACTGGAAGTTTTGAAAATTTTGGTAAAAAAAATTTAAAATATTATTTTTGTTGCGGGCGTATACGTCAAGATATCTCTAGGAAAAGCTTGCGCCAGATGAACCAAGGAGTCGGCAACGGAGCTGAGGTGATGGATTTGATCAACTTGATGAGCATTTATGACGAGCTTATCCGTGTCATAATGGCCATAATGGCACATTTATGGCAAAGAGAATTTTTGCTTGGAATTGACTATTTTACCCTTGGCTTTTCATGGAAATTACAAGCCAATGCCATTGAGAACTTTACCCAAATCCTATACAAAACCCACGGCTCACTCTTGTCTTCTTCACTTAAATACATTTTCATCTTCCATTTTCATGTTCTTCTTCTCCAAAACCAAGCTTTTCTCATAAGAACTCCTTAAGAAATTTGTGAAGAACATCATCCAAAAATTTCTTTCCTTGTATCATGAAGAGGTAACAACTTCTTCTCTTGTCATTTAAATCCTTTCTCTTCATCACTTTTGTAGATCTATGGCTTAAATCAATATGTTCTTCATTTTACTTAAAGTTCATGAAGTTAGATTCAAAAATTCATAACTAATTCTAGAAAAATCCTTTTGATATGAAACCAATTGCTACGATCTTATAATCATCTCTATTTTCATCATCTATAAGCATAAGATCATGAGAAATTTCTTTCCTTGATTTCTGGACTGGGCCGAATCTAGGTCAATATGGTGTTTATGGGTTTTGTTTCATTTTCATGTCTTGATTCATGATTCAATCCTTTTGTATCTTGATAGTTCTTGTATGTAAGTACATAAAAGATCAAAAATCAAACCCTAACCTATTTGTTTCTTCAAGAACCGAAACCCTAGGTATGAGCACTTGATGGTTTTGTGATTCAAAAGTTGTTTGTAATACTTGAATTCAACTCTAAGTGTTGTATGTTGATTAAATCCAAGAGTTGAAGAAATTTTAAAATTTCTAGCCCATGATTCTTGAGAAAAACCGAACCCTAGTTCTTAGAACTAGATGAGTCTTAGTTCATGTTCTTGGTTCATAATCTTGGGTTTAAGTGATTAATCATGCTTAAGTAACTTATGGATCATTAATCCCTAAGTTAACCAAATTTTAATTTTCCTTACCTAGAAGATTGGTTGAAGCCAAACCCTAACCTCCATGAGCCAAGTGTACTGTTATTTAATTTGATTTATTTTGGTTGCAATTCGTTTGAAGGAAACAACCGAGTTAACTGATTTACGCTGACGGAGAGAAATCGGATCGGGATCAGGAGATTAACAAAAACTGTAGTATAGTCTTCAAGAGGTAAGGGGGGTATGCCTGAGGAGTTTAAGATAATCTCATGCTTATTTGTGGAGTCATTTATTAATTTTCTGTATGAAATATTTTATTATATTATACTGTTTACTATTAATTGCTAGATTAATGTGATGTTTATCTGAGTAATTGAATTGATGTGATGTGTGGACTTACATGATTATAATTATTTGTTTATATTATAATTGTGATGCATGTCATGAATTGATATATGCTATGCTATTCTGTGATTGGAATTTATCTGCTGTTGAGTGTTGGACTGAGTAACCTGACATTGGTCAGTGTTAAAAATTTTAATTAAGGATAAAAAACTTAATAAGCTTGGATAATTAATCAGAGGGATTAATTTGGGAGATTTTCAGAAAAATGAAAAAAATTTATTATTTTAATAATATTTTGTGGAAACTGTGTAAATAAGCCATAGTAAAAGCGAAACCGTGAAATTTTTCACAGGCTCTAATTTTTATATAATAAATTCAATTTTATTATAAAATGTTATTTAAAGTGATTAAGTTTCGAAAATAATATTTATAGCAGTCAGAACAATTACTTCTGACAGAGAAATGATACAAGTTATTTAATATTATTAAATATTAAATACTTAATTATTTAAATATTCAAAATTTAATTATTAAATTTCATTTTTATTTAAAATTTTTTTAGTTGAAATTTATTAAGAATTAATTTTTAAAATGAAACAATTAGAAATAAAACGAATTTATCAATGATTTTCAAAATTTATCAACGTTTTAACATAAAAGGATTTCTGTAAAAATGCTTTTATTCAGTGAAAGTATTCCGTTAAACTTGGATAAGTTTTCGGAGCTTTTGTTTTGTATTTACACTGAGCAAAATGTTTTACAAGCAGATAAACAAGCCTAGAAACCGAGACGTCGAGGTTCTAGTGTTGTATGGACACGTAGATCAAGGATCTGTGTCATGGGACGGAGTGTCCTGCAAAGTTTTGTTTTTGGACTGTGTGCCCTAAATTGATGTGGAAAGTGTGAGTTCCATATCCGCGAGCCTAAAACTGGTGCATCGGTTTAAGGGTCTCGTGATTGAGCATTCGGACTGTGTGTCCTGTGTTGAGATTAAAAGATTTGGACTGTGTGTCCTGTATTTGTTTAAAGTGAAAAGTCTTAATTAAAAAAATTAACCATGAGCGTTAAGCTTTGTGCTTCGACAAGGAAAGATTATTACGACAAAGAAAACAAAACGAGAATAAAAGTTTTTCTCATGCATTCAATGGCAATTGTGTCATGTAAATGGGCATTGAATCCAGAATGGATCAATGTATATGGCAGACGTGTCAGGAGATGATGATCATTGAGTTCCGGAGTGGATCAATGTATCTTTCATGGACTGTGTTCCATTTAAATATTGGGCCTCTATATGTGTGAGCCAATATATAGGACTGTGTGTCCAAATTTACAGGACTGTGTGTCCAAGTTTATGCGTTAACTATTGCAATTTGTGTGACGCAATAGGTTATGGACAATGAATTCCATAATTCGCAGTGACCATTGTGCCTCTGTACATGTGTGCAGCTATTCCCTAACGGGAATGGGGGAATAGTGTCATTGCTTTGCATGAGCATCCTAACGGGAATGGGGATGTGCACCAGTGTGTTATGTGATTTTTCTTGGGCATTGTTTTGTTCGTTTTTACAATGTGCCATGTGCGGAGCCTGATCAGCTTGAAAGGAAACAGAAAGTTGTGGGATCTCCGAAGATTAGGTATCAAATTAGAGATTGAACATAGAAGTGTCATGCATTTTTATAAAATGACGATGACTGTTAGGCATGAAGCCCTGTGAATTAAATCATTCTACTGTCCGAATTAATTATATTATATTGTGACTATTTGGTAATTGCTATTTGAGAGTCGTGCATGGGGTTGTCTTATTAAAACTCATATATTGGAAACTCACCCTTGAAAATTTATATGTGATTTCCTCTTCTATGTGGAATCTATATATGTGGGCATTTAGATGGATCCGGACGAAGTGGATCTGAACTACTCAAGGGTGCGATCCCTGATGTTTGACAACGCTGGTCGAGGGGACGCCTGGGTTATTAACCCAGGAGCTCGGAGTGCTACTTATACTGGTCCTTTGAGGACACTCCGAGGTACAATAGCTGAGGGACCACGACAGTTAATTCACAGCAAGGAAACCATTGAAGTCTCGCTACCATATATCTGGATGATATTACGGTATTTGGTACAACACGGGAGTCAAGAGCATCAACCACCTCAGTTTGTTCAACCATTACAGAAAGTTGCACCAGAATCACCTCCTGCACCCATTGTATTAATTCCAGAGAATATTCCGGAGGCGATGGAGGAAGATCCAGAGGAGGATCCGGTGGAAAATCCTGACCATATTCCTTTAGGAGATGAAGGGTCTGAAGCTGTTGGAGAGGGGGCTGTTGTATCCTCTCCAGACACATCTTCCGGGGGTGGGGGAGTGTACACTGGACTCCCCAATGGATTTCTGTAGTGGTGACTAGCTTAGGATGTTGTTTTAGGAAAGAGTGGGAATTTTAGGTTAGTCTGACTTAGTGACTACTGAGAGCCATCTTTTGCGTAGTATTTTCAGACTCCCACTATGACGTAGTTGTGAGATTTCAGATAGTGTAAATTATGTGTGACAAGTAGATGGTGACCTAGTAAGGAAAAGGTCAATTGTAAAATATTAAAGTACATGTGAAATATATATAGTGGTGTATATTATTTTACGAGTATTCGAGCGTGTGTTCAGAAAAAGGAAAAAATTTTATCACTATTTTTAAGAAGCATAGGGAATTAGAAAATGAATCTTATTTTCTGAAGAAAACCAGCAACTTAATATTTTATTCGGTTTGATGTTTGATTAATGTTACGTAAATGTGATACCTGAAAATGGGGTGTCACAGTACCAGTGATTGGAGCAGGTCAATAGCAGCAAGGCGTTGTTTGTTTCAGATGTAGAGGGTCGCATAATGTTAGAGATTGCAAGGAGAGACCTTGTTGTTTCCATTGCGGTAAACCAGGTCATTTTGCTCGTGAGTGTAGACAGAGAGGTATTAGTAGTCGGTAGCTGTGGGTAGAGGAGCCAGTGTTCAGGGAGGTGGAGCTAAGAAAGAAGTCCCAACAGTAGAACCACAGGTGGTCAGACCTCAGGCCACTGGGAGAGTGTTTACTGTGAGGGGAGTTGAATCCTCTCAAGCTGGGGATCTTATACAAGGTATGTATTTGATATCTGATAGACTTTGTCTGTTTGTCTAAGTAGCATGATAGACAAGAAGTGATGGGAGTTTTGTTGAGGTATAGTTGTGACTGGTAGGATGTGAACCCTTAAGATCAATATCAATGAGTGAGACAATTATTATAAGTCAAATGTTGATCGAGGCATAGTATCATTAAGGATTCTAGGGTAATGATTAATGTTCGTAGTTAAGATGGATTGTATGAGTTTGGGAAGAATGAACGAAAGCGGATAGAGTAATTTCACCTAAGTTGAATATGAGCAGAAAGAGATAAGCTCTTGTGTAAATTGAGTTTACTAGAGAAATTCAAAGTTGCTGAGTTAGATAATCCTAATCGGAGTAGTTTCTTCTGATTTTAGTTTATCTTAAGGAGTGTTGAGATGTTTTACTTGGAGACTTGAAATGTGTGATTTTGATATAATTTGGAATAGTGGAATACGCTCCAAGGAACTAAGACTATGATTGGATACATTGAGTAGGAAGTTAAGGTAATATTGATTGTGGTGTTAATTGTGGAAGTTAGATGTTGGAATAAGGTTTTCTAGTGGATCCGTATTAAGAAGAGAAAATGATTAAGTTTTAATTATGCCCTTCAAGGATGATAGATTAAGGTGAAAGGTTAGGGACAAGGAACATAGGGTAGTGGTGGATAGTCTCGAGGATAAATAGAACGATACAAGAATCAATTTTGTTATGAAGTTGCCGCTGTCACTTAGGGGTAAGACAGTGATGGGAAATGCAATGCAGGATCTTTAGAGTAAGACCGATTACAAAATATTGTCTAGTTTTGAGTCACGAATTTCCGAGGATGGAATTTTTTTTTTCATTTGGGGTAGTAGTGTTACATCCTAATTTTCGTATACACTGTATTACCGGTAAAGATATATTTATTTTTATCTGAGACCTAGAAAATGATTTTGGAGAAAACAAAATCATATCTAGAACCTACTCTATGGTAGGAAGCTCTGGTTAAAATTTGGGTTTAAAACTCAGACGGAAACCAGTTTGCATTTTTACTGACAGTATAATTTTATACCGGCAGAAAACCCTAATTTGACTCGAAATTGAAAAATTGTAGATTTTTATATTATGTCCGTGAGGAAGTCTATTCTCTAAATTTTTGCCCAAAAATAAAATATTATATTTTATTCGGGAGAAATTTGGGGAAAAACGGACGGAAACCCTAATCGGGTAAAACGACGGAGCCAGATATGGAGCTGAGGTGATGGAAGTGATTGATGTGATGAAGGGTACAAGCATTAAATGTGAAGGGAGAAACATTAAATGCGAGGGGAGAAGCATTTATGGCACATTTATGACGATTCCTAAATATCCAGGTAAAAAGACCAAAATGCCTCCAAGCTTTCATGGTTATTAACAAGACACATCTCCTCACCCTCAACCAGTCATTTTACATGGTTGTAAACCTCTCACATCTAGCCAATTTCGTGCAGCCACATCCGCTCAACCAAACCCATTTCATTTTGCTTTCATTTCATCATCTTCCTCTCAAAAATGGTAATCGGGTAAACAACGGAATTGGATACGGATGCACAGAGATACACCGGGAAACAGAACGGATAGTCATCCATGATGACTCAGAGGGAATGAGTCACCATTGTGAGCCATGGTGGTGACTCATCTTCATCATAAATGAAAACCCTAAAGTATCTAGATATTTATGTAGTAACCTAACCTATCGTAGTTAAACTTAAACCATGGTCATAACCAAGACATCACCAATTTGGCTTCTACTTCCTCCATATGATGCATACACGGCCACATCACCCTTAAACACCATCCACCGCACATTTCTTTCCAAGTCATGATGATTCCTAAGACTAGCTAGCTTATAATACTATATTTCTAACTTAACTTAACCTAGCTTAGTTAACATTAACTATGGTTATTAAGGGAACATCCCTTATCCCTTAACCACACATTTTACAAGGCTGAAAACACCTCCACATTCAGCTAATTTCGTACAGCCTCCCTTCTTCATCATTTGAGCTATTCCATTCATTCATTTCATCAAATATCTCTAAGTCATTTCTCTCAAAAACCTAAGACTCCATAATGGCAAAGCTTGCATCTTGGATCATTATTTTCTTCATTTCAATGGAGGATCCTCTTCCTCATCTCCTTAATGCTCTTTATCACCCACTACTTCAGATTAGAGGAAAAGAATTGAGAGAGAATTCCTAATAGTTATAAGAAGCCTTTGTTGGAAGATTTGAAAGGTAGTTGGTGCAGTCACAGTGAGAGAGTCTCCAAACAGTCTTCAACCATTGGATCATTCTCAAATTTTATAAGCAGGTTCAATACTTTTGGTTCTTCATCTCCAACGGTCATAATTTCAAAATGATTTCCAGATCATGAGATATTCAGTTCGGACAGTGGACTGAAAGGATGAGAAACTCAACCCTGATACCATCTAACCTGTCACCATAGAATTACGATCTTAGATTCATTAACGGTTGGATCGGGCTGAAACTCTTTGAGAAGGTTTAGGAAGGATATTTCTTTATCTTCACCGTTCATTTATGTAAATAAAGCTCTGTGGCCAAAGAAATGGAGCTCGAACAGTAGCTCTATTTTGGTAGCTTTTCCCTATGATTCTTGAGCTTAATTTGAATCCAATTTCCCCTAAGTCCAGTCGTGGTTCTCGTAAGTTTTTCTATCGATTTTGTCTCTTGATTCAAATAGATTTATTGATTGGAACTCTATTGTTGTTTCGGTTGGTATTTCTTTGTTTCCTGCGAATTGTGATACCCGTACGTATCGATACGGAAACCGGAATGAGGGATGTGTTGTGATGGATGGTGGCAGAATTGTTAATGTTGTTGGAAAGCATGCCGAGGTTTGTGTCGGTAACATGGATGCATTCGGAGCTTGTACAGGAAAGCGCGCATATCAATCAGGTGGGGGAAAGACCCAACTAGTGGTCGAGTAATCGACAAGACCAAAATCACATTGGCGACTATTCCGTAGTACCAATGATGATTTGGGAATTGTAGGTTTATCACCGTTAGGATAATTTTATAATATTCGAGGATGTCTGATTTTATTACTATTGAACTGCTTGTGATGTGCTGGTTGTGATAAACTGCTTTATGTGATGTTTCTTAATATACAAATATTTATTATTATTATTATTATTGATGTTGTTGTTGTTGTATTGTGTATGATCTGCTGGGTTTCATAACATGTATTGATGTTATTGAGGTAAGGATTTGTGTTGCTTGGGAGATATACATGTGGGAGAGAGAATGATTGTGGTTTAGAAGTGCATAGACTAAATTAATTATTTTATAGATAAGATGTGACATGGATTGTGTGTCGAGACTGTGATGGAAGGTTGAGGCACTATGTTTTAACAGATGCGGGTTAGTGAGATTGATATAGTTGCATCGTTGTTCACAACCGTGTGTTGGGAACACACGAGGTTCGAAGTTCTCGCGTGATCGTCCCAACCTAGATTTAGGGCGTGCAGCTATAATGTCATTTCTTTGCATGAGCACCCTTGAACCAGTGTGTGCACCGACTGTGCTATGCAGCTATAGTGTCATTGCTTTGCATGAGCATTCTTACCATGGATGAGGTTGTGCACCGATTGTACTGTGCAGCTATAGTGTCATTGCTATGCATGAGTACCCTTGAACCAAGGTGTGCACCGACTGTACCGTGCGGCTATAGTGTCATTGCTTTGCATGAGCATTCTCACCATGGATGAGGTTGTGCACTGGTTAATGGGGACGCGTCACTTGAGCGACTGATTGACACTCCTAACGAAGGATGGGTGACAGGATTGGTAGTGGCCACGTTAGCCTAAAGGCTTAGTTGCATTAGATTGAGGGTAGAGTAAGATATCATGAATTGCGGATGATTGTTAGTTATGTGTAATACTTGTCTTTGACTATTATTATATTATATGCTATGTACTCTTTTCCGCTTATGATGATAGTATTGTTTCTTATCTCCCTATTTTTGTATGTTGTGTATGTTTATCTTATTCCATGAGAAGACTCTATGGAGTAACCAGTTACTGAGGAATTAGATGGAATTCCGTATGATTCAGATGCGGGAGGACGAGATGTGGATTCTAGCGATCGAGTTTAGTGTTTATGGCCAGTGCGTCTTGTGAGACGTTTTATTTTTCTGCTTATTATAATAATTGGTATAAGTATGTACCTGTAAGGGATCCTATTGATAAGATACCCTAGTCAATGTTTTGTACTCTGATGGATAGACTTATGTGGTGTATTTGCATTATGTCTTTGATGTGATGGATTATTTGTCAAGAGTTGGATGTTTTATAATTAAGTTTTTTCTTCGTATTTTTGGGTTACGTTTAACTTTAAGAACATGAGTAAGTTTAAATAATTAATTAATGGCACAACGGGGTGTCTTAATCATGAGTGGCATGTACATCGTCCACCTCATTTTCCTCAATGAAAGTAGGCATGTGTGTTGAGAAAGAAGGAGTCTCAGGAATATCAAGAGTTGAATCTTGATTTTCATCACTACCATTATGCATGTTTTTTCCTTGGAGAACCACAGACAACCTTTTGTTAGAAGGATCATTGATATAAAACACTTGTTTTTCTTGGGAAGCCATGATGAAAGGCTCTTATGTATGACCTACCTTGCCAAGGTCTACCAATGTAAATCCCTGTTCATCGGTTTGTACACCGCTTTTACTGTCAACCCACTTACATTTAAAAACCTGCACCGTAAGCTTAGTGTAATCGACCACCCAAATCTCTTCAATGACTCCAAAGTAAGGTATCGATGCCATAACGGGATTTGTATCTTTTGAACTAGAGAAGTGCATGAATTCTGCCACGATCTTAACCCCACTATTTTTCATGGTACTCCTAATATCTTTTTCCTTTGTATAAAAGGAAAAGTTATTGATGTCGTATCCGCTCCAACATATGACATTAAAACTAGGGCCACGTGCTAGCCATTTTAATGTATCAGAAACAGTACTACCATCCTTCAGAATTTCTTCTTTAAACCATTGTAAGAAAGTCTTGTTATGATTGTTCAACAACCACTTTTCGTTCATTCGAGGGTTTTCTTCCTTGACTTTTCTTAAGATTGAACTTCATCAATGTTATTCGATATATACAAATATGCTTGAAACACTTCCTCCTGACCCTTACTCTTAACCATTACACTATGTGTACCCTTACCTTCACATCTTCTCTCATCATGATGAGGATTAGGAACCCCTATAGGATCCGTTTTAGGAAGGTAATCTGAACAAAACTCAATAGCTTCTTCTGCAACATACCTTTGAACAATAGATGCTTCAAGACAGTGTGGATTCTTCACATACCCTTTCAAGATCTTCATGTATCGCTCAACTGGGTACATCCACCTCAAAAAAATGGGGCCACATAATCTAATCTCCCTCACTAAATGAACAATTAAGTGAACCATGATGTTGAAGAATGAAGGAGGAAAATACATCTCTAATTGGCACAAGATTATAGCATCCTCAACTTCCAACTCATCCAACTTATGGGGGTCAATGACTTTGCTACATATAGGATTGAAGAATGAGCACAACCTAGTTATGGCATGCCTAACATTTTTAGGAGTAACACCACGAATAGCCACGGGCAGTAGTTGCTGCATCAAGACGTGGAAATCATGAGACTTTAAACCAACTTATTTGAGATCACTTGAGACAAGCCTCTTGACATTTGAAAAGTAATCATGTGGAACTTTGATGCCCTGAAGACAGTCACAAAATCTTTGTCTCTCTTTTTTTGACAAAGTATGACATGCTGGAGGCAAATATGTCTGCTTACCATCCTCAATAACTGGAGCTAACATATCTCGTATACCCATCACAACGAGATCGAGACGAGTGCTCACGTTGTTCTTCGTCTTGCCCTGAATGTTGAGAAGCGTTCCGATTACACTAGCACACACATTTTTCTCCATATGCATCACATCAATACAGTGTCTGACATCAAGCTTGCGCCAATATGGAAGATCAAAGAATATCGACCTCTTTTTCCATATGTTTTTCTCAGTAGCCTTAGCCTTCTTTTTGGCCATTCCAAATATAACATTGATGTGCTTCACCTGTTGATAAACTTGCTTTCCATTTAAGGCCATCAAAGGATTTTCATTCTCTTGGCATCCGTTAAAAGCTTTTTTCAATTTATGATATAAGTGATCACGTCTAAGAAATCTCCGATGCCCAAGGTAAATCGTCTTCCTTCCATAATGCAATTGAGTGAAGCATGTGCCTTCTTCACATATAGGGCATGCTTTATGCCCCTTAACACTATACCCAGACAAGTTCTTTTATGCTGGAAACTCATTGATGGTGCAAAATAACATGGCACGCATCATGAAAGTCTCGTGAGAATACCCCCATCAACTACATCAACACATTCCACCCACAACTTTTTTAAGTCTTCAATCAAGGGACTTAGATAAACATCTAAGTCATTTCCCTGTTGTTTTGGGCCATAAATCATCATAGATAACATCATGTATTTGCGCTTCATGCACAACCAAGGAGGTAGGTTGTAAATTATCAGGAGAACAGGCCATGAACTATGAATACTACTTAAGTTACCATGTGGATTCATCCCATCCGTATCAAGTAAAAGCCTAAGGTTTCTTGGCTCATTGGTGAAATCCGAAAACAAAGTATCATTTTTCTTCCATTGCACAGAATCAGCAGGATGGCGAACCTGTCCATCATGTTTCCTCTCATCATCATGCCATCTAAGGTTCTTTGCGTCTTTTACATTAGCGAACAATCGCGTGAACCTTGGAATTATTGGAAGATACCACAACATCTTCGCTGGAGGACCCTTTTTATTCACATCACAACTAGAATCATCACAATCATCACCATCATCACCATCCTTCACTTTGTAGCATGATAACCCACACTTGGGGCAGTTGTGCATCTTTTCATAATCACATGTGTATCTTCTTATACTCCATACCCATCGGACACGATACCTTCTTCATCTCATAGTTACGGTCAGGCAATGTGTTGCCCTCTGGAAGCAAGTCTTTCAACAATTCAAGCAATTCGGTGAAGCTTTTATCCATCCAACCATTTCTCGCCTTCACACTGACCAATTTTAACACCGCCGACAACCGTGTATGAGTAGTGCACCCCGGATACAAAGGCTTATCCGTATCACTGTACAATGTTTCATACACATGTGCTTGCTGAAAAGATTCTTGTCGAATATCACGGATCATGTCCTCTACTCGATCATCCTTCATATCTACGTCAACTTCTTCACTTTGGGAGACACTTGGCTTGTTATTTAACAACTCATCACCATGCCATATCCATCTTGTATAATTGAAGAAAATCCCAAAACAAATAAGATGAGTACATATATCCTTGACCGCACATTTCCTCACATTCAAACATTTGACACAAGGACAACAAAACATTCCATTACTATTAGGAACATTTCTTTGAGTAAATTCTATAAACTCTTCCACTCCCTTCACATACTCTTCACTTGTGTGTTTACAAACCACCCAACTAAAATCCTTAACTAAATAGGTTATGTAGATATAAACACATATATCCAATATAAGCACAATAGGGGATATTGGAAAAGCACTAGTATTTGAAAACCTAACAACCATATATATCTTAATTGAGTAATTGGCTAAAATATCATCCTTATATATCTTAATCATCATTTCAATGCCAACCCGAACAAAAAACTTTACCCATGTGGACCTCAAATGGATATGATATATCCTCACAGCAAGTGTTTCCAATGACTTGCCTAATTTCTAAGAAAACAAAGACAATATTCAACATTCCATTGATGTCCAACATGCTCAGCATTTTTCTCCTAAAAAAATGAGGTTCCTATCCCTCTTTAGTGAGCTACAAAAGAAAGCATTCATGTGAAGGTGTTCAAATTTTATATAGCTCCTTGAACAGTAAGAGACTACCCAAAGCCATTAACCACAACCACAAAGGGAAACAACCCAATAAAACCATCACAACTAATCCCAATTAAATCATATTATGGAACCTATTCCCTGTAAATCTATACACAATTAGATGCATTTTCTCACTAAATGCTCATCTTTATAACATGAAAAATCATATTTAGGAATAATTTTATGTAAAGAATTAGAAAATCACATCTTCCTCTTGAAGCTCGAAAGAATGTAGAAGGCCAATAAATTAGACCGAGCATTAGCTTCATAATTTTTCAGTTTTCAAACATCAATAATAAAAGGAAAAAGTTGTACTTTTTAACAGAACTATGTATAGATGTAGAAGAGAGTGGTGATTCCTTCATTCCCTGAAACTAGTGTCAAGAACATAATGTTTTCTTCTCATGAAATCTAGAAACTAGAAAGTGATCTTAAAACATTATGAGAAGAAAACATTATGTTCTTAACACTAGTTTTCAAACATTATGTTCAAGGGAAACACCTATAGTTAATACAATGAACTGCTCAGTATGTGCCGACTGCTAGCACTTAGCACCTTAAAAATGGAGCCTAATATTAGAGAAGAACAAACTGACAGGGTACATGGTTTCTTATATCAACTCCGTTTTCCAAATAAATGAGGATTTATGCAATAACCAGCAATATAGAACCAATCAGATAGGTATAGCAATAACTAGCGAAGGAAAGAAACCTACCTCTGTTAGGGTAACTTGTGAGAGTGATGTGATCCTAGGAAGCACAATCTTAATTGGCCAATGGGGACAAATCAACTTTGAAGCAAATCCAAATCAAACCTGCTTCACTATTTTGGCTGTTTCTTGAGTTGTAGATGTCCGATTGAAATGATATTGGATGCGTTGGAAAGCTTAGAAGATTATCTACAAATCTTATTGTTGATTCAAGAGCTTATTCGGAGTCTATATTGATTAAAATTGGGCTACAAGTTTAGAACGAAATTTTGTACGGGTTTTGATTTACTTAGGCTTGTAATTGGGCTTAAGAGTGTTCCAAGCCCATTAGGACTTAGAGAGGTGCACTTCAAGTTAGACTAGCTTTCACCTTAAGTAGGATGAGCCTATAAATAGGCTTCATGTAAATCATTTTATAAATTTGAATACAATTGAGTTTTCTCACACTTGAGATTGCTAGAGAGAGTTAAGAGTCTCCTCTTCTTGGTTCATGAGTTGAACCATTGATTCTTATCTTGAATTTCCATATTCAAGTGGTGAATCTTCCTTTGGCATATCAAATTCATTCTTCTTCTCCAAGAAGAATGACTTTGTCGTGCCTTCCCTCCTCTTCTCTACCTCTTCCATTTTCTATTTTGTCGTTTAATTCTTGCTCTTTAATTCTTGTCATTAACTTCTTACAATTTACTTTCTAGTTCAAATATCAATTGTTATTCTATTCTACTCCTTTTGTTTCTCTTGATTCTTCACTTGAAGATCAAGCTTCATATCAATTGTTCTTGTTTGTGTTTGATCTTGAATTTTTAGCAATTGAAATCAAAGAATGATCCTAAAATGTTAGTGATCTATATCATGATCACATCAAGTGGTATCTAGAGCTAGATCTTTGATCTTCAATTGTTTTGAAATTTTGATCAAATTTTTTTTTTCAAATTCTATGATGATCTTTGATTTGGAGCCAAATTCATAATGAAAAATTCATTAGTAGCGGCGCCATTTACCACATGAATTGGACGATGAAAAGTAATTTGAATCCAATTGTGGTCATGGATCTATAATTTGAAATGTGTTTGAATTGATCTTGCTCGAATTTTTTGTGAAAATGTTTCTTCCCTCCATATTTTCACTCCGTTTTAGGCACCAACTATTCCATGTGCTCTTCCATCACACGTGATTCTGGTTGCTTCTTGAAAATTTAAGCATATATATATTTGCCTTACTTTGTGAATTTGATCAAATTGAAAATTCAAATTCAAATTTCAATTCACATTAGTAAGATTGATTCAAATTTTAATCAAAAGGACTTCAATGATTTCAAATTTTTAGAACCTAATAGATCTTCATGAAATTCAAATTGTGGAAATGATGTGTTTATCATCCACTTGAATGAAAGATCTAGGTCTCTAATTACTTTATTTATGCTCATTCACTTGGAAATTATTTTACGCTACTTGAATTGTTCATATTTCCAAGTATTACACCTATTATGTCCAAATTTGTTCATGATTGAAGGATCTTTTTGTAAATTCTAAAATTAAGTGTAATTGCTGTCAAATTGTAATTAGAAAAACTCAAGTGGCTGAAGTTTAAAAAAAAATCTAGTGTAAAAAGAAAAAGTGGGCCGAAACCGTAAATATACAAAGTTTTGGGGCAAACGTGCAAATTCTGGAAAATTCCAGCAAAAGGTAAAAGACTTGCTACCATTTCACTTGCTTGTATTTTTATAGATCCTTCACAAATTGGTGTAGCACAGTTCACATTGATCATTACTTGGTCAACTACACTTTGGTTAAATTTGAATTACACTTTGTTGAACTCTTTCAACTTGTCTTCTTCACATCAATTTGAGTGTGCATTTCTTCTTGAACATTTTCTTGCCTGTCATCTAAACTCCATTAGTTTTGTATAAGTTGTTTTCAAAATTCTTGACCTCTTGGAATTGATTGCCTATTGATTTGTCATTTGTTTAATGGAGACTAATTGTTGAGATCTTGTTTCAACTTGTAGATCCCTTGAGGAGGAAACTCTTGAGTGGAAAGAGACAAGAGAGAAAATCATCTTGTAAAAGTCTACATTGAGTGATATACACGAGTGGCAATCTTTGATTGAATGGTGAGTGAGTGGTGAGGTCTTTGTAATATTCATTTTTGACTTGTAATTCTTTTCTTTTACTTGTTCTTAAAGTGTATTTGTTCCTTGTTGGATTGTACTTAATTCTTTTGATTTTTGGTGGTGTAATTGTTCTTATTGTCGTAATCTTCATTTGATTTGTGTACTTTTCAATTCTCTGAAATTTGTTTGTAATTTCTCAAATTGTAAGTGTACCATGACGTCACTACATGAAGAAGACAATGAAGATTCTCCTCCATCATCACCAAGAACAAGGAACTTGAATATGAAGTTGGATAGAATGACAAGGAACTTAGAAAGAGTGTTTGAAAGATTAGAAGTACTTTAGAACAAAAGGGAGCAAGGCATGACAACTCACATAGAGGCTCATCAAATTTGGAAGACAATGAACATAGACCAAGATTTGATAGATGGAGACATAGACATGAACATAGAGGAAGAAGGAATGAGAAGGATGACAAGTTGCATAATGTGAAGGTGAAGATCCCTAGCTTCCATGGGAAGAGTTATCCCGCTACTTACTTTGAATGGGAGACCAAATTGGTGCACATATTCTCTTGCTACTATTATAGTGAAGAAAAGAAAGTAAAGGCAGCTAGTTTAGGATTTCATGATTATGCTTTAATTTGGTGGGATCAATTGTGTAAAGAGAGAAGGAGGTATGATGAGGAACCAATTAGTACTTGGAGAGAAATGAAGAGGGTCTTGAGAAAAAACATATGTTCCTTCAAGCTACACAAGAGACCTACACCATGCAATGAAGGTTGAAGCCCAAGTGAAGAGAAAGAACTCCTTCAAGAAGGAAGGTGACTCATCAAAACAACTTGACGCTGTTGGTAAAAATGGATCAAAGATCACATTTCCTAATCTCTAAACCTTCCACTTCTACCCTTTCTATTCCTTCTATACACCACAACAAAAATATTACTCTTGTACCCCTCTCTACAAATGAAATTTGTAAGGATCAAAAGAAAATGAGAGAGAAAAGGGAGCTTGAGAGAAAAGCCAAGAGTGACAAAGAAGAAAAAGATATAAATGCAAAAGAAAAGAATGTGCCACCAAATAATACGAAAAAGGAAATTGGCAAAAGTGAGCAAAACTTTTGCGAAAACCACAAGGTTAAAGAACAAGATGGCAAAGAATGCGTAGCTTTAAAGGAAAAAGAAGTAAAGAAAATACTTTTGGAAACCCATCCATTGTGTTTGCTTTACTCCCACAATTTTTGTAACAAGTCTCTTCCATATTTTTCTTTACCTACTACCTTTGAGTTTCTTTTGGATAAACTTCAAGTCACTTCTAAAGAAACTAAAGAAAGTCAAAGGCTTGCGATAATCTCCAATGATGTAATCTTGGTACAGAGTACAACGCAAGAAAATCTTATTGAACAATTAAACTGTGTTTTGTTATTACTTATGAAAGAAAAACCTTTTGCTAATCTTGAAAAATATACTTTTTGCACCACCAAAGTGGAATTTATGGGCTATGTTGAAAGTGCTAAAAGTGTGCATATTAATAAGGTTAAAAGGGAGGTAACGGATGCTTTCTTAGTAGGGCAACCAATAAATGATTTTAAAAATAATAATGTTTGCTTGCCTACTAATACTTCTACTTTACCTATGTGCATTAAATCTGCTTTGAAAATAAAAACATTGAAACTAATGCACATCCATCAAGGTTCCCATTCTTTGAGAGAACTACAACACAAATTCAATATCTTTCCACATGTTTCTCTCAATAGTGGACAACCATTACCAAACAACTTTGAAGGGATTATACCTTGTGGAAAATATTTGAAAGGGTTGTTCACAAAACTTGTTTTAAAAAGGGTGGTTTTTGACCCGGGAGGATGGGTTGAAAATTACAACGATAATAAGGGAGTTGCCTTCCCAAATAAGGGAGTTTCGCTCCCAAAACTTCTTTTAGGATCTTTATAACAAAATAAACCTAAACATACTCTTTAATGTAGGATTAAAATTCGGGACTAATTTTCTTCAAGAAGGAGGGATGATGTGATCCTAGGAAGCACAACCTTAATGAGCCAACAGGGGCAAATCAACTTTGAAGCGAATCCAAATCAAACCTGCTTCACTATTTTGGCTGTTTCTTGAGTTGTAGATGTCCGATTGAAGTGATCTTGGATGTGTTGGAAGGCTTATACGATTATCTACAAATCTTATTTTTGACTTGAGCTGATTCGGTGTCTATCATGACTACAATTGGACTACAAGTTTAGAATGAAATTCTGTAAGGGTTTTGATTTAGTTAGGCTTGTAATTGGGTTTAAGAGTGTTTCAAGCCCATTAGGACTTAGAGAGGTGCACTTCAAGTTAGACTAGCTTGCAGTACCTTAAGTAGGATGAGCCTATAAATAGGCTTCATGTAAATCATTTTACAAGTTTGAATACAATTGAGTTTTCTCACACTTGATATTGCTAGAGAGAGTTAAGAGTCTCCTCCTATTGGTTCATGAGTTGAACCATTGATTCTTATCTTGAATTTCCATATTCAAGTGGTGAATCTTCCCTTGGCATATCAAATTCATTCTTCTTCTCCGAGAAGAATGACTTTGTGGCGCCTTTCCTCCTCTTCTCTACCTCTTCCATTTTCTATTTTGTTCTTTAATTCTTCCTCTTTAATTATTGTCATTTACTTATTGCAATTTACTTTCTAGTTCATATATCAATTGTTATTCTCTTCTACTCCTTTTGTTTCTCTTGATTCTTCACTTGAAGATCACGCTTCATATCAATTGTTCTTGTTTGTGTTTGATCTTGAATTTTTAGCAATTGAAATCAAAGAATGATCCTAAAATTTTAGTCATCTATGTCATGATCACATCAGAGAGGAGGAGAGCGCAGACGCTGAAGGTGGACGTTTCTCTGTTAGGGTTCACTCCAGCTACGCACGGTGGTGAGTTAGTTAGAAAGAATGAAAGAAAAAAGAAAGAAAAGCTTAGAGAGAGAGAAAGAGGTAGTACCTCAGAGAGAGACTTTCGCGGTGGTGGTGGAGAGGAGCTTGTTGTGGTGGTGGAGACGAGCTCGCGGTGGTGATCAAACGAGAGAGAATGGGTTAGGGCAGAGAAGGGCGGTGGTGAACAGGAGTTGAGGCATATGTGTGAAGTGAGGCGTGCGGGACATAACGTTATAATTTGAGTAAAAACTTTAACGTCTGTTATTCAAATAACAGACATTAAACAACCGATGTTAAAGATGAACTTTAAAGTTTGTTATTTGAATAACAGATGTTAAAAGTTTTACTCGAGATTTTTAATGTCTGTTATTTTGAAAATCGACGTTAATAGTGATTTAAATGAACCAATTATTTACGGTTCTGCCACAGTGTCTTTTTTAACGTTCGTTTAATAGACGTTAAATCTGGTCGTAAATTCCATATTTTCCACCAGTGCCCGCATGTATTTATAAAAGTGTAACATAAAGGAAAATATAAAAATAACATAAAAACATGCATATTATTTCATAATAAAAACTAAGGTAAAAGATACCGCATATAACAAAATGTTCTCAACGCTGAAAAGAAAGTAAACAAGTTGAAAAAGAAAAAACATAACCATAAAAGCAAACCCAACCCCGCTGTCACAATACAGAGCTGGTGTAACCAAAATCCGAAAAACAACTCTGATAAACAAACTAAAACTGGAAATCCTAAATTAAAAGTAGCGGCTCCTCAAAGTCACTCCTCAACTGACTGCTCACCGTCCTCTGCATAAAAGATACATGCCAAACAAAGCAACAGAAGAAACGGGGAGTAACAAACCATACATATGAACACAACGGCAATAGGATAGTAAGCAAGATATTCATACAATAAAAATAAACATAACATACATCATTCGTAAAGCAAATCACACATATCAACGGTATAATGCAATGTGACTCGCTACTCCAAATGCATATAGATCCATCTATACCGGCAATACGACTTTGGAGTTACATATCCACATTGGCCATTAAACACCAACGCCGGCAGTCCACCAAACAATGGGTGAACCCCTAGGATAGCCGATGCACCTTACTCTCGGATGCACCCCCGTGGGTGTATATGATTCACCTAACTCTCGGATGAATCACCACGGATAATCAGATCGCCTTACTCTTGGACGACTTCCCCAGTTGCCGTATTTCCCCTAACAACTTCGTGCATGAATGCATGCATACAAACAACAACCTTTGATTACCACCTCCATCAACACCATTTATTATGGTTTAACGTCTTTGGCCAACAAGTACCAAAGTTTAACATCGTCTTTAATCCTTACCCTTTAATCTTTATTTAACACTTTGGCAAATAAGCACCAGAGCTCAACACCTTGATCAATAAGCATCAAGGCCCCCTTGGCCAATAAGCACCAAGGTGTAAGACTCGATGACTTAGAGATTTCGATATATGACAAATACAATTTAATGTGTGTGCAAGTGTTTTAGTGTCAAATTGCAAAGACATGTATTAAGCAGTGATCAACAAGTTCATTAAGCAAATCCAAGGAAAATATTCAAGTAAGAACTTGAAGGAATCAAGGAGCTGCATGTAGAAATCAAAAGAGCAAAGTCAAAGATCAAAGGATCATCAAGACCAAGCTTAAAGAAGAATTTTAGATTTAAGTCTTAGATGATTTGTAAGAGGAAGAAATCTCTTAGTCACAAGATAGCTCAACTAAAAAGATGCATGAAGAAAATCAATTTTCATAACCTGCATTAAAAGGAATATGTTTTGTTAATGAAAATGATTTTTGGAAATAAGAAATTTATTTGTCAGGTACAGCCATGTAATCATTGGATGTATGTCTTCTACTGTAACTGACAAATGAATTTAATGTTATTGATTCAGTAACACCTATGTACCTAACCCATGTAAATGTGTTGAAACTGGAAATTTGTGAAAGATGTACGATGTGATGCATGTCAAAAAGGAAAGCAAGTTAAGGTCTCTTTTAAACCAAAGAACATTGTTTCAACAACTAGACCCTTGCAACTTTTACACATGGATTTATTTGGTCCATCTAGAACCAAAAGCTTTGGTGGTAACTTGTATGCATTGGTAATAGTAGATGATTACTGTAGATATACATGGACATATTTTCTATCTCATAAGAGTGATTCATTTGCTGCATTTAAGAAAATGGCAAAAATTGTGCAAAATGAAAAGGACATGAAAATTGTTTCTATAAGAAGTGATCATGGGGAAGAATTTCAAAATGAAGTGTTTGAAAACTTTTGTGATGAGCATGGCATTCAACATAATTTTTCTGCTCCTAGAACTCCACAACAAAATGGAGTGGTGGAAAGAAAGAATAGATCATTAGAGGAGATAGCAAGAACTATGTTGAACGACTCTAGCTTGCCAAAACATTTTTGGGCAGATGCTGTCAATACAGCCTGCTATGTTCTAAATAGAGTCTTGATAAGACCAATCTTAAAGAAAACCCTTATGAGCTTTACAAAGGAAGAAAACCAAATATAGCACATTTTCATGTTTTTGGTTGCAAATGCTTTGTTCTTCACAATGAAAAGAATAATCTTGAAAAATTTGATGCAAAGGCTGATGAAGGAATTTTCCTAGGATACTCTCTATCTAGTAAAGCATTTAGAATATATAATAAGAGAATACAAACTATTGATGAATCCGTGCATGTGACATTTGATGAGTCTAACCCCCAAAAGGTTGGGAAAGGATTCTGTTATAGATGATCTTGCAGATTCAATTGAGAAAAACCTGCTAGAAGAGAAACATGACAATAAAAAAAGATGAAAGCTTAAAGAATGAATTGCTACATCAGGAGAAAACAGAACAACAGCCTGACCTACCAAAGGAATGGAGGACTGTCAGAAATCATCCAATTGATAACATCATTGGTGAAATTACAAAGGGGGTAACTACTAGACAATCTCTTAGAAATGCTTGTAATCATATGGCATTTGTGTCTCAAGTAGAACCTAAGAACATAGATGATGCTATAATTGATGAACATTGGATGATGGCTATGCAAGATGAGTTAAACCAGTTTGAAAGAAATCAAGTTTGGAAACTAGTGGCTAAACCCAAGAATTGTCAAGTAATAGGTACAAAATGAGTTTTTAGAAATAAATTAGATGAAAATGGTATAATTGTAAGAAACAAGGCTAGATTGGTAGCCAAAGGGTATAACCAAGAAGAAGGCATAGATTATGATGAAACATATGCACCAGTAGCAAGATTAGAAGCTATAAGAATGCTACTTGCTTATGCTTGCATAATGGGATTTAAATTGTATCAAATGGATGTTAAGAGTGCTTTCTTAAATGGATTTATACAAGAGGAAGTGTATGTTGGTCAAGCACCTGGTTTTGAGAATAATGAATTGCCTAACCATGTTTATAAACTGTCTAAAGCACTATTTGGCTTAAAGCAAGTTCCTAGAGCTTGGTATGAAAGGTTAAGTAATTTTCTCATTGAAAAAGGATTTAAAAGAGGTAAAGTTGACACAACTTTTTTCACTAAGAAAAAGCACACAACATTTTACTTGTACAAATATATGTGGATGATATAATTTTTGGTGCCACTAATGAGCATTTGTGCAATGAGTTTGTAAGTCTTATGCAGAGTGAGTTTGAAATTTCAATGATGGGTGAGCTGAACTTTTTCCTTGGACTGCAAATAAATCAAACTGAAAATGGAATCTTTGTTAGCCAAACCAAGTACTGCAATGAGTTGATCAAGAAGTTTGGCATGGAAAATGCTAAGGAGATGGCTACTCCAATGAGTACCTCCTGTTATCTGGACAAGGATGAGTAAGGTAAACCTGTTGATGTTTCTAAATTCAGAGGTATGATAGGCTCACTACTTTATCTTACTGCTAGTAGGCCAGATATCATGTTTAGTGTATGCATGTGTGCTAGGTATCAAGCAAATCCAAAAGAATCACACTTAACAGCAGTTAATAGGATAATTAAGTATCTGTTAGGAACAAAAGACATGGGATTATGGTATCCCAAGGGAGCTACATGTACTTTAATTAGCTATTCAGACTCTGATTTTTCTAGTTGTAAACTAGATAGAAAGAGTACCAGTGGAACTTGCCATTTACTAGGAAACTCATTAGTATCATGGTTCAGTAAGAAACAATCTAGTGTGGTTTTATCCACTGCATAGGCTGAATATGTAGCAGCTGGTAGCTGTTGTGCACAGGTTTTACGGATGAAACAACAATTAGTTGATTATGGTGTGCAACTAAACCAAGTTTCTATTAGATGTGACAATACAAGTGCAATTAACCTAACTAAGAATCCGATAATGCACTCTAGAACTAAACACATAGAAATCAGACATCATTTCATTAGAGATCATATTCAAAGTAGAGAAATTGAGATTGAATATGTTAATACAACTAAACAACTTGCTGATATTTTTACCAAGCCCTTGAACAAGGAAAGCTTCTTTTTCATTAGAAGAGAATTGGGCATAATTGATCGATCCTATATCTAATCTCTAAAGAAACTATTTATATGACTGTATCTTTGTGTAAATATGCTCTGATTCTTGTACGATTTGATTTGGAATATCTATGAATGATTAGAAGAGAGTTTCAGAAGAAATAGATTTGATCAGGAATGGATCCCCCGTGTTTTTAGTTTGATAAACTCAGAATACACAAGATTCTAATTCTGCTAGTCCACACGAGTCTTTGGACTTTCTAAGTCCTTAATGAGAAGCTTCGTCCAATGACGTGGCATATAGAGCTCGTCTAATAGGTTACGTTCTTTGGACTTGCTAAGACCTTAATGAGAAGCTCCGTCCAATGACGTGGCATATGAAGCTCGTCTACTAGGTTACTTTGTGTTTTAGTACTTCCGTCTGCTGACGTGGCAAGATGGACACACTTATTTTCAACTACGAGCCCTGAGGATTGAAGACGACGCCGATGTAGAATCTTATTTCAAAACTTCAAAACTTCTGAAACCCACTCTTTCTTCACCTAATTCTGCAACCCTAGCAGAGCTAACGTTAATCCTTCTTGTACCCAAACCAACCCTAATATGGCAAGAACCAAAAATACTGGATCTTCACCCTCAAAATGAAACTGAAGAAAGAAGATGGAAGATGGATAAGGAAAGCTGGAAACAAGGAAACTACTGCAGCTGGTACTTCAACTGGACAAGAATATGCACTTTCTAATTTCCTGTAGAAACTGATGAAAATGATGGAAAATGTTGAGAAACATCAGAAGAAAAATCATGAAATTGAAATGGCTGCAATTGCTAAAGTGAATGAAAGGATAAAAAGGGCAGAAAATGAAATTGATAAACTCAAAGATGCCCTAGGAGTGGACTTTCATTTCCCTGCACCTCCAGCTCAAACAGAAGAAGATGTTGATGTTGCAAACATTGCAAGAGCTGCTATGAAGGAAGCTAAGAACACCCCTGCTGAACCATCACCTAAAGGCCGAAATAAAAGAAAATCAAAAAGGAACAAGTAGTTGTAGATATTCATAGGAATTAGAACTTAGTTTTTGAAAGGTAAAATGCCTTAGTTTGTAATTTTGGCTGATGGTTTCTGTTCTTTTTGATTTGTCCATGAACTTATCCCTCTATCATGAACAATTTTATATGCTATGTTTGAATGTTTAAATGCTTGCCTTCTCTATTGCTTTGAATGTTTCTTTTCTTATCCTTTTTTGATAACTCCAAAAGGGGGAGGAAAAAGTATGATATAGAGAAAGGGGATAATAACAAATCATACATGCATATGTTGAGGGGGAGCTTATAAGCTTACATGATTAATGGGGAGTAAATCAAATTCTGCTATGATAATATTTTTTTTTTGCTCTGATATACTTCTGCTCTGATACCATGATATAAATCTGTCAAAAACATTTAGCTTTTGCTACACTTATACTCTTATCTTATAATTTGTTAGAAGATTTGTCATAATCAAAAAAATGGAGTTTGTAAGACTCAATGAGTTAGAGATTTTGATATATGACAAATACAATTTAATGTGTGTGCAAGTGTTTTAGTGTCAAATTGTAAAGACGGGTATCAAGCAGTGATCAACAAGTTCATTAAGCAAATTCAAGGAAAATATTCAAGGAAGAACTTGAAGGAATCAAGGAGCTGCATGTAGAAATCAAAAGAGCAAAGTCAAAGATCAAAGGATCATCAAGACCAGGCTTAAAGGACAATTTTAGATTTAAGTCTTAGATGATTTATAAGAGGAAGAAATCTCTTAGTCACAAGATAGCTCTACTAAAAAGATGTATGAAGAAAATCAATTTTCATAACCTGCATTAAAAGGAATAAGTTTTTTTAATGAAAATGATTTTTGGAAATAAGAAAATTATTTGTCAGGTACAGCCATATAATCATTAGATGTATATCTGCTATTGTAACTGACAAATGAATTTAAGGTTCTTGATTCAGTAACACCTATGCACAGTATGAAATCAGATCAGTTATAAATGGTTAACTGAATACAGCCCTGTACATATGCTATGTACACGTGTATTCAAATTTCAGGAAAATCAGATGTTCATTAATACATAGATGTACTGAATGGATGTACCGATGGATTAACCAAGTTCAAGACTATCAGTATGAAATTGGTTAATACAGTCCTGTACTCAACCCCTATTCAAGAACCAGAATCAAGAATACAAATTCTGTTATCAGACCCAAATCTGTTTTGATTGATCCCAACGGCTATAACTTGTTTCCTATATATAGAGGGATCAAATGAACACTTTTTAATAACAACAGATTAGAAATTTTACAAAATCAATTAGAGAGATCAATTGTGAAAATCATTCATCTTCTTGCTTGAGCTTCATTGTGAAAAAGAGTGTTTCAATTTCATAAGTGCTTCAATTTGTTTATCTGACTATTGAGAGTTTAGGAATCAATATTTTTGTACTTTTCGATTGTAAAGAGAGAGGGAGTCTCTCTGTGTGATTAGGGTGAGGTATCCTTAAGGAAGAATATTGAGGCTCTTCACAAGAGTGTGGTATCTCGAGGTGAATGAGTGCTCTGTGGTGTAAAGGTTTTTCAAGCTACCTGGCTAAAGCTTGTTGTGTTAGTGTGTGAAAACCCACAGGTGGAGTGGGGACTAGATGTAAGTCACAGTGGTGGTGACTAAACCAGGATAAATCTGGTTGTGTGGTATCTCTAAACTTAAACTCTTTAATTTCTGTCTTGCGCATATAATTGTGATCTTGATGTTATAAGTTTTCAATTGATATCAGTTCTTGATCTGTTTAATATGAATTACAACGAGAGTATTACTGCAATCAATCTTGAGTTATTAATTGTTCTAAACTGAGTTGATTAAGACTGTTCTGGTATCTGAAACTTGCATAACTTGTTCTTAATCTTTAAAGGCTTCATCAGTTTCTGTATTTTGTTATTACTGAGTTTTGAACCTGAACCTATTCTGTGATCTATTAATTCTGAATCAATCTTTCTTATCCTCATCAATCTACTCAAGATTTCATAAGAAGTGCTCGTCCACTAAAGTGACAGAAGCGCTCGTCCACTAAAAGAAGCACTCGTCCACTAAAGTAACAGAAGCGCTCGTCCAAACAAGTGACAGAAGTGCTCGTCCACTAAAGTAATAGAAGCGCTCGTCCACTAAAGTGACAGAAGCGCTCGTCCACACAAGTGATAGAAGCACTCATCCACTAAAGTGACAGAAGCACTGATTTATCTTTCTGAACCGATTCACCTCATCACCTTCTGTTCAAGATTTCATAAAAAGCCGTGTTCTGTTTTTGTAAAAGATCCTGAGGTAACTCTGATTTGAAAAGTAAAGTTTTTGAAAAGGAAGAATTTTTGAAAACTCAATTCAACCCCCCCCCCCCCCCTCCCCCCCCCACACCCACCCTCGAGTCTTTGAAGCCAAAACAACACAAGGTACAACATCATTCAACACTCTGGCAATAAGCACAGAGCTCAACACCTTGACCAATAAGCGTCAAGGCCCCTTTGGCCAATAAGCACCAAAGTACAACTTTAACATCTTAACGTTTGTCATTTAACTTGTCAAGTCTTAAGTTAAATTATTTAACTTATCTGTATACGATTAGTATTTTATTACATCATTGTAGACAATGGGGTGAAACACCCCTTCTTTCTTTGAACTCCAGATCTTTTCTGTTGGGGGAAGCACATGTGTGTTAAACCCCCAGCACGGGTGTGGTGAACTTTAAGTTCAGCACGGACGTGCTTCCTGTTGAGCACGGCCGTGGATATGCAGTGCGACCTTTTTGAATTTGAAACTGGAGCACAGTCCTAAACCCTTTTAAGCACGGCCTTGCTTGCTAGAGCATGACCGTACTGGTCTGGGCGGAAAGGGTTAGAAACCCTTGCCAAACTCCCTGGGACAATTCATGAATCAAACCTATTGGCTTTTACTAAACCATCAAGCATTAATCTTGTTCCTTTTAATTATCTTCATGTCTTATGATTTATTGGGAATTAAATCTTTAATTCCTGTTTCGTTATTAATGTCCCTAAAACACTCATAAATCAAGCCTAGGATCTTAACTATACCAATGAGCACTTCAAGTTAGACTAGCTTGCACCTTAAGTAGGATGAGCCTATAAATAGGCTTCCTGTAAATCATTTTACAAGTTTGAATACAATTGAGTTTTCTCACACTTGAGATTGCTAGAGAGAGTTAAGAGTCTCCTCTTCTTGGTTCATGAGTTGAACCATTTATTCTTATCTTGAATTTCCATATTCAAGTGGTGAATCTTCCTTTGGCATATCAAATTCATTCTTCTTCTCCAAGAAGAATGATTTTGTCAAGCCTTCCCCCCTCTTCTCAACCTCTTCCATTTTCTATTTTGTTCTTTAATTCTTGCTCTTTAACTCTTGTCATTTACTTCTTGCAATTTACTTTCTAGTTCATATATCAATTGTTATTCTCTTCTACTCCTTTTGTTTCTCTTGATTCTTCACTGGAAGATCAAGCTTCATATCAATTGTTCTTGTTTGTGTTTGATCTTGAATTTTTAGCAATTGAAATCAAAGAATGATCCTAAAATGTTAGTGATCTATGTCATGATCACATCAAGTGGTATCTAGAGCTAGATCTTTGACCTTCAATTGTTTTGAAATTTTGATCAAATATTTTTTTTTCAAATTCTATGATGATCTTTGATTTGGAGCCAAATTCATAATGAAAAATTCATTAGTAGCGGCGCCATTTACCACATGAATTGGATGATGAAAAGTAATTTGAATCCAACTGTGGTCATGGATCTAGAATTTGAAAATGTGTTTGAATTGATCTTGCTCGAATTTTTTGTGAAAAGTTTTCTTCCCTCCATATTTTCACTCCATTTTAGGCGCCAACTATTCCATGTGCTCTTCCATCACACGTGATTTTGGTTGCTTCTTGAAAATTCAAGCTTAGATCTATTTGCCTTACTTTGTGAATTTGACCAAATTGAAAATTCAAATTCAAATTCAAATTTCAATTCACATTAGTAAGATTGATTCAAATTTTAATCAAAAGTGCTTCAATGATTTCAAATTTTTAGAACCTAATAGATCTTCATGAAATTCAAATTGTGGAAATGATGTGTTTACATCCACTTGAATGAAAGATCTAGGTCTCTAATTACTTGATTTGTTCTCATTCACTTGGAAATTATTTTACACTACTTGAATTGTTCATATTTCCAAGTATTACACCAATTATGTCCAAATTGTTCATGATTGAAGGATCTTTTGGTAAATTCTAAAATTAAGTGTAATTGCTGTCAAATTGTAATTAGCAAAAGTCAAGTGGCTGAAGTTTAAAAAAAATCTAGTGTAAAAAGAAAAGGTGGCCAAAACCGTAAATATACAAAGTTTTGGAGCAAAAGTACAAATTCTAGAAAATTCCAGCAAAATGTTAAAGACTTGCCACCATTTCACATGCTTGTATTTTTATAGATCCTTCACAAATTGGTGTAGCACAGTTCACATTGATCATTACTTGTTCAACTACACTTTGGTTAAATTTGAATTACACTTGGTTTAACTATTTCAACTTGTCTTCTTCACATCAATTTGAGTGTGCATTTCTTCTTGAATCTTTTCTTGATTGTCTTCTAAACTCCATTAGTTTTGTATTAGTTGTTTTCAAAATTCTTGAACTCTTCGAATTGATTGCCTATTGGTTGATTTGTCATTTGTTTAATGGAGACTAATTGTTGGGATCTTGTTTCAACTTGTAGATCTCTTGAGGAGGAAACTCTTGAGTGGAACGAGACAAGAGAGAAAATCATCTTGTAAAAGTCTACATTGAGTGATATACATGAGTGACAATCTTTGAGTGAATGGTGAGGTGCTTGTAATATTCAATTTTGACTTGTAATTCTTTTTTTCACTTGTTCTTTAAGTGTATTTGTTCCTTGTTGGATTGTACTTAATTCTTTTGATTTTTGGTGGTGTAATTGTTCCTATTGGCGTAATCTTCATTTGATTTGTGTACTTTTCAATTCTCTGGAATTTGTATGTAATTTCTCAAATTGTAAGTGCACCATGACTTCACTGCATGAAGAAGACAATGAAGATTCTCCTCCATCATCACCAAGAACAATGAACTTGAATATGAAGTTTGATAGAATGACAAGAAACTTAGAAAGGGTGTTTGAAAGATTATAAGTACTTTAGAACAAAAAAGGATCAAGGCATGACAACTCACATAGAGGCTCATCAAATTTGGAATACAATGAACATAGACCTAGATTTGATAGATAGAGACATAGACATGAACATAGAAGAAGAAGGAATGAGAAGGATGACAAGTTGCATAATGTGAAGGTGAAGATCCCTAGCTTCCATGGGAAGAGTGATCCCGCTACTTACTTGGAATGGGAGACCAAATTGGTGCACATATTCTCTTGCTACTACTATAGTGAAAAAAAGAAAGTAAAGGTAGCTAGTTTAGGATTTCGTGATTATGCTTTAATTTGGTGGGATCAATTGTGTAAAGAGAGACGAAGGTATGATGAGGAATCAATTAGTACTTGGAGAGAAATGAAGAGGGTCTTGAGAAAAAGATATGTGCCTTCAAACTACACTAGAGATCTACACCATGCAATGAAGGTTGAAGCCCAAGTGAAGAGAAAGAACTCCTTCAAGAAGGAGGGTGACTCATCAAAACAACTTGATGTTGTTGGTAAAAATGGATCAAAGACCACATTTCCTAACTCTAAACCTTCCACTTCTACCCTTTCTATTCCTTCTATACACCACAACAAAAATATTACTCTTGTACCCCTCTCTACAAATGAAATTTGTAAGGATCAAAAGAAAATGAGAGAGAAAAAGGAGCATGAGAGCAAAGCCAAGAGTGACAAAGAAGAAAAAGATATAAATGCAAAAGAAAAGAATGTGCCACCAAATAATATGAAAAAGGCAATTGGCACAAGTGAGCAAAACTTTTGCGAAAACCATAAGGTTAAAGAACAAGATGGCAAAGAATGCATAGCTTTAAAGGAAAAAGAAGTAAAGAAAATACTTTTGGAAACCCATCCATTGTGTTTGCTTTACTCCCACAATTTTTGTAACAAGTCCCTTCCATCTTTTTCTTTACCTACTACCTTTGAGTTTCTTTTGGATAAAATTCAAGTCACTTCTAAAGAAACTAAAGAAATTCAAAGGCTTGTGGTAATCTCCAATGATGCTATCTTGGTACAGAGCAAAACACAATAAAATCTTCTTGAACAATTAAAATGTGTTTTTTTATTACTTATGAAAGAAAAACCTTATGCTAATCTTGAAAAATATACTTTTGCACCACCAAAGTGGAATTTATGGGCTTTATTGAAAGTGCTAAAAGTGTGCATATTAATAAGGTTAAAAGATAGGTAAAGGATGCTTTCTTAGTAGGGCAACCAATAAATGATTTTAAAACTAATGATGTTTGCTTGCCTACTAATACTTCTACTTTACCTATGTGCATTAAATCTACTTTGAAAATAAAAACATTGAAACTAATGCACATCCATCAAGGTTCCCATTCTTTGAGAGAACTACAGCACAAATTCAATATCTTTCCACATGTTTCTCTCAATAGTGGACAACCATTACCAAACAACCTTGAAGGGATTACACCTTGTGGAAAATATTTGAAAGGGTTGTTCACAAAACTTGTTTTCTAAAGGGTGGTTTTTGAAAAGAAAGCAAACAAGTTGAAAAAGAAAAAAACATAACCATAAAAGCAAACCCAACCCCGATGTCACAATACACAGCTGGTGTAACCAAAATTCGAAAAACAACTCGGATAAACAAACTAAAACTGGAAATCATAAACTAAAAGTAGCGGCTCCTCAAAGTCACTCTTTGACTGGCTGCTCACCGTCCTCTGCATAAAAGATACATGCCAAACAAAGCAACAGAAGAAATGGGGAGTAACAAACCATACATATGAACACAACGGCAACAGGATAGTAAGCAAGATGTTCATACAATAAAAACAAACATAACATACATCATTCGCAAAGCAGATCACACATATCAAGAGTATAATGCAATGTGACTCACTACTCCAAATGCATGTAGTTCCATCTATACCGGGAATACGACTTTGGAGTTACATATCCACATTGGCCATTAAACACCAACGCCGGCAGTCCACCAAACAATGGGTGAACCCCTAGGATAGCCGATGACCTTACTCTCGGATGCACCCCCGTGGGTGTATATGATTCACCTAACTCTAGGATGAATCACCGCGGACGGTCAGATCGCTTTACTCTTGGACGACTTCCCCTGTTGCCATATTTCCCCTAACAACTTCGTGCATGAATGCATGCATGCAAACAACAACCTTTGATTACCACCTCCATCAACACCATTTATTATGGTTTAACGTCTTTGGCCAACAAGTACCAAAGTTTAACATCGTCTTTAATCCTTACCCTTTAATCTTTATTTAACACTTTGGCAAATAAGCACCAGAGCTCAACACCTTGATCAATAAGCATCAAGGCCCCCTTGGCCAATAAGCACCAAGGTACAACATCATTCAACACTCTGGTCAATAAGCACAGAGCTCAACACCTTACCAATAAGCGTCAAGGTCCCCCTTGGCCAATAAGCACCAAAGTACAACTTTAACATCTTAACGTTTGTCATTTAACTTGTTAAGTCTTAAGTTAAATTATTTACTTGTCTTTATATGATTAGTATCTTATTACATCATTGTGTACAATGCGGTGAAAAACCCCTTCTGTCTTTGAACTCCAGATCTGTTCTGTTGGGGGTAGCCAGGCGTGCTTACCCCCAGCACGGGTGTGCTGAACTTTAAGTTCAGTACGGACGTGCTTCCTGTTGAGCACAGTCATGGTTATGCAGCGCGACCTTTTTGAATTTGAAACTGGAGCACGGGCATAATCCCTTTTAAGCACGGCCCTGCTTACTAGAGCATGACTGTACTGGTCTGGGCGGAAAGGGTTAGAAACCCTTTCCAAACTCCCTGGGACAATTCATGAATCAAACCTATTGGCTTTTACTAACCCATCAAGCATTAATCTTGTTCCTTTTAATTATATCCATGTCTTATGATTTATTGGGAATTAAATCTTTAATTCCTGTTTCGTTATTAATGTCCCTAAAACACTCATAAATTAAGCCTAGGGTCTTAACTATACTAATGAGCATAAACCTTTCCTCTCATTACTATGATTCAAGTCTTATGAACATTGGGGAAATTATCCCTTAATTCTTATAACGTATTTATCAACAATTATTTAAGTCTTATTGATATCAACATTTATCTCAAAAACCATAACAACCAACATTATCATCCTTGACACAACAACATCATTCATGGTATAACAACATATCAACCAATCATGGCATCATCATCATTATCAACAACCAATACAATATTCAAGGCATGCCAATAACATTGAAATCATAACATACATATTGCAGACAACATCAAATAGGCAATTAGCATGCAAAAAGGTCATGGGTTAACCCTCATCTTATGCTACCCCAAGCCTACATGTTCATACTAGCCCTTCTCCCCATACCAGTTATGAAGATTGAAATTTAAAAGGAAGAGAAGAAAGTTAGCTAAGATCCAGTCTCACGAACGCTTGTCTACTACCTCAAGAACGACAAGAAACATCTAGATTCAACTCTAAGATCAAGAAATCAAAAGGAAAATATCAAGAGGGACGAGGTGCACGAATTCTACATGGTTTGAGAGTCTAAACAATAATGACAATAGATCACGTGCTCGCAACAATGTCCCCCAATCGAAGAACGGTGGAGAACGGTGCACGGGTTGATCCTCTAGGAAGAGTTTTAGAGAGAAAAGGGTTAGGAATTCAAAGAGAAAGGAATGAAGGCTGATTTAGAGTGGTTTAGATGTATAAAATTAGGTTAAGGTCGTGGTTTTGGAGGTTAAGGACGGTTTATGCACAATTGGGCTTAATTATAGCCCAGAACACGTTTCTGGTTCTGCACAGTTCGTGGGCCGAACAATGATCGTGGCAAGAGACCGAAAAAGAAGCCAAATTTAGCCAAAACACCTGAAATAAAAATTGTAGATAATGCTCTTGGATTTCCAAAGCATCAAAAATCACCTCAATCGGACACCTAGAACTCAAGATATGGCCAAAATGGTGAAACATATTACTAGGACTAATGTTTTGTTTGGTTGTCAGAAGAAAAGAAGAAGAGAGAAAGAGGTGAGAAAGAATATGAGAAGAGAGAAAGAGGTAAGAAATAGAGTAAATGTTCATGAATTATTATTTTTTTATTTCTAACAACCCATCTCTTTAACTTGAATGGTAATTTGAGATTTTATTTGCTATCTTTTCATTTGTAGATTACTTAGCAAATACTAATTTGGTTTATCAAAAGCTCAAAAAGATATGGAAACCGTAATGCTTTCTCTCGCTTGTAAGGTACTGCTTCTTTTATTTTACCTTTCACGTTAAGTTTATTATCTGTCTCTCTTTTTTTTTGATGTGATTGAAGAACAAGTGAGAGATGTAATTGAATAATCGAGTGTATAGGAAAATGCCTATTTTCATCGAAAGATGTTTTTACATTCATAGCATCACATCTGCATGGCTTATTATTTATATGTGTAGCCTTATACATTCAGAGCATGACATCTGCTATTTTTGTCTAAACAGGTATACATGGCTGATCTTGAGGATATTCCTCCTTCATGCAGCGGGTCGGAGACCCCGTCTACGGGTAGAAAGGGTAAACGTGCCACACGAATGAGGAATTTGACTGCCAATCATGGTTCAAATCAAAGGATAAGAATTGACTTTGATGCTAATCTCAATCCTATTGGGCCAATGGCAGAGCAGTTTATCAGTTTTGTGGGGACCCTTGCTCGAAGCAAGCCTAGTATACTTATTAAGCGTTGGAAAGATGTACCGCAGGGCGTGAAGGATCATATATGGGAGAGTATTCTGGTATCTATACTTTTACGTCATGTGTTTGTATCTACTTTATTTTAATCTTACTAATATCATACAGTAATTCGTTGATTCTTTTGGTGTTAATGTAGCTCACCTTTGACCTGCCGGATACGACGGATATGAAGAAGCGTTTGATAAAGTATGCTGGTGAACGTTGAAGGGATTTTAAGGTGGACCTGGGCAGATATTATGTATTCAAGCCAAGCTGTGAAAAGAACCCACTTGAGGTGTACTCGTTTCTTGATCAGGTGATGTGGGATCGCTTTGTTCAGAGCCGACATGATCACAGCTTTCAGGTTAACTTATTTGAGTTGTCTCTAAATTTATGTAATTTCATTAATTTTATTAATTTACTTATGTAATTTAATTGTCTTCTATTTATAACAGGAGAAGAGGAAAAAGGGGCAGGAAAACCAAAGAAAGAATGTCTACCCCTATATACTGTCTCGCGGGGGATATAAAAAACTTGACCTGAAAATGGTGGAAGAGGAAAAGAAAAAACTTCAGCAAGAAGTATCTCAAGCAGATCCTACATCTGATAATCGTCCAGAAGTTGTTGATCCACCTCCACTCCCACGCCATCGTAAATGGAAGAGGGCCCGACAAAGAAGTACGGGACAATATACATCTGAGGAGGCCCACCAAGTAGCTGAGAAGATTGTAAGTATAGTTTGAATTGTAATTGTGATTTTAACAATGTTATTGAATTGTAATGTGACCTAATATTTTATATGTTGTAGGAAGCCTTGGACGAGCAGGCCACTCAAGGAACCTTTGTTCCTAGAGGATGCGAGGATATCTTAGCTGCTGCCATCGGTAAACCAGACCACCCGAGCCGTGTCATTGGTGTTGGATGGGCCGTTGGCATTCGCCAATACCATGGTTCATCTTCACACCAACGCCACAGAGATGTTGATGCAGAAAGAGAACGGCTAAAATGGGAGATTGAAGATGAGCTTAGACAGGAGATGGCCCAGCAGTTTTCCCAACAGTTGGCAATAATGGCTGCTATGTCCCAGCAAAACACAGGTGTCCAACCTTCTATCCATGTGAGCACTAAGGGCTCATGTGATCCTCCTCATCAGCCTGAAAATGATGATGATGATGATGATGATGATGATGATGATGATGACGACCCTGATAGGTGTGAGCTATATGTTGATGATCATCATGATCGACGCTTAGTGGCATTGGGGAGGGTACATAACTTAGGTAATACCATACACCACCGTTTATTACCGGATGATCAGGTGAGGGTCGTGGTTGAGATTATTCGAGATGCTGATGCTCGAGTCCCTGTGCCCACTGAGGAGGTTCAAACAGTGGGCCAGGCCACTGGTAACTTCATCCCCTGGCCAAGAAGACTGGTCAGGTTTCTTGTTGCATCTGATGTATTCAATTAGTTGTGTTTTTCTATATTTATAGTTGAAATTATTTATTATTGTTTAAAGATAATGTTTTTTTAGGATGTTGGAAATGATATTCTGCCTAAAAGGTCGGATCCAGGAAGACCAGAGAAGTCTGCTTCTGCCAAGGTATTCATTTGACCATTCAATTAATTACGAATGAAATAACTTAACTGTCATTAATCCTGGTGGTGTTTTTACACGTCTGGCTATACAAGTTGTGAACATGGAGGCTGACGCGGCTTTGGTAAGGTTGGAACATGATGCCAGGCCAGGTGACGATCTGTGTATCCTAAAGAAGGAGCTTATGGAGATGGTGCTCGCTCGTGAAATGGCTAGTGCTGCACACATCTCGTTATGGTGCACGTAAGTACATTTTATTTGTAAGTTAAGTAATTAAATTTCACATACTATAATAATTAACATGTTTTATCAATATATTAGGTATCTGCATCGCATGTTAGTTGATCAGGGCAACCTCACCCTTTATGGGTTCATTGACCCTATGCTCATTCAGGGTGATGTTCTCCTAACATCAGAAGACCCGATTGCCACCATACGTGATATACTTGCCCGAGATGATCATCAGTTCTACCTTGCGCCTTATCTCAATAAGTAAGTACCGGTTATTTAATTATAACGTACTATATTAGACTTAGTTACTAATTGTTCCGCAAATACAGTAAACATTGGCAATTGCTGATCTTGTGCCCTCGGTTGAATGTCGTGGTCTTCTTCTGCTCAAAGGGAAATAAGCCGGCGAAGCAACTGAAGATCATCGTGGAAACGTAAGCATTAAAATAATTTATAATCAGCAATGAAGTTGTTTTAATCATTTGAAATCTATAAGATATACTTTAATTAATGTTTATTTTCTTATGATAGTTCTATTGATGCAATCCACATGCTGCGTGGTGAAAGGTGTCGGGCTATTAGATGGATTATTCCTAACGTAAGATATTTATTAAAAATTCTTCAAGCGCGGTGGGTATAATTATTGATTTCTATTTAATTCCTTACATTCTAATTGGGTTTCATTTATACGTAGTCCCGTAGACAATATGGATCATGGGAATGTGGATATTATGTGATGAAGTGGATGGTCGAAATTATCTCCTCCGGTATCACTGAAAGATGGCAGGAGGTAAATGCTAATTGGTAACACAATTAGTTGTAACAGTTATAGACACGCTATATGTTTTATTTTAGTTTATTACTTAAAAGATATAATCTTATGTCCAATTAAACTTGCAGATATTCAACAATCCGACTCCACTCTCTGATGCCGACATCAATAACATAAGGATGCATTGGGTAACTTTCTTTCTTGATGTGTACCAATTACCATAGTTTGTACGTAATTAGTTTATAATAAACGCATCATGTACTAGCTATAGTGTACTTTTGACCGATATATGTTTTGACATGAAATCTATAATATATCGTATGTAGCTTTTTGATTTCTAATTATCTTTGTTGTCTGAATGTAATTGAATATATTTATTGTTTATAATCTCTTAATTTAGTGTGTTTTGGTTGTACAAAAGTGATTGTGTTGAGAATATTTAGATTCTGTATTGATCTGGATTACTTGATTATTGAAACAGGGGAAAGGACTGTCACTACTGTAAAGGGGTGTTTTTTAATTTAAAAAAATCACATCAGTTTCTGAAAAAGCCGATGTGATAACCCAACATTTCACATCGGTTTCTTAAAAAACTGATGTGGTAACCCCACTTTACACATCGGTTATTTTTAAAACCGATGTGAATTAATGGGTTATAACATCGGTTTTTAAAATAACCGATGTGGAAAGTTGGGTTACCACATCAGTTTTTTAAGAAACCGATGTAAAAAGTGTTGAACAGGATCTATTGTCTTGCTGAAATAGAATTTTTGACATCGGTTTTAAAACCGATGTGAAAAGTGGCAATAAACCACATCGACCGTTTCAACATCAGTTTGAAAAACGATGTGAAAAGCCAAAAAAACCGATGTGAAATCCCTTTTCTGCACTAGTGGGTTAAAGAATCATGGAAACAGGATTCACCCGATTTTCGAATTTAGGGACTTTTGACCAAGTTTTAGAAATGTCTACAAATGAAATGAGAAGTTTGATTTTTATGTTTAAGACTAAACCCTCAATTTAGTCCCTGAGAAAGACACTCGGGGTCTGAAATAGTCCCTATCCAAAATAAATTATCCATATAATCCTTAAGAATGTAATTACCGGGACATGTTGGTCCCTCCTATGGTTGACCACCTTTGACTTCCGGTTTCCAGCTGATGTGGCGCCCGTTTTTGCTGAGTTGTTAGTTACACTGTCCTACTAAAATTCCAGCATGGAAAATAACATAAAAATAATTTTAATTTAATATTTTTTTATTTCAAAAAAATAAATATTAAAAAACTCTTAATCACCCTTCCCTCTCCCTCATCACAATCACCCTTCTCCACCACCTCTCTCCCTCATCTCCATCGTCCTCCTCCTCTACTTCACCATCGCCTCCATGGTCTTTCCATTTCTGGTTTCAAAATTATGTATCTGTAATTTCAAAACCTAATCTAAAATCTCACCCTTTTCCTTTCTCATTTCATTCTCTTAGATTAGATCCCTAATCCCCACTTGTGTACCTTGTTAGCGGTGGCACTGCTCTCATTGTAAATTTAGGTTTCTACTCAATTGTTCTTCTTCTATGCGACATATTCTGATCCATAGTTCTACACCTATCATAGTCAACACTAACATTCCCAAATTCAAATTCAGGTTCATCAAGTTGCTGCTGTGAGTCCTATGCGGATTGAGCAGAACCTGTTGAATTTCTCTATTGAGGGAAATCTGATTGAACAACATGGATTTAAGATCTTAGTTAGTGGAATTGGAATTAAGGTTTGAGTTCCAAACACGGAGAAGCCCTAATTGCTGTTTGCATAAGAGATAAAGGGCTTGCAATTCGGATTCTCTGGTTAGGTCTTAGAGGGAATAGGAATTGAATCGAAGAGAGGAGAGGTTAGGGGTGGAGAAGAGGGAGTGGGTGGAATCGGGGGTGAAGTAGAAGAAGATGAGGATGAAGAGAGGGAGAATGACGAAAAATGTACCTCTTTTGGAACTTGAATTTGAAATTGAAATGTTGGAATCGTGAAGTGAAATCTTTGATGTAGAAGGTGGAAGAAGGAGGAGGAGGAGTTGGGGGTTTACTCTCGTTGTGTTTGATAAGGCTGTGGCGATCGTCTTCTTCGTGTGACGATGAGTCCCTCTGCATTGCTTGATTGGACACGACGAAGACTGATTCAGAGACCGAGTGAGTGAGCGTGACTCGGTGGTGGAAGCAACAGAAGTATAAGTGACACTTGACAGGGGTGGTGGTGAAGTAGAGGAGGGAGGCGATGGTGAAGTAGACGAGGGCGATGGAGGAGCAGAGGAGGGAGGTGGTGGAGGAGGGTGTCAGTGATGAGGGAGAGGGAAGGATGATGAAGAGTCCCTGAGAAATTATTTTTATGTTATTTTCCATGCTGGAATTTTAGTAGGACAGTATAACTGACAATTTGGCAAAAACGGGCGCCACTTCAGCTGGAAACTCGAAGTCAAAGGTGGTCAACCATATGAGGGACCAACATGTCCCGGTAATTACATTCTTAAGGATTATATTGATAATTTATTTTGGATAGGGACTATTTCAGACCCGAGTGTTTTTCTCAGGGACCAAATTGAGGGTTTAGTCTATGTTTAAATACATTATAATGACTCTTATTATGTGGGAAAGTCGTATATTTGATGAGAGGAATCACACCTTTGAAAATGTTGGGCTTTAGGGCAAAAAGGGGAAACCTGGTTTTTTTTTGTAAGCTTTGAAGTATTTTCACTAAGGATTGTTTTTGGATTATTTGGAACCAATGAACTACTTCAAAACCTATATTAAACTGTTTTAGTTTTGGTAAAAATGTTTTGACTTTGACAAAAAGGGATTTAGCCTCCAAGGCTTACGTTTCAAAACAAAACGGTAAAAAAAAAACCTACGTCAAAGTGACTTAGAGGGAAGGCAAGAACTTAATTAATTATGACTCATGGTAAATCAAGACCATATGTCGTAAAGTACGAATGATTTAATCATCCATACCTCCATAAGACTTAATGGAATAAATATTGTGTTTTGTTGCTTATAAGCCAAGCAAAAAGAGCTCAATGTAGAAAAGTGCAAAGAGAATGATCCTTGGACTTTTGGTCTGACCACCATAATATGTAGGTTTGTAAATGAAAACCTCAATACACTTGTATACAAAGATGAAACAATTGTGTGAGAACTTTAGCTCGGTGTAAAGGGAGCTGGCGATTCGGAATCGAGTACATCAAGCATCTGAAAAGCACATCAAATCGATTATTGCGGAATCACGAGGTTTATCCGGTGGATAGACAAAGTTAAACGCATCGGCATTATTGCCTAAACACATAGTTGATACTATGTTCCGTAGGGCTGTTGTACCTAGGAAGTCGAGCCGACATGCATGTGTGCATGAGGACATGCTAGTGACCATCTTAAATGGTCTTAGGGATGGTCAGGGTAGGAGGGTCACAAATCGTCAGTTGGTGATTCTTCTTGGTCGTGGTGTTTGATGCAATACACTGTCATCAACGACTAGATGCTAGCCGATCAAGGTTATTGAGAGTGTTTCACAATCATTTGTAGTACCACAATGTGGCTGTTACTATTGAACGCACAAGATGCCTACTATCGGTAATTGTGATATATTTACTCTAATCACTCCTTCCGAATGTTCTTAATCACCATGGTGTAGGGGTCAGAGTTCTTCCTCGAGTCTTAGATGTCTCCTATCTAGGTGAATCTTTGCTCTGCGACTGCGTTTGTGAATTATTATTATTGCTATATTGACCTGTTAATGATATAACTGCATGTTGATAATGTCTATATGATTGTGAGTCGCATCACTGCATATCTGCTTTATGTTATATGATGAATGGGGATCTCACCTCATTTCCTGTGTTGTCTACCTTATGTGTTTCCTTTATGATATGTGAAGACGGTGGCAGCACTATCCCATCATCACGTCCAGCTGGAGATAGCCCGGTTACTTGGACGCATCTACAGTGGTCATTATATGTAGAAGACGGGAGTACCCACGGCTTGATGATGTGTCTTCCTTAGTTGTTTATTTTGTATGAGGACGAAACCTCGTCATAGTTTTGAGTAGGCCAGCTTGATGAGTCCCCCTGTTTATAGCTAGTTTTGGGGAGCTGCGTCTCCAATATTATTATATGTATTTCTTTCATTTCTGTTATGTTATTGGCGTTGGTATTTCCGCCACTTTCTATTATGACCATGTTTATGACTGTTAACTTCTGAGGAACTCTGGACTGTATTATGTATATATTTGATGACATTAGACGTTTTATTTGCTTATTGTCCCTCTTGAGAAAAAAAAAAGAAAAAAAATTTAAACCCGTATTTTCAGATAATATTTGTTTTTCTGCTTTACTCGGTCTTATAGAATGTCACAGGCAATGTAATGCCCAAGGAGGGTGTTACAACAAACGCCATTGTAGTTAAATATACGACAATGCATCAGAAGAGCTATCGTTGTCATGGACTTACGACATCGGTGACATAGATATCACCCAGAAGCTCTATGAAATGCCAAATATACACGCTATTAAAAATCGAATATGCTGTAGTGTTTACAATGCCACCAGGAGTACCTAAGTTTGAAGGTTGATGAGACACCCCGTTGTGCCCCGTTGTGTTACAAAATTAAATCCTTATTAATTAATTTTTTAATCACGCGCTTAACGTGAAAATACATAAAAATTTAAAACTTAAGTTAATGAGCATATAACTTTGGATAATTAAGACAACACACCATATTTATGTTATACATACACACTTAAGTCTTATAAACATAATACAAAACACTGTTGAGGGTATCCTCTCAGGAGGATCCCTCACAGGAATATACTTAAACAAAAGTTATACTTAGCGAAAAAATATAAAACGTCTTATAAGACTCACTGGCCCTAGACACTAAACTACATTATTGGAATCCACAGCTCGTCCTCCCGCATCTGGTTCATACGGAGTTCCATCTAATTCCTTGGCAATTGGTTCCTCCGACGGGTCTTCTCGTACGATCACATCAGAAATAAAATACAACAGACAAACATATAGGGGATAAGAAACAATTCTATCATCAAAAGCGGAAAATAATACATAGTATATAATATAACAAATGTCACAAACAAACATCACTCCAAATCAACATTATCCTTAATTTAATATATCATCCTCTACCCTCAACTCGTGCAACTAAGTCTATTTGTTAACATGGCCACCACCAATCTTTTCACACAACTCCCAATATCATAGGAATATTATTCCTTCATCCGAGTGATGTTTTCATATCAAATTATATCTTAAGTAGCCCAATTGTTACACATAAAATTGTAACTCTAGTAGCCCAATTGCTACACATACAACTATATCTCTAGTAGCCCAATTGCTGCTACACATATCATTATATCTATAGTAGCCCAATTGTTACACATATAATTATATCTTTAGTAGCCCAATTGCTACACATAAAACTATATCTCTAGTAGCCCAATTGCTACACATAACATTATATCTTTAGTAGCCCAATTGCTACACCCAACAGTATATAAACCTCACCGACTCTTACGGGGTCATAACCTAGTTCATTCACCGATACTTTCTCACCCAAACCCAATTCTCCGAACCACATATATCCTCGCCTAACAACCAACTAAACACCATATTAAAAAAACCAGGCAGATCATGCATAACACAATATCAGGAAATATTCAAACACCAAAAATAATATGTCTCATGCAATGGAATACCTAAACCATCATATCACAATAAATTCAATAACATAAAGTCAGATATTCAAATACTTAAAATCAACCTAATGTCGATAATCCTACAATCCCCGAATCACCATTGGTTTTACAGAAAAGGTTTCCAATGCGATTTTGGTCTTGTCGATTATTCAACTACTAGTAGGGTTTAGATCGCCCTATACAATTATTATAGAATATACTACTTATCGATTCCGACGAAAGAGTGATCCTTTCCCCCACCTGAGTTATCATCGGACTCCCGAATTCGTCGTTCCTCGTTATCACACCACAGCTTAATAGTTTCACCTTAAACCAAACAATATAACCACAAATTAATCAACAAACTCACCCTCACTCCTAAATAGCTAGGTTCAACCATTCAATTCAAAATAGGGTTAGGGTTCTTTTCTCATTTCAAGATTTTGGATCCTAGTCCCTATAGTCTTAGATAGCTTATATACATTGTCATAACTCGAAAATATTAACAAAATATTTTAATCTCCTTTTAATTAAGTTTCGGTCTTACATAGTAAAATAGGCTAGGAAATTCTTTTTGATTCAAGCTTTTGGATTTAGGTTATTAAGACATTAGAGAGCATTAATCAAGTGTTAGATTTCACAAATTGAAATAAAACATTATAACCCCTTTTATTTAGGGTTTCGGCCCAAATTAAAATGCTAAGTTAGGGATTTTTGATGAACTTAAGCTCTTGGGTTTAAATCATAAAAGTATTAGAGAACCTAAATCAAGTACTAGATTTCAAAAATGAAACATAACATCAACTCCCTTGTTTCATGACAGTTTCGGCCAACAATGAATATTAGGGGAGGAAAATGTTTTTTATTACACACACTTGGATAAAGAAAGTAGAGATCATAACTAGATCATAGAAATTGGTTTCACATTTAAATGATTTTTCTACAATTTTCTAGATTTATTTAAAGTTCTACATCTAAGAATATGAAAATTATGAAATAAGAAGATTAATGATCTTGAGATGAGATAAGATGATCATGGATGATCCTATTACCTTAAGAGTGTGAAGAAGATGAAGAAAAGATGATGATCTTGGCAACTTCTTCAATGGAGCTCTTGGATCATATTCATGGTCTTTCTTATGGTAGAAGGTTACGGTGAAATTTTGGGTTTAAAACTCAGACGGAAACCGGTCTGCGTTTTTTTTACTGACAGTATAATTTTATACCGGCAGAAAACCCTAATTTGACCCAAAACTGAAATTTGTAGATTTTTTATATTTTGTCCGTCAGGAATTCTACGTTCCAAATTTCTGATCAGAATTAAAATATTATGTTGATTCAGACGAATTTTGGTAAAAGTTCAGACGGAAAACAATCGGTGTTTTCACCGACAGTAAGATTTTAATGATCAGAAAACCTAATTTTGACTCATGAACAAAATGGTTTATATTTAAATCATATTTTCAACGATTTTTGTTAGTTTGAAAATTTTCAGTCGAAAATGAAATATTACGCTTTTATACGGGCGTAAAACCCTAATCGGGAAACCGACGGAGTCGGAAACGGAACTACAGAGACCTGTCAAGAGATCAGGACAGCGAGTCATATATGATGACTAATGGAGGATGAGTCACCAAGCACTTATGAGCATTAAATGCTAGTAATCATGACTTTTAGGTAAAAAGACCAAAATACCCCCAAGCTTTCGCGGGTATTAACAACACACATTTACGCACTTTTAACCACTCATTTTACATGGTTGTAAACCTCCCACCTCTCCTCAAATTCGTACATCCATATAAACTTAACCATACCTATTTCATTTTGCTTTCGTTTCATTATTTTCCTCTCAAAAACCGAAATCGGGTAAATGACGGAACTGCGTACGAAATTTCCGGGAACCGCTAACGGATAGGATCGGTGACTCATTGGTGAGTCACTATGTGTGGCCCAAAATCAGCCACACCTCCATCAAATGTGAGCCACATATGAGCCACATATTATTAACCATGATTAGCCAAATTAACCTTAGTTAAATTAACTATTAACTATGATTAATCATATATTAATTTAATATTCAAAGAACCCATTATTTGGACTCTAAGGAACCAAAAAAAAAGCCTAAATATAAGCCTATATAAAGGCTCAAAACCGCAGCTGCCCTCTCCCCACTTCTCTTCATCTACCTCACCAAGTTTTCTCCATTTTCTCTAAGTTACAAAACTCATAAGAACACCGACTCTCCACCTAAAATATGACCCTCTTCCTTTCTGAAACTCGGAAAACTAACAACATAAAAGTTGTTCCTATTTCTCTCTTCTTTCCAACAAGCTAAAGATCATCAGAAACGGATACGTGGATTGGGAGATAGGCTCAAAATACCGAAACTGCCCAGAATTCTCAGCAACCCACGAAACATCAAAAATAAGGCCATTTTCACCCCTGTTATGATCCGAAACAAATGAAACCTTCAACACAAAAGTTGTTCCTTTTCTTCTTATCTTTCTAAAAAGCCAAATTTCGTGATTTTTGTATGCGTATATTGTGAGATACACTCACAATACCATCACACCCTCAAGCTGTCCAGTTTTCAACTTAGTAAAGGTTGATCATTTTCTTCATTTCTTCAATCTTCAAGAGGTAAAAGCTCATCTCCTTGATAATTTAAGCTTTCATCTTCATGTATTTCTCACGTTTATGCCATGAATCATATTTTTCCATTTCTAGATCTAAAATTTTGAAAATTCATAGAAAATCATAGAAAAATCCTTTTAAAGTGAAACCAATTTCTATGATCTAGTAATGAACCTTACTTTCATTATCCAAGTGCATGTGATCAAAATCATTTTCTTTCCTATTGAACCCTATTTGTCCGAACCTATGTAGTAAAATGGGTTTGGTATTTTGTTGTTTGTTTTGAAAGTTAGTACTTGATTTAAGTTCTATAATACTTGTAGAGCTTAAATCCAAGAGCTTAGGTTCAACAAAAATCCCTAGCCTGATTTTATTATAGAGGCCGAAACCCTAACATAAAAGGGTTGAAAAGTTTTTGATTGATTTGTGAAATCAAATGCTTGATTCATGCTCTCTAATACTCTAAGATCATTTATCTAAGAGATTAAGTTGATTTGGAAATCCTAGCCTATTTTTCTATGTGAGGCCGAAATTCAATTAAATAGGGCTTAGAATATTTTGTTCATGTTTTCAAGTTATAGCAATGTATCTAAAACCTAAGTAATTAGTATCCAAAAGCTTAGGTTGAGAAAAGAACTCTAACCCTCATTTGGATGAGTTGGCCGAACCTAGTATCATAGGTTCATATTTGGAGTTGTTGATTAATTTGTTAATTTGTTGATTTGGTTGAAGGTGGTTTTGGTAACTCGTGGTGGAATATCGAGGATCGTTGATTTCGTGTTTCCAGTGGTAACTTAGGTGGGAGAAAGAACCATTCCATCGTTGGAACCGATAAGTAGTATATAATTTATAATAATGGTGTAGGGAGACCTAAACCCTACTAGTGGTCGAGTAATCGACAATACCAAAATCGTATTGGAAACTTTTCCATAATACCAATGACGATTTGGGGATTGTAGGTTTATCACCTTAGGTTGATTATTCATATTTGAGGATGTCTGAATTATTTACTTTTGACTGTTTGTGATCCACTAGTTGAGGTATTCTACTGCATGTGACGATTACTATGGTGTTTGAATATTTTATTGATTATTGTGTTATGCCTGATCTACCTGGTTTGATAAATTGCTTAGTTGATTTTAAGTAAAGACATATATTGCTCGGAGGTATTTTGTGAGACACCCCGTTGTGCCCCATCGTATTATTACATTAAAACCTTAATATTTATTTACTTAATCACGCGCTTACTGTTGAAAATACGTAAAAATTAAAACTTAATTAATAATCATATAACTTCTACAAATATAAAACACACCAAAGTTGTAACATATATAATTACACACATGTTTATTTAAGACAATACCAAAACACTGTTAAGGGTACCCTCTCAGTAGGATCCCTCACAGATATGAACTTCACTACAGACTTACTTAGCGGAAATATAAATACTCCTTAGACACACTGGCCATAATGTCTATACTCTAATCGTCTTGAATCACAGCTCGAACTCCAGCATCCGGTTCATACGGAGTTCCATCTAACTCCTCAAAGAATCGGTTCCTCCATCGGGTCTTCTCGCATGTGATCACATCAGAAATAAAATACAACACACAGAAAGATATAGGGAATAAGAAACAGTTCTATCATCAAAAAGCGGAAAAGACTAATAGTAAATTACACAGTAATTGTCACAGACACGCATCACTCAAAATCAACAATCATCCTCAATCCACTATATCATCCTCTACCCTCAACCCATGCAACTAAAACTTTATACTGATGTGGCCATCTTCACTCCTGTCACATTAGTCGAAGAGTCCAGACCTGGGTTCAGTACCAATAACTTTCGAAACGCATCAAAGACTAAACACTTATTAGTCTAAAATGGTCCAGTGCCAATAACATACGAACTCGTCAAGGAACATCCTTCCATAACGGTCCAGTGCCAAGAACATTCGAACTCGTCAAGGAACATCCTTCCATAACGGTCCAGTGCAAATAACATTCGAACTCGTCAAGGAACATCCTTCCATAACAGTCCAGTGCCATAAATATACGAACTCGTCAAGAACTAAAGAGTATTACGGTAGTCTACCTCGGCATCCATATCCGTAGGGCACTCACCCGCAATATTCGATATCCCCAAAATAGGATATCCTGACCTCGTGTGTTCCACTCACACGGCTGTGACTAACAACACCTCGATAAATGAATCTCCCTAAATTACATCAATAACAACCTAGTGCCTCAACCTTCCATCAAAGTCTCAACACCTTTTTCCTCATAGATAAAACCACTTAATTAGTCTAGGCACCTCTAAATCACCTTTATTCTCTCACCCAAACAATTATCTTCCGAACAACACATATCCTTACTTAAATTCAGCTAAGCACAATATTAACAACCAGGCAGATCATGCATAACATAACATCAAAAAATATTCATATATCTCAATATCATATAAAGCAATTTATCACAACCAAATCATAATAATCAAACCAAATAAATACAAAGTCAGACTCTGTCACGGCCTGGCCGTGATAGCGATCACGGTCGTGACACACAACAAACATCCTCAATATCATTAATATTCAAACACCGAAACAATACGTCACATGCAGATGGAATACCTCAACCAGCGAATCACAAACAGTCAAAAATAAATAATTCAAACATCCTCAAATACTTAAAATCAACTTAATGTCGATAAACCTACAATCCCCGAATGACATTGGTTTTACAGAAAAGGTTTCCAATGGGATTTTGGTCTTGTCAATTACTCGAATACTAGTAGGGTTTAGGTCGCCCTACACAATTATCATATAATCTACTACTTATCGATTCCGACGATAGGTTGATTCTTTTCCCCACCTGAGTTTGCACCGGAAACACGTACACGACGATCCTCGTTATCCCGCCACGAGTTAACACAACCACCTTCAACCAAACAACATATCTATAATTAATCAACTAACAACCATCCATGACACTTTAGGGCTAGGTTCGGCCAATACTTAGAAAATAGGTTTAGGGTTATCTTCTTAATGCCATCTTTTGGATCCTAGTTACTAGAGTCTTAACTAACATAGATTACTTATTACAAGACTAAAATTTGAAACAAAATCCTCTAACCTTTAGGGTTAGGGTTTCGGCCAAGGGCTGACTTTTAGGGTTCAAAATCCTTAAAATTCCTAATCATGATTAAGTCATAGATTAATGATCCTTGATTAACCTAAATCATGGATTAGTGACTAAACAACTAAAGTTGAAACCCAAAACTTCCTATCTCTTTTATACAAGGATTCGGCCTCAACATGTTCATAGGGTTAGGGTTCTTAGTTTAATAAACCAACTTGGATTTATTAAGCATACATACTAATAGCTTGATTAACAAGATCATTAATGAAAACTTTGAACAAAAACTCTACCAAACCTACTTTGATAGATTCGGCCAAGGCTAGGTTTTCAAGAAATAAATTTTTGATTACATCATGCTCTTGGATTTAGATAGTAGACATGATAACAAGAATATAGAAAGTAGTTTCATCATCATTAGATTTTTCTAGAATTTATTATGACTTTTCAAAGTTCTAGGGTTAGAAACTTGAAAATGATGAACAACTATGATACAAGCCTTGAATCAAGAAATTTGCCAAAGAACATAGACATGATTAAGAATGAAGATTAGGATTTACCTCTTGAAAATCAATGACAAAGGAAATCCAAGAACTTGCTTTACACTTAGAACTAAGGAACTTGTAAACTTTAGAGTTTTTAGAAAGCAAATGACCAAAGAACTAAATGAAAAGTGAGAGGAGGGTATTTATAGGCATGTGGGCTGCGCCACTTTTGAGGACCAAGTAGAAAGGAGGTGGTTTTCAAAGGATTAAAGTACAAATAACTCATAGGGACCATTTTGCAAAGATTCCAAAAGTATAAGGACTAGTTTGCAAATTGCTAATAAATTGTCATGATGACCACTTGCCACATTTAATGTGGTCTTATCTTGACTAACTTTGGCTGATTTTTGTCATAAATATCTTAGGAAAACCTAGCTTGTTGAAGAAGATTTGTTGAAGAAGATTGTTGAAGAAGATTGTTGAAGCTTAAAGAACAAAGTAGAAGAATGGAGAACATTCTAGAAAATTCTTGGCTCATCTAAGAATTATGAGGGCAGCCCCTTCTCCCTCATGGGCTTGCACATGGGCTTGCTCAATTTGGGCTTGGTTTCATTTTTGTGGGGCCCACTTGAAGATTTAAGCATTAAGCTTAAGATAGGAAACTTGTATAGTTTCAAATAGGCTTTATGGAATCAAACCATGAACTAGAAAATTTTGGGCTTCTAAGCCACGACCATTTGAGATTGGAAACAAGGATTCTAGCCCAATCCACTTGGAAAAACTTAAAACACTAATTTAGGGACAAAGGGGTAATTAACAGAAAGTTCAGGGGCTTAAACGTAAAATTCCTAAATTTTCTATTTAACCCTGAAAAACCTTCTAGACTTAAAAATATGATTCATCCCCTTGAATCATCTCAAAATCCTAAGATAAACCCTCTATTTACTTTTAGAAACTCTAATTTCCCTTCCGTCGTCTACCCGATTACACGTTCCGCCTGAAAAACGTAAATTATTTTATTTTTTCTGGAAATAATTCTAAAAATACAGAATCGTAGAAAATAAAATACTAAACTTAAGTCTTTCGTTCACGAATTAAAATTAGGTCTTTTGAGCAGTATTATTATACTGTCAATGGAATTCGTGGGCCGGGTTTCGCCTGACTTTCCAACCTAAATTTTAATCGTAGCTTCCAACGGTCAAGTAGGATTGAGTAATAACCTCCGTTTATTTAAAATAATTTTATAAAACTCAAATAAATTTATAAACATATTTATCTGTATTACTGTTATTTAAAACAGTAAGATACAGGGTGTTACATTTTGTTTGGGTGAGAGTTTTGAATATGAATTAGAGGTGCCTCGCTATTATTTTATAGAAGTGATGTGTTATAGAATGTAAGTGGAGGTTATGAGGAAAGCTTGAGGTACTAGGTTGTTGTTGATAAAAGTCAGTGAGAATCATATGTTGCATTGTTGTTCATAACCGTGTATTTGAGATACACGAGGTCCGAAGTTCTCGTGGACCGTTCCAAATTAGAAGTTAAGTTGTGCAACTATAGTGTCATTGCTATGCATGAGCACCCTTGATAGAGATGAGAGAGAGAACCAGGGTGTGCACCGACGGTACTGTACAGCTATAGTGTCATTGCTTTGCATGAGCATTCTCACCATGGATGAGAATGTGCACCGGCGTTGGGAACATGTCACTTGGACGACTGGCTGACATTCCTAATGAGGAATGTGTGACAGGATTAGCAGTGGCCACGTCAGCATAAAGGTTTAGTTGCATGAGTTGGAGGGTAGAGGATGATGTTATAAAGTATGGATGATTGTAAATTGTGAGTGATGCATGTTTGTGACCATTATTGTATTATATGCTATGAATCTTTTCCACTTATGATGATAGAACTGTTTCTTATCTCCCTATTTCTATATTTTTCTGTATGTCTACTTTATTACGTTAGAAGACCAAATGGAGGAATATGTTGCTGAGGAGATGGAAGGAACCATGTACGAGACGAAGGTTGTTGAGGAGTTGAATGACATTCCGTATGAAGCTGACGCTGTAGAACAACTTACTGATCATAATAATATAGTGTAGTAAGTTTAGGGCCAGTGAGTCATATAAGACATTTTTATTTTCCGCTAGTTATAAGCAGTTTGTATAAATAAGTACCTATGCGGGATCCTACTGAGAGGATACCCTAAACAGTGTTGTGTAAAATAAAGGATAATTATGTGTGCATTTATGTAATATAACTTTGGAGTGTTTTATATTTGCAGAAGTTATATGATTATTAATTAAGTTTTTAATTTTTACGTATTTCCAACGATAAGCACTCTATTAAGTAGATAAATAATAAGATTTTAATTTAATAATACAATGGGGCACAACGGGGTGTCTCAGTAACCTTCTACCATAAAATTGATTTTATTTTATTTAAAATCATTTTCTTGATCTCATATTAAAATATAAATAATTATATTTCATCCGGTTAAACAGCGTAATTAAAAATCAGGCTGTTACAGTTGCGACCCAAGATGTAATCTTACCAAGACTAGTTGCTAGAGGAGGTAATAATACATAGATCCATATTTTCCTAAATTTTTTCCGCATTTGGACTTGCACATCTACTATCAAAAGACACTAGTTTCATATAAAAAGGAGGTCTACAACTCCAGATACAAATTTTTAAGTAAGGACTGTCCAAGTACATCTGAGCAAGACAATACTCTTTTTTCCAAATTAAACTGAGACCTCCACAGATTTCCCAAAGTTACGAAATTTTATCACAACAAAATCCTATATTCTAGTTTTCAAATTCAAGAAGTTTCATCTCAAAACGAGGTTTACAACTCAAACTATAAATTTCTGAATACAGGCTGTCAGGGTGCATTCGAGACAACCCAAGCCATGTTTTCAAAATTTAATTGAGACCATTTCAGGTTTCATAAATTTACGAAATTTATACACTATGTACCTTTATATGTTAGCATTCAAATCCAGTTATTCTTGGTTATACCCCATTCCGGCTAGAGTCCGACAATACAGATTTTGTTAGGAATAGTAATATTTATCCATTTCACTTACTCCTTAACCTTTTTTGTATCGTTTTTTTTAAAAAAAATATTGGATAAAAGAAGCCAAAAATCCCATAACACCTTATATAACTAGGATGGGTTTCACACTATATATGTACAGTCATTAGTATAATTCTTTAAAAAAAAAACAAACAATTTTCTGGTTCATTTTCAAATAGTTAAGGTGTTTTTTGTGAGACTAATAAGTATTGGTAGTGGTAATAAATGTAGAAAACATCATGAACAGAGGAGCTGAGCTCGGATTACAGTGATAAGAAACAGAAACTAGAGAGACAGAAGTAAAAGCAGAAGAAAAAAGAAGAAAATCAAATAAACTATGGCCTAAGCTACCCCAAAACATCCAAGTTGTAAACACCCCTGCGTCCATTCATTCGCATATTTATTCCCTCCACTCCTCATTGCTGCAATTGTGTGTCTATTAAATACAAACTACGCTTGATTGATTCGCATTGAGGTAAATTACAATGAGAACAATATAGGTCAAATATTTGAGTCACAATATAATCATTTATTCTGTATATTTTTTGATGGATAATAGACAATACAACTAAAATAATATATATGTATAATATTATTATATATTATTATATAATATTTTACAATATATTATGATATAATAATATATATTGTATTCTATTTTATGTAAATATTATATAGACGTAATGTACATTATATATATATATATATATATATATATATATATATTAACGTAATAGTATATTATATTTTATATATAAATATATATAATTATATAAATATATATATATATATATATATATATATATTTATCCAATAAATATATATTAATATATATATATTAACGTAACAGTTAGAGATAGAGCGTAATAATTATTAAATTGTGAAGAGTGTTTCCGTCTTTTAGGTGGTTTGTTCATGATATAAAAAATTGTCCCATGATTTGGTGGTGAGTAACAAGGATTTAAGTTATTAGGTGCGTTTGGGTAAATAACTTAATTAAGAGCTTATCACATAAGACCTTATCGCATGAGAGCTTATGCCATAAGCGCTTAAAGAAACAAAAAGAAATAAAGGGGCATGAGAGGATTCAAATAGTGAAAAACACGGAGATGATATTTAGTGCATAAGCTCTTATGATAATTCCATAAGCTTCTCCCAGTGACTTATGAAAATAAGTCAAAAACTCCTTATGGGATGGCATAAGTTATTTTTATAAGCTCTGTCAAACACACTGCATAAGAGCTTATGTCATCAGATAAGTCAAAAGGAACTTAAATAAGCTCTTTCAAATGTCACCATTGTGCTATCCCTCGTCTCACTTTTTGTCCTATCCTTTAACCATTTTATAAATCAAACATGAGATATCTATTTTTGTTCTAGCCAATCCCTTAATTTTAACAAATCAAACGCACCGATTCTTTATAAGCATGTGTTTATGCGCTTTAAGATTCTTTAAAGACAGCAAGTGCTTCAATATTGTTTATGTGTGTTGGTTATTCATGCCATCAACAAGGACTTTAATAATTGTAGTATATAACAAGATACCCGCTAGCATATATCTTATAAGGATAATCTTATATTCATGGCACAATTTTTTGTCTTGTATTTTATTTGATAAACAATGAATAACATAAATAAAATAATATTAAATTTACTCAAATATCCTTTATAATATACATATTATACAATATTATATAGCATATTTAATATAAAAATGTTATATATTTATATATAATATATAAATATAAATATTATTATATATAACAATGTAATATTATATTATATTATATTATATTATTTGTAATATTTATATTATATATATAATATATAAACCAAACGTAGTGGGAACGTACAAACATAATATAGGAACGTAAAATTACTTTTTTTTTAAAAAGAACGTAAACTTAAGTTTTTCATAGGAACGTAAATTATGAGGGAGAGGGAGAGGGAGAGGGAGAGACGAAGGGAGAGGGGAGAGAGGGAGAGAGAGAGTATTTATTTAGGGAGTAATAAATGTGGGTATTTTTGTCTTTTTTATAGTTTATCATTGGACAACTTTTTGTCTCATGATTTGATAAGGGATAAAAATTTGAGTTTTTTTGTTGTCTTTTGTCACATCGTTTGTCCTGTTCTTAGATTATCTTCTGAATCAAATATGAAACAAGTACAATTATGCTATCCAATCCCATGATTTTTAGAAAATCAAAGGCACCAATGTATCACATTTTTATTCTATAGCAGACAAGTAACTAGAGTCTACAGATCGATACATGCATTAATTCTTTTTCCTCGGATCCTTAACCATCCCCAGCTCACCTTTTTCCCCCTAAAAGGATAAAAGGAAATAGAAACAATTATTTGATATTATAGGTCACTTTCATATGTTACAATATGAAACTGAAATAGAACGGCATTATTCAAATAAAACTTGTCCAGTAGCATTTCAAATTGATTACAACATAATCATAAATATATCCTCTTACATGAAGGAATTCATGTTGAGAAGTTGGTTAATTTCAGTTAGTGTGTTAGTTGTAAAGGTGGTTAGTTTGTTGAGTTGGTTTAGTCCATGTGGGACTAACCTACAAGTGTATAAATACATGTTAATGTGAATAAAGAAAGTAGAATGTGTGTGAAGTTTTTTTTCAGAAACCCTATTGCCTTCTACTCCTCTATTCTCTCTCATTTTGCTTTTCTCAATTCTTGAGTGATTAGTGAGGAACTTTGTTTGAGTGAAAAACCAGTTCCAACAGTTGGTATCTAGAGCACAGTGTAAAGGGATCTGTGCAAGAAAAGCTGAGAAGCTGCTACAAGAGAGAAGGAGCCATTTTTCGAGTGACAAAGATGACTGGGTCAAATGGCTCGTTCCCTGCCAACTTGCCCATGCTTGATGGCAAGAACTTTGATCACTGGAGCAGAAAGATGGAAGTCATTTTTGGATTCCAAGAAGTGCTTGATTTGGTGAAGAACGGAATCCAAGAAGAGGGAGCATCGAAGGCACATGAATCTGCCATCAAGGAGATCAAGAAAAGGGATAACAAAGCTCTCTTCTTGATCCACCAATGTGTTGACCCCCCCAATTTTGAGAAGATCTCCTCGGCCAAGACTTCCAAAGAGGCTTGGGATATTCTTTGTGGTGCCTATGGAGATGGTGACAAGGTGAAAAAGGTGAAGCTGCAATCTCTTAGAAGGCAGTATGAGATGCTGTTGATGACTCAGCAAGAAACTGTGGCAGAATTCTTCAACAGAATGCAGGCCCTAGTCAACTCGATGAAGGCTTGCAAGGAGACGATTTCTGATCAACAGGTGGTTGAGAAAGTGTTGAGGTCATTGACTCCTCGGTTTGACCACATTGTCCACGTGCAGTGACAAAGTCCACGTGCAGGCACTACAGGCACTGCAAGCACTACAGGGACAGGCCAAAAAGGGAGGTTCTTGGAACAAGAACAAGAAGGGGAAAGAGAAATTGAAGAATCAGAAGTGGAGGGGCTCAGATGATGGTGTCAGTAATGCCTCTGATCACAACAACAATGAAAACAGAAACAAGAATTCCAAAGGCAACCAAAAGGGTGGCAAGAATTGGTTCAACAAGAAAAACATCAAGTGCTACAACTGCCAGAAGTATGGCCATTTCACTGATGAATGCAGAAACAAGAAGGTAGAGAAAGATGAAGAAACACAACTGGCACAAGATGGGAATTCAGACTCTGATGATAATGTGCTGCTCATGGTGACAACCAAGATTGAGAATGACTCAGATGATCAATGGTACTTGGACACTGGATGTTCAAACCATATGTCTGGCAGAAAAGAGTGGTTTGTTGACCTGGATGAAAGTGTAAGGAGCAGGGTGAGGTTTGCTGATAACTCAGTGATTACAGCAGAAGGAGCAGGAAAAGTATTGATACAAAGAAAAGATGGTGTGCCGGCTTCGATAACAGATGTTCTTTATGTGCCTCAGATGAAGAATAACCTGTTGAGCTTGGGACAATTGGTTGAAAAAGGCTATTCCATGAGCCTGCAGCAGAACCAAATGAAAGTGTTTGATACTCAGAAGAGACTAATCTTGAAAGCTCCTTTGTCAAAGAATAGGACTTTCAAGATTGGAATCCAAGTATGTGAAAAGAAGTGCTTTGGTGCAGAGGTAAATGATGCAGACTGGTTGTGGCATTACAGGTTCAGGCACTTAAACTTCAGAAGTTTGGACTTGTTGCAGAAAAAGGGCATGGTTCAAGGCCTTCCACAAGTGAATCAGTCAAAACATGTGTGTGATGACTGTTGTTTTAGCAAGCAGCCAAGAAAGGTGTTCAAGCATAAAGCTCCTCATAGATCAGAAAACAAACTGGATGTGATCTATTCAGATGTATGTGGACCATTTGAGGTGCACTCCCTTGGAGGTAATAGTTACTTTGTGTCATTAATTGATGAATACACTAGAATGCTGTGGGTTTATCTTATCAAAAGAAAGAATGAAGTGCTGCCTATATTCAAAAAGTTTGTATTAATGGTGGAAAAACAAAGTGGAGAAAAACTAAAGGTGATAAGGACTGATGGTGGTGGAGAATATGTCTCTAATGAGTTCCAAAGATTCTGTGAAGAAGCTGGCATAGTGCATGAAGTGGTAGCTCCCTATACTCCTCAACACAATGGAATTGCTGAGAGGAGGAATAGGACCATATTGAATATGGCAAGGAGCATGTTGAAAGGAAGAAAACTACCAAAGAATCTATGGGGAGAAGCAGTCTCAACAGCAACCTTCATTCTTAATAAATGTCCTACAAAGGGTCTTGAAGAAATCACACCTGAAGAGGCTTGGACAGGGAGAAAGCCTAATGTGTCACAATTAAGAGTATTCGGTTCTCTATGCTTTAAGCATATGCCAGAACAAATGAGAAGGAAGCTGGATGATAGAAGTGATCAAATGATCTTCCTTGGATATCATCCAACAGGAGCCTACAAGCTCTATGATCCAAGGAATAAGAAAGTCATGGTAAGCAGGGATGTGATCATTGATGAGACCAGATGGTGGGACTGGGAGCAAGGCAATTCCAGCAACAGTGTAGTGATGAATCTGCATGATGAGCAGATTACTCAGTCAGAACCATTACAAGTGACTCAACCTCAGAAATCTCAGAGGACTAGACAGCCACCTCTAAGGTTAAATGACTATGAGATTGTGCTAGACAATGCTGTCAACACAGAGGGAGATTTGGTACATTTAGCACTCCTTGCTGAAACAGAATTAGTAACTTTTGAGGAGGCAATTGCTGATCAAAAATGGGTTGAAGCTATGAAAGGGGAGCTGAGTTCAATCGAGAGGAATCACACTTGGGAACTGGTGGAGTTACCTCAGCAGAAAAGATCCATAACAGTGAAATGGGTGTATAGAATCAAGATGAAACCTGATGGCACAGTTGCAAAGCACAAGGCCAGGTTAGTGGCCAAGGGATTCCTACAGAAACAAGGAATAGATTACCAGGAAGTGTTTCCACCAGTGGCTCGGCTAGAAACAATCAGGTTAGTAACAGCAATTGCAAGTCACAAAAACTGGTCAATGCATCAGTTAGATGTCAAGTCAGCATTCCTGAATGGACCTCTAGAGGAAGAGGTATATGTGGATCAGCCACCTGGTTTTGAAATCAGTGGAAAGGAAGGAAAAGTATACAGACTTAGGAAGGCTCTGTATGGGCTAAGACAAGCACCAAGGGCATGGAATAAGAGGATTGATTCTTTCCTCATTAATCAGAACTTCTTGAAGTGCACAAGTGAGCATGGTATGTATACAAGAGTCTCACAAAACAGTGATCTAGTGATCTAGTGATTGTGTGTTTATATGTAGATGACTTACTGATCACTGGGAGCAATGATGATGAGATTCAGAAATTCAAAGCAAAACTGATGGCTGAGTTTGAGATGTCAGACCTAGGCAAGCTGACTTATTTCCTGGGAATGGAGTTCACTCCAACAGCAAGTGGAGTTTTCCTGCACCAGAGGAAATATGCAACAGACATATTAGAGAAATTCCACATGATGGATTGCAACCCGACAGCAACTCCAGTTGAAACTGGATTGAGGTTAACAAAAGGTGAAAATGAGGACCAGGAAGATGAAACAAAGTATAGGCAATTGGTTGGTTCCTTGAGATATCTGTGCAACTCAAGACCAGACCTTGCTTATGGAGTAGGCCTCATCAGCAGGTTCATGGAGAAGCCTAGAATCTCCCACTATGCTGCAGCCAAAAGGATATTAAGGTACGTCAAGGGAACACTTGACTTTGGCTTACTGTTTCCAAATAAACTGATGTGTAAAAATGCTGAAATTGTGGGATACATTGATTCTGATTGGTGTGGTGACAAAGAGGATAGAAAGAGCACTTTTGGTTATGTCTTCATGTGTTGCAACAGTTCTGTTTCTTGGTGTTCAAAGAAGCAGAACATAGTGGCCTTGTCCTCCTGCGAAGCCGAGTATGTGGCTGCATCCTCAGGAGCCTGTCAAGCATTGTGGCTTGAGGTTCTGTTGAAGGAGCTGAACCTGCTGGGATCCAAACCAATGAAGCTGATGGTAGACAACAAGTCAGCAATCAATCTTGCAAAAAATCCAGTTGCTCATGGCAGAAGCAAACACATTGAAACTCGTTTCCATTTCCTAAGAGATCAGGTTAGCAAAGGAAACTTGGAGCTGGAATATTGCAAGACTGAAGACCAGATTGCTGACATATTCACTAAGCCATTGAAGATTGAAAGGTTTAAAATTCTAAGGAACAAGCTAGGAATGTGTTCTCTAGCAAATCTGAATCAAGGAAGGTGAGCTGAATGTGTAAAGGGCAGGAACTGTGTTTGTAAATGTATTAGCTACAATTCAGATTTTACTTGTTGTAATTAGTTGAGTGTTGTATTGTGATATACTGCAAATGAATGTTGAAGCTTGGGTGCCAACATAGTTGGGATGCTTGACTTCATAGTGATGCTTTTGCATATCATGAATTAGTGCAAACTGAAATTAAGGGAGGTGTGTTGAGAAGTTGGTTAATTTCAGTTAGTGTGTTAGTTGTAAAGGTGGTTAGTTTGTTGAGTTGGTTTAGTCCATGTGGGACTAACCTACAAGTGTATAAATACATGTTAATGTGAATAAAGAAAGTAGAATGTGTGTGAAGTTTTTTTTCAGAAACCCTATTGCCTTCTACTCCTCTATTCTCTCTCATTTTGCTTTTCTCAATACTTGAGTGATTAGTGAGGAACTTTGTTTGAGTGAAAAACCAGTTCCCACAATTCATTACTTCAGATATAAATCACATTCCATTCTTTAAGATACTGGTTTTTTTTTTCTAAATCTTTCCATTTTTGAAACAACTTTTTATAAAACCCATAAGAAAATCTTTGTTTTTTCCTTTCAAAAATTCTTTTAAATATTTTTCATAAGCTTTGATGTTTTCCATTTTCTTTCTTTCCTAACTTTGTTCTATCTCCACACTTTCATCATTAGAATTTTCTTCTCACTTTCCAAAGAAACAAAACACCACTTTCCAGTTGATGGACTGCAAGCAAAGGTTTTCGTAATTAGAACCAGATAGGAATAAAGTACAAAAATAAAGTTCAATGAGCAACAACATGCATAGATACATATACATATACATATATCTATAATCTATAATATATACAAAAGAAAATGTTAGATGATTCTACATACTGCAACTTTTACACGTGTCGCTCTCAGCTGACACATTCTAAATGAATAATATACACATGGCGCTCTTACAAATCACCAAATTCTGGCTCCTCGATTAATTACTGCAAAGTAAATAAGTAAACTAAATATTGTAACATGAATCATTTGGATAGCAAATAAATTGCTTAGAAAATCCTCATTAGCCTTAAATAATGATTATAGCAATAACTCAAAAAATGGACCAAAATAATTCCCATAATCTATAATATATACATAAGAGAATGTTAGATAATTCTACATACTGCAATTTTTACACGTATTACTCTCTGATACATTCTAAATGAACAATATACACATGGCGCTCTCACAAATCGGCAAATTTCGGCTCCCCAATTAATTACTGCAAAGTAAATAAGTAAATTAAATATTGTAACAGGAATCATTTAGATAGCAAATAATTTGCTTAGAAAATCCTCATTAGCCTTAAATAATGATTATAACAATAACTCAAAAAATGGACCAAAATAACTCCCATAACGGCATTCATTCGAAAGTAAATCCCCACCTGCAAATCAGCATACGTCCATAATGGTTTTAATTCTATAATAATGAATGAAATATCCAAATTTACTTATTACACTAGTGCAATAAGTGCTTTTTACGTCGATTAAAATTGATTTTTTACGCCGAATCTTTTCGACGTAAATACAGCTGACGTTAAATATAACACTATTAACGTCGGTTCTTTAACACAACTGACATTAATTTTGTCAAAATTAACGTCAGTTATTTAACACAACTGACGTTAATTTTGTTAAAACTAACGTCAATTGTTATAAAGAACTGACATTAAAGGTCTTAATTTTAACGTCAGTTGTAATAAACAGCTGACGTTAATAGTGTGCTGTATATTTTATAAAATACTATTAACGTCAATTGTATCATACAACTGACGTTAATAGTATTTTTTTTAAAATTCAGTTTTAAAATATCACTCTCCTCAGCTATCCCTGCATTCAGTAAATATCACAGTAACACAGAATATCACACACATTACAGAATTGCAAAGAAAAAATGGAACAATGATCCATATGTATGCCTGTTCAGAAACAATATATATTTATTAACATAGGTTATAACTCAAAATAAATACAGAAATATAAATAAAAATAAATGTATACTAAGTTTAAACTACTTATATCAATATCCCTTCGTGATGATCATCACGAGTGGCATGTACATCGTCCACCTGTGTCTCCTCGATTATAGTAGGCATGTTTGTTGAAAAAGAAGGAGTCTCAGGAATATCAAGATTTGAATCTTCATTTTCATCACTACCATTATACATGTTTTTTCCTTGGAGAACCACGAACAACCTTTTGTTAGAAGGATCAGTGATGTAGAACACTTGTTTTGCTTGGGAAGCCATTATGAAAGGCTCATTTATATGACCTAACTTGTTGAGGTCTACCAATGTGAACCCCAATTCGTCGGTTTGTACACCACCGTTACTATCAACCCACTTACATTTAAATACCGGCACCATAAGCTTAGTGTAATCGAGCACCCAAATATCTTTAATATATCCAAAGTAAGGTCTCGGTGCTTTAACGGGTTTTGTGTCCTTTGCACTAGATAAGTGCATTGCTTCGGCCACGATCATAACCCCACTATTTTGCATGGTACTCTTGTTATCTTGTTCCTTTGTATAAAAGGAAAAGTTATTTATGTCGTATCCGCTCCAACATATGACGTTGAAGCTAGGCCCACGTGCTAGCCATCTTACGTCATCAGAAGCAGTACTACCATCCTTAAGTATTTCTTCCTTGAACCATGGTAAGAAAGTCTTGTTATGCTTGTTCAACAACCACCTTTCGCTCATTCGAGGGTTTTCTTGATTGACTTTTCTTTTATGTTCAAATAAGAAAGGCTGAACACATTCGATGTTGTTCAATACATACAAATGTGCTTGAAGCACTTCCTCCCGATCCTTCCTATTAATTCTTAAGCCATGTGTACCCTTACCTTGACATCTAATCTCATCATGTCGAGGCTTAGGAACCCTTATAGGATCCGTGTTATGAAGGTAGTCCGAACAAAACTCAATAGCTTCTTCTGCAACATACCTTTGAACAATAGATGCTTCCGGACGATGAGGATTCTTCACGTACCCTTTCAAGATCTTCATGTAGCGCTCAACTGGGTACATCCATCTCAGAAAAATCGGTCCACATAATCTAATCTCCCTCACCAAATGAACAATTAAGTGAACCATTATGTCGAAAAAGGAAGGAGGAAAATACATCTCCAATTGGCACAAGATTGTAGCAGCCTCAACTTCCAAGTCATCCAACATACGGGGGTCAACGACTTTGCTACATATAGAATTGAAGAATGAGCACAACCGAGTAATGGCATGTCTCACATTTTTTGGAGCAATACCATGAATAGCAACGGGCAGAAGTTGTTGCATCAAGATGTGACAATCATGAGACTTTAAGCCAACCAATTTAAGATCACTAGAGACAAGCCTCTTCATATTTGAAGAGTAACCATGTGGAACTTTGATGCCCTGAAGACACCCGCAGAAACTTTGTCTCTCTTTTTTTGACAAAGTATGACATGCTGGCGGCAAATAAGTCCGCTTACCATCCTCAACAACTGGAGCTAACTGCTCTCGTATACCCATAGCAACGAGGTCGAGACGAGCATTCACACCATCCTTTGTCTTGCCCTGAATGTTGAGAAGCGTCCCGATCATACTATCACACATTTTTCTCCACATGCATCACATCAATGCAGTGTCTGACATCAAGCTTGCGCCAGTAAGGAAGATCAAAGAATATCGACCTCTTCTTCCATATGTTTTTCTCAGCAGCTTTACCTTTCTTTTTGGACTTACCGAATATAACATCGATGCTCTTTACCCTCTGATAAACCTGCTCTCCAATTAAGGCCACCGGCGCTTCTTCTGTCTCTTGGCATCCATTAAAAGCTTTTTTCATCTTACGATATGGGTGATCACGTCTAAGAAATCTCCGATGCCCAAGGTAAACCGTCTTCTTTCCATGATGCAACTGAGTGTAGCATGTGCTTTCTTCACATATAGGGCATGCTTTATGCCCCTTGACACTGCACCTTTAAGTTACCGTATGCTGGAAAGTCGTTGATGGTGCAAAATAACATGGCACGAAGCTTGAAAGTCTCATGAGAATACCCATCAACTACATCAACACCTTCCTCACACAGTGTTTTCAAGTCTTCAATCAAGGGACCTAGATAAACATCTAAGTCATTTCCCGGTTGCTTTGGGCCCGAAATCATCATAGACAACATCATGTATTTGCGCTTCATGCACAACCAAGGGGGCATGTTGTAAATTACCAACAAAACAGGCCATGAACTATGAATACTACTCATGTTACCATAAGGATTCATTCCATCCGTAGCAAGTCCAAGCCTTAGGTTTCTTGGCTCATCGGCGAAATCCGGAAACATAGTATCGACATTCTTCCATTGAATAGAATCAGCAGGATGACGAACCTTTCCATCACGTTTCCTCTCATCATTATGCCATCTAAGATTCTACGCATCTTTCGAGTTGGCAAACAATCGCTTGAACCTTGGAACTATTGGAAGATACCACAACACCTTCGCAGGAGGACCCTTTTTCTCACATCATCAAGATCATCAGCATCATCACCACCCTTCACGGTGTATCGTGATAACCCCCAGTTGGGGCAAGCGTGATTGTCTTCATGAACACCGTGTACAATATGCAATCATTGGGGCATGCGTGTATCTTCTTATACTCCATACCCATAGGACACAATACCTTCTTGGCCTCATAGTTACGGTCCAGGCAATGTGTTGTCCTCCGGAAGCAAGTCTTTCAACACTTCAAGCAATTCCGTGAAGCTTTTATCGGTCCAACCATTTCTCACCTTCACACAAACCAATTTTAGCACCGCCGACAACCGTGTATGAGTAGTACACCCTGGATATAAAGGCTTATCCGCATCACCGCACAACCTATCATACACATGAGCTCGATGAAAAGATTCTTGTCCAATATCACGGATCATGTCCTCTACTCGATCATCCTCCATATCTACGTCAACGTCCTCACTTTGGGAGACACTTGTCGTACTACTCAACAACACATCACCATGCCATATCCATCTTGTATAACTCAAGCAAATCCCTTCACAAATCAAATGAGTACGTATATCCTTCACCGTACATTTCCTCGTATTCAAACACTTGACACAAGGACAACAGAACATTCCATTACTATTAGGAACATTCATTTGAGCAAATTCAATAAATTCTCCCACTCCCTTCAAATACTCAGCACTAGTGCGTTTACAAACCATCCAACTACGATCCATAACTAGATAGGTCCTGTAGATATACAAAACATATATCCAATATAATGACAATACGGGAGATTGAAAACTATAGTTTTTAAAGATTGCCACTGGTCACGGACTGGCAGTGATGTCCATCACGGCCGTAATGTGCCAACTGAACCAGACCATCACAGGCAGAACTTATCACGGCCTAGCCGTGATGAGCATTACTACCGTGACAGATCAACCAGCAGAGCAACATGCACTCAAAACCAAAAATAGAGACGTACATTGCAAACAACTCAAACTCACGGTTTCAAGTTTCAACTACTGAGACTACAGTTTCAACATACACTCAAAACCAAAAATAAAAAAAATGTGCCCTAAAGACTCACCAGAAATAGGTGCATGCGTGGTGGTGGGGAGGGGAGCTCAAGTGGTGGCCAACGTTCGATGTGGTTACTGAGAGCAGAGGGAAAAGGAGAGTTAGTGCGCGGAAAGGGGAAAGAGAGATGTCAAGTTATTGCAAAGAATGAATGGAAAGACAGAGTTAGGGTTAATAGTGTACCTCACGGTGGTGGCGAAGAAGCCCTCGCGGTGGTTGTGGTGGAGATGAGCTCGCGATTAGGGTTCTGTGCTGGGTGAGAGTGAGAGTGAGGGTTGAGAGTGATCTAGGGTTGAGCGTGATGAAAAGAGAAAAGAGACGTACAGAGCGAAGTGCAGAAGGCACGCGGGTGTAAACATTATAATCAAAAACCAAAAATAAAACAACATTTAACGTCAGTTGTATTAAACAACTGACGTTAAAAGTAATTGTTTAACGTCAGTTGTATTAAAAAACTGACGTTAAATATTAATATTTTTTAAAAAAACACTTTTAACGTCAGTTGTTGAATACAACTGACGTTAAAAGTGTTGTGTGAAAATCATTCTCTATATAAAGTACCATTCTTCTGTATCAGTCTGTAGTACTGCCTCTTCTTTTCCTCTATATTTCTATTCCTTCACAAAATGGCTCTGAGACCTTTGTTATTTTTTCCTATACCTAGACTTAAAGGTCTCTGTCTTAATGGTCAAAAATCTTCTGAGGTTGTGTAAATCACATTACATGGATGGTAAAGTTGAGTAAATCACGTAATGTGATTCCCTCACTTTATTTCATCCCAGTCGTCCCTTTCACTTTGCTTTGGCTGCAAGTGACTGTGGATTCGAGATGATGCATCAAGGAATTCCAGTGAAGGAGGTGATGCAAAGATCCCTTTCACTTTGCTTTCGCAACTAGTGACTGTGGATTAATCACGATGCATCATGGAATTCAAGTGAGGGGGGAGATGCATCCATTTGAATTTCTGAGGACAGGACTGAGAAGAAAATGATGTTGAAGCAGAAACTTTTTTATATTTTAGGGCTATGTTACAGAAATTTTTTATCTTTTAATCATGTAATTAATTGTAACTTATGAACGCTTCAATGAGATACATATATAACTTGTTTTATGTTAAGTGTTTATTTATCTTAATTTGCACAAGAATTTGTTTACTAATTCAAGCTAATTAATTATGATTAAAAATAAACTTGTTTAAACAAAAAAGTTTAGAAATAAACTGCACTATATATGTGGATTGACCTGTGTTAAGAGTGACAACAGGGCATTTCAGATAGGGATATAGGATTATTTACGTAAGCTATTTATTTAACTGAAGTAAAAATCACACTTTTAACGTCAATTGTATAAACAATGACGCGTTAAAAATAAATATTTTTTATTTTAAAAACACTTTTAACTTCAGTTTTATTCAACAACTGACGTTAAAAGTGTATAAGTTTCTTCAAAAACATTCATTCCTTTGACTACTCTGCTACTTACCCATTGACCTGTGTTAAGAGTGACAACAGGGCATTTCAGATAGGGATATAGGATTATTTACGTCAGCTATTTATTTAATCAAGTAAAAATCACACTTTTAACGCCGGTTGTATAAACAACTGACGTTAAAAATAAATATTTTTTATTTTAAAAACCCTTTTAACGTCAGTTTTATTCAACAACTGACGTTAAAAGTTATAAGTTTCTGCAAAAGCATTCATTCCTTTGACTACTCTGCTACTTACCCATTACTGTTGTGCTACTTACCCATGCACATTGTAACCTATAATCCTCTTTATGAGCATTAAGTTTATACCTAGACTTAAAGGTCTATTTCTTCCTATTCCTTCGGGTGTTTTCTTTTCTGCACGTTTATAATATATGACTGCCAACTCCCAATGCGCCTTGGAACCTAATGCTCTTAATGATCAATTTAATTTTTTAGCAACTTACGACGCCTAGTAACTTCATCCCCTGCTCCTATAAATAGCTTCCTTCCTTCCTTTAATTTTTCTGCTTCACAATATGGCTCTGCCATGGAGATTAACTTCATCACTCTTTCTTCCTATACCTAGACTTAAAGGTCTCTGTTTTAATGGTCAAACAACTTCTGAGGTTGTGTAAATCACATTACATGGGTGATAAGGGTGTGTAAATCACATTATGTGAATTGCACACATTATCATCCTTCCGGAGCAGCTACAGTTCCAAAACCTCAGCTTTGGAACCAAGTGATTGTTCCAAGAATATTGCTAAAACAGATCGAGTGCACCCTTCACTCTGCTTTGGCTCCAAAGTGACTGTGGATTCACATGGAGCATCAAGGACTTCAAGTAAGGGAGGAGATGCATCCATTTGAGTTTCTGAGGACAGGACTGAGAAGAAAATGATGTTGAAGCAGAAACTTTTTTATATTTTAGTGCTATCTTGCGGAAATTTTTTATCTTTTAATCATGTAATTGTAACTTATGAATCGCTTCAATGAGATACGATTTGATTATACATATAACTTGTTTTATGTTTTTATGTTAAGTGTTTATTTATTTTAATTTGCACAAGAATTTGTTTACTAATTGAAGCTAATTAATTAAGATTAAAAATAAACTTTTTTTAAAAAAAAAGATTAGAAATAAACTGCACTATATATGGAGTGACCTGCGTTAAGAGTGACAACAGGGAGATGACAACGAAAGAAAGATAGGAATGAGTTGATTGTTTACGCCGCTTATTTATTTAATCAAGTAAAAATCACAATTTTAACGCCGGTTGTATAAACAACTGACGTTAAAAGTGTTAATAATCACTTTTAACGTCAGTTCATTAAACAACTGACACAAATAGTGATTTAATATTTACAAAACTGCCACCGCCTCATTTTTAACGTCAAACATATGGTCAACTGACGTAAAACGTTCCCGTATATTACATTATTTCCACTAGTGTTACTATTCATCCATGAATCAATCTATAATGAATGAAATATCCAAATTTGCTTATTACACAAATTAATCAAAATTCAAAATGTTGGATGGTAATCGGCATTAACAAGCAATAAAGATTATAGATTACAGAAAATTATAATTGGTGGACTATAAATATTGGACCCTTCTAAATGAACAACAACCTTATTTAGTTATTTTTTCCATTGTTGACATGTGTTTATGTGTTTATATTTTAGTAATTTTAGTAATACCTATAAAAATTTAATGTTGAAACTTCATGTGATGCAGGTATTGGCTTATGTGAACCGATCAATCTTACAGATATCATCTTATTTCTTTTGCTTCTATTTGTCGTATTATAGTAAATGTAAATCTTAAAAATTTGTAATAAACTTTCCTGCACATCCCAATTCCTTTAGCTGGATTTATTGTGTCCCAAATCTTAGTGTGTCTGATTTACCCATCCCCGTGCCTTGTTATGGGTCAGTGGAACCTATGAAGATTTTTTTGAGCAACTCAAAAGGTGCACTAAGTGCCTTCATCTTTGACATGTACGAAGATTTTTATTTTACTTCCATTCATTTTATAAGGAAAATATGGAAAGGATTGATGAACTCTAATTCATGTGATTATGATGATAATTTTGCAGCAGACAATGTCAACGCTTGGTCCATAAGATCCACTGGTAATGATTTTTTTTCTCTTTGCTTTCTTTCATTGTTTCAATAGCATTCTTTATACATGTCTAACAAAGCTTATGCTAGGATTGAGTTTTGAGTGTACAGTACTTCTTACATATAAAAGTATTATTCTATTAAAAAATTATTCCAAAATAAACTGTTTTTTAAATGTTTTAATCATTTCCTTTATTAAAATTTATTACAATTAATCTTCTCTAACATTTTCATTATTGATTTGATTGTGCTTTTCAAAAAAAAAATTTATTGATTTGATTTAATTTTATTACCATTTAAAGTTTTAATTGCTTTTGTCTCTAGACATTTAAATTTAATGTGCCAATGCATATAATGCTGCAATGGAAAACGATTGAGTTTTATTTTTAAATTGCAACGTAAATGTAAATGTATTTATTTAGTAGCTTTAACCTATTTGCCCTTGGTAGGTGTTTTATTGAAATTAAGAAAGAGAAAGTTTTGGGTGGCTGATCCAAAGCTGATGTAGGAGTTGAAAATGGTTTTGAATGTACGAAAGCTTTGTAATGATTGAAAGGTAAGGCTTTTTTTAGTCTGTAAGAATTGATAATATTCTTGTTATTTTGTTTTTGTTTGGTACTCATCCTAATTAGTTATTGGGATCGAGTGAGCACTCGAAGTATTTACACGGCTTAGATCCTTAGGACCCGCTATAGAACTAATCTCCTAGTCGGCCGCGCGGTTAGTAAAGTATGACCAAGGGTTGTTGCATACCCATAAATCGAACTCGGGCAAAGGTTGATGCATACCCATGGATCGAACTCGGGTAGAAATCGAACGATTCGTCCTTAAGTAGCAAAGTGCGTTAACCACTTGTACTTAACCACTTGCTTAATATTCTTGCTATTTTGAATACACAGATTACTATTATTAATCAAGAAGAGTCTCTTAAATCGTGACGAATATTTGCATTATTATTATATTATTGTGGTGAAATAATATTCTCATTAGTTATAATTTTGGTTCTACAATTTGATAAGTTTTTACCTTATCGATGTTTAATTATTCTTTTACTTTTAGTTTGGATTTCATTTAGAGCATCATCAAGTACAATAAAAATGGAAAAAAATATTTGTGGTTTGATTTGAAATTGTTTTTATTAAGGATTTGGTGATAAGTTGAAAAAAAAAATTCTCTTCAATTTCTATTAGAGTTTGATTCTTAAAATATTAATCAGTCACTGAAATTAAGTGTTCATTATATAAATATCAATAAATATCATATATTTACTTTAATCACACCACCTTTTATTATAAGAATATTATATTAATTAATTAAAATTTTTAAAAAAATCAATCAATCAGAAATTGATTATTTCACTACTAGAAAACTTGAATTTTCAGACGGAATTTTCGGACGGAAATGTTTCCGTCCGAAATTTTCGGAAAATTTCGGACGGATTTCACACGGATTTGTTATTTTTTATATTTTCCTTGATTTATCTTACATCCGTCTGAAATCCGTCCGGAAATTTCGGACGGATTTCACACGGATTGTGTTATTTTTTATATTTTCCTTGATTTATATTACATCCGTCTGGAAATTTCGGACGGATTTCACACGGATTGTGTTATTTTTTTATTTTCCTTGATTTATCTTGCATCCGTCCGAAAATTTCGGACGGATTTCACACGGATTTGTTATTTTTTATATTTTCCTTGATTTATCTTACATCCTTCTGAAATCCGTCCGGAAATTTCGGACGGATTTCAGACGGATTGTGTTATTTTTTTTATTTTCCTTGATTTATCTTACATCCGTCTGAAATCCGTCCGAAAATTTCGGACGGATTTCACACGGATATAAGATAAATCAAGGAAAATATAAAAAATAACAAATCCGTGTGAAATCCGTCCGAATATAAAAAATTCGGACGGATTTCACACGGATTTGAGTAATTTTATTTACTCATTTAAAATATTTTCTGAGTGCATTAGCACAGCATTATTACAGTGTATGCACGCTTGCAGGACTATAATGTTATGCTATTGTCACTAATATTCTTTGTTTAGAAAAATATTTTAAATAATATCATTCAAAGGAAGTTATTTTCAGATGTTACTCTATTTAATTTTAGATTTGAAAATAAATTGGTTTAGTGTTAATTGGAGATTTATTTTAAATAATATGATTGAAAGAAAAGTATTTTCATATTTTTTATTATTTTTACACATATGATTAATTATTTTATTTGGATGTTTATGTTTATTTGGTTATGCGGTTTAGCTTGAGTAATTAAATTACTCTCTTCGAATTATTTTATTGGGTGCGTTAGCACTGACTTATTTCAGTGAATGCATGCTTACTAGACAATAATTTACGTTATTGTCACTATTATTACCAGTACAGAAAAATGTTTTAAATAATATGATTAAGAGAAAAGCATTCCATATTTTCATTCTATTTAATTTTAGATTTGAAAATTAATAAACTGGTTTGATATTAATCGGAGATTAAATTTTGGACCGAGTATTTTCTTAGTCGATCAGTTCAATTATTAATCTCTACTCTAGTTTGAATTTCGAAATCATATATTTATCAACCTTTATTTTTAGATTCCAAAAAGTAAAAACATATTTATTTTAGGCTTAACTTTTATCACTCATTTTTATACCTATTGCTGAATATTAAGTTAAAAACATGAATTTCTCTCTCCTACTTCTACTATCAGACCCGTAACCCCCCCCCCCCCTCCCCCCCTCTCCCCTTTTTAATTCTTTCTTTCCTTCTTTTTCTTCTTCTTTCTTCTTCTTTCTCCTTTCTTCTTTCTTTTTCTCTTCTTCCTCCTGACACCATCTCTCTCAAACTCCATTCTTCTTCCTTCATCCATCAAACTCATCTCTCTCACTTCAAGCTCACAGCAGCGCGACCACCGCCTGCACGTCGCTCGGAGCCGTCGTACGTCGTGGAGGAGGCGACCACGCGACCCGTCACTTGCAGATTCGTTTCCTCTGCAGTACCGCCGTTGTCACCGTCGTGGTAAGCCCCTAACTGCCGTTCATGGAGGTTTTTGTCTTGTCTTGGGTGTTGGAAAACTCTTTCTTTAATTTTATGAAACTCACCTTCCTTGTTTTGTTCCATGGTGTTTCAGTCACTGCGTTGCCGCCATCCACTGCCTCTACCACCGTAGTTCGCCGCTGTCTTCTTCCTTCCTTGTGGGTGAGTTGGATTTCATCTTTCTTTGGTCAAAATTGAAAATCCCCAAATTGATTTTGAAACCCTAACCCAAACCCTTTGATTTCAGATTTTAATCTTGAAATTAAACATTGTTTTATGAAATTGAGACTATAAATTAGTGTTTTATTAAACTAATTTTGTTATCCTTTGATCAAATGAGTTTTCCCCAAATTGTGTTTAGGAACCCTAAACCCCAATTTGATTTTATTGAAATCAATTGTGTTTCTATAAAATTGAATATGTTTTATTCAAATTAGGAACTTTAATTTGAGATTTCTAAGTTCAATTTCATGTCTCTCAAACCAAATCAAATGTTCCCCAATTTTAATTATGGATCCTTTTTACCCAAATCGATATTATTGGGAAATCGATTCCAATTTTAAGTGTGATATTATTATTGTTGTGAATATATTACTGTTGATTGAAGTTTGAGAAGCCGGACTTGAGTCTATGCCCATTATCCTAAATGTTTTAGAGATGCTTTGTGTCTATTTTTGTGATGATACAAGCATATATAGATTTGATTAACATGACAATGCAGCATCACATCTCAAATGCTAATACAGATCTGAAATCCCGTTGAAAATATTAGATTGTTTATGTGATTTAGCTGATCTGTCATATTTGAAGTATAAGCAATTTAATTTTTATGATCCTACTATATAAGAAGTGCAACCTGCTTGAAAGTGTAATTGAAAGACTAGATACTTATCACTTTTTCATTTATTTTATTTCCTGAAACAAAGATTACTGGGCTTAATATTATTGGTTTAAAAAAAAGGTATATGTTTCTTTATTGAAAAACATTATTGTAGTTTAAAGTTCATGTGGCTCTTTATATTATTTATTTTTTAATAGGCAGCTTTCAAGTGGTGTTGTTTTTACAACTAACTGAAGCTTAGGGATGTTCATGACCTTGGTTATGTAGAGAACGCCTACAAGTATTTGACCTTGGTCCATCATTTATATTTCAAAAGTTACAGGAGAATCAAAGGAAGACAATAAGTAACAAAGTAAAAATAGCAATATTTATGGTTTAAAGATGGAGCATTGCTCATTACTCAATTTATTTGAACTGTACATCCCTTTGTATCCTCGATATGTCACTGTTTGACTTCCATTAAGTGTTTAAATACAATTTTTGAGATGTTGTTCCTGATCCTCTTTTATATAGAGGTCCGCATTGGGCAATATTAGCAATTACCAAAGCTAACGATTGAAACTAGAAACCATGTAATGAAGGTGGAACAAGTCATATGTTACATTCAACCTAGAAATTGAACTCTGAGATTTCATTAGGTGTTTTAGCTTTTTACTATATCTATTATATTTACCCCACATGAGAAATTGTATTAGGATTGAAGTTTCGATAGTAAAGACAGCCTCCGTTTGCTTATTTAAAACTTGATTACAACATAATCATAAATATATCCTCTTACATGAAGGAATTCATTACTTCAGATATAAATCACATTCCATTCTTTAAGATACTGGTTAATTTATCTCTCTTTATTGTATTCCAGTTGATGGACTGCAAGCAAAGGTTTTCGTAATTAGAACCAGATAGGAATAAAGTACAAAAATAAAGTTCAATGAGCAACAACATGCATAGATACAAATACATATACATATATATATAATCTATAATATATACAAAAGAAAATATTAGATGATTCTACATACTGCAACTTTTACACGTGTCGCTCTCTGACACATTCTAAATGAACAATATACACATGGCGTTCTTACAAATCACCAAATTTCGGCTCCTCAATTAATTACTGCAAAGTAAATAAGTAAACTAAATATTGTAACATGAATCATTTGGATAGTAAATAAATTGCTTAGAAAATCCTCATTAGCCTTAAATAATGATTATAGCAATAACTCAAAAAAGGACCAAAATACTTCCCATAATCTATAATATATACATAAGAGAATGTTAGATGATTCTACATACTGCAATTTTTACACGTGTTACTCTGATACATTCTAAATGAATAATATACACATGGCGCTCTCACAAATCAACAAATTTCGGCTCCTCAATTAATTACTGCAAAGAAAATAAGTAAATTAAATATTGTAACATTTGGATAGCAAATAATTTGCTAAGAAAATCCTCATTAGCCTTAAATAATGATTATAGCAATAACTCAAAAGATGGACCAAAATAACTCCCATAATGACATTAATTCGAAAGTAAATCCCCACCTGCAAATCAGCATACGTCCATAATGGTTTTAATTCTATAATAATGAATGAAATATCCAAATTTACTTATTACTATTCATCCATGAATCAATCTATAATGAATGAAATATCCAAATTTATTTATTACACAAATTATTCAAAATTCAAAATGTTGGATGGTAATCGGCATTAACAAGCAATAAAGATTATAAGTTACAGAAAATTATAATTGGTGGACTATAAATATTGGACCCTTCTAAATGAACAACAACCTTATTTAGTTAATTTTTTCCATTGTTGACTTTTATGTGTTTATATTTTAGTAATTTTAGTAATACCTATCAAAATTTCATGTTGAAACTTCATCTGATGCAAGTATTGGCTTACGCGACCGATCACTCTTACATGTATCATCTTATTTCTTTTGCTTCTATTTGCCGTATTATAGCAAATGTAAATCTTAAAAATTTGTAATAAACTTTCCTGCACATCCCAATTCCTTTAGCTGGATTTATTGTGTCCCAAATCTTAGTGTGTCTGATTTATCCATCCTCGTGCCCTGTTATGGAATCTATGAAGATTTTTTTGTGCAACTCAAAAGTGTGCACTAAGTGCCTTCATCTTTGACATGTACGAAGATTTTTATTTTACTTCCATTCGTTTTATAAGAAAAATATGGAAAGGATTGATGAACTCGATTCGTGTGATTATGATGATAATTTCGCAGCAGACAATGTCATCCCCAACGCTTGGACCATAAGATCTACTAGTAATAAATTTTTTTTTTCTCTTTGCTTTCTTTCATTGTTTCAATAGCATTCTTTATACATGTCTAACAAAGCTTATGCTAGGACTGAGTTTTGAGTGTACAGTACTTCTTACATATAAAAGTATTATTCTATTGAAAAATTATTCCAAAATAAACTGTTTTTTAAATGTTTTAATCATTTCCTTTATTAAAATTTATTACAATTAATCTTCTCTAACATTTTCATTATTGATTTGATTGTGCTTTTCAAAAAAAAATTATTGATTTGATTTAATTTTATTACCATTTAAAGTTTTGATTGCTTTTGTCTCTAGACATTTAAATTTAATGTGCCAATGCATATAATGCTGCAATGGAAAACGATTGAGTTTTATTTTTAAATTGCAACGTAAATGTAAATGTATTTATTTAGTAGCTTTAACCTATTTGCCCTTGGTAGGTGTTTTATTGAAATTAAGAAAGAGAAAGTTTTGGGTGGCTGATCCAAAGCTGATGTAGGAATTGAAAATGGTTTTGAATGTACGAAAGCTTTGTAAGTGATGGAAAGGTAAGGCTTTTTTTAGTGTGTAAGAGTTGATAATATTCTTGTTATTTTGTTTTTGTTTGGTACTCATTCTAATTAGTCATTGGGATCGAGTGAGTCCTCGAAGTATCTATATGGTTTAGATCCTTAGGATCCGCTATGGAACTAATTTTCGAGTCGGCCGCGCGGTTAGTAAAGTCTGATCAAGAGTTGTTGCATACTCATGAATCAAACTCGGACAGAGACCGAACGATTCGTCCTTAAGTAACCACTTGCACTCAACCGTTAATATTCTTGTTATTTTGAATACACAGATTACTATTATTAATCAGGAAGAGTCTCTTAAATCGTGGTGAATATTTGCAATATTATTATATTATTGTGGTGAAATAATATTCTCATTAGTTATAAATTTGGTTCTACAATTTGATATGTAACCTTCTAGATGTTTGATTATTCTTTTACTTTTAGTTTGGATTTTATTTAGAGTATGATCAAGTACAATAAAAATGGAAAAAAAATATTTGTGATTTGATTTGAAATTGTTTTTATTAAGGATTTGGTGATAAGTTAAAAAAAAAATCTCTTCAATTTTTATTAGAGTTTGATTCTTTAAATATTAATCACTCACTGAAATTAAGTGTTCATTATATAAATATCAATAAATATCATATATTTACTTTAATCACACCACCTTTTATTATAATAATATTATATTAATTAATTAAAATTTGAAAAAAAAAATCCATCAGAAATTGACTATTTGACACGTACTGTTATATTTAAAAATATAATTAGATAATTAGATATGTACTATTAATTTAAATGAAATATTAATTTAAATCAAGTTTGAATTCAAAATTAATAGTCATACATAGTAATAATAAATAGGTATAATTAAATATATGATCAGGATTGTAAAAATTAAATTAAAAATTCAATGATTTGATTTGATTAATATAATTAAATAAATATGACGATATGGAAGTCAATAAAATTTATCGTAAAAGAACAAGGTACATCTTATTTTTAAAATTGATTCACTTTGCATGGGAAAAAAAGAAGAATTAACTCAAATAGATTTTCTCTTTCAAGAGAGAATAAAAATAATACGATAACTAAATATGTTTTATAAAGATAGTTAACTTGCACGGAAAATAGGAGAAATAAATCAAATAGATTTTCAAGAGATAAGGAAAAAAATTTTGATAGATACATATTTTTTTAAAATGGTTAACTTGCACCGACAAAGAGAAGAAATAAATAAAATAGATTTTCAAGAATGAAGAAGAAAAATACTATTGTATAAGATTATATTTTCTTAAAATGTATAACTTACACCAAAAAAATATTAGAAATAAATCAATTAGATTTTTAACTTGCACCCGGCAAAGAGAAAAAAAATTAAATCAAACAGATTTCGATATAGATATATTTTCTAAAAATGGATAATTTGCATGGGAAACGAGGAGAGGTAAATCAAATAAATTTCAAGAGGGGGGAGAAAAATAACATGATAGATAAATATATTTTCAAAAATAGCTAACTTGAACGGGAAAAGAGATGAAACAAATCAAATTGATTTTTAAGAGAGAATAAAAATAATAATACGGTAGATAAATATAATTTCTAAAGATGATTATCTTGCACGGGAAAATGGGAGAATTTTTTCAAAAATATTTTAAAGAGAAAATAAAAAATAATATGACATATAAATATATTTTCTAAAATTGGTTAACTTCCAGTGGGCAAAGTGGAGAAATAAATTAAATAGATTTTCAAAAGATAAGAATAAAAATAATACGGTAGATCAATATATTTTTAAAAATTGGTTGACTTGCACTCGAAAAAAATGATAAATAAATCAAATAAATTCTTAAGATAGAAGAAAAAAAATTATATGATAGATAAATATATTTTCTATCAATTGTTAACTTGCATCGTGCATAGAGGAAAAAAAAATCAAGTAGATTTTCAAGAGATAAGAAGAATATTAATATGATATATCAATATATTCTCTAGAAATGGTTAATTGTCACGGGGAAATAAGAGAAATAAACCAAATATATTTTAAAGAGAGAAGAAAAAATTAATATGATTAATAAATATATTTTATAAAAATGGTTGATTTGCATGAAAAAAGAGGATAACTAAATTAAATAAAAATTTTAGGTAGAAGAAAAATAATAATATGATACATGCATGAATATATATTATTTTCTAAAACTTCAAATCATTGAGACATATTTAGTATTAATATTTAAATAAATTACATTGAGAAATAATTTATCGATTTGAAATACAGTTGTTGTTTTGAAAATATATATTTACTATTAATTGTTCAGAGAAATATTATTATTTTTTTAATATTTTTTTTTAAAATAAGACCAATTCATTAAATCTAGAGACTAAATAAGTATTGGGCAAGCAAATTTCTTGGATAAAAAAGACTGTTCCCATAAAATATTAATGTTATCAGCAATGAAAAAGGTAGAGTCGGTTTAAAACCACGAGACACAAGATGAGATAAACAACTGAAGAAGTATCATACCTATTACAAACGAAAACAGAAAAATCTCAACTATATCCTATTTGCTGCTGTTGCTGCTGTGGTTGGTAATTCGCATACCCCGCCGGATAACTGCCATACATGTTGGGATCCTGTCCTCAGGAGGAGGAGCAGCATAACCATATATATCCATAATATCCACCAGCACCGGCACCCGCACCACCACCATTCCACTGGTTTGCATCTGGCTGAGCCTGTTTGTTTGAAGGACTACGGCCCCATGAAAGGCGAACATTTTGACCACCCAACAGCGTTCCATTTAAAATCCGTAGTGCCTCCTCTGCACAGCTCCTGTCTGCAAATTGGACAAATCCACATCGCTTGCCTGCTGGAATCTTCACACTAACCAACTCTCCATACTGGCTGAAAACTTGCCTCAGATGATCATGGGTGACATTAGGATCCAAATTTCCGACAAAAATAGTTGTATTATTTGGATCATTCTCGGTCTGATATGATGAGCCCATGTTTTTATTAGTAGCTGGTCCAATCCTCATGGGCCTTGTTGAACAAAGAACCCCTTGCATCTCAGTCATGGCCCTCACTTGCTCACTTTCATCTGCAAACCTTACAAAACCATAACCCTTGGTCCGGCCAGTGAGCCTATCAATCACAACTTTTGACCCCTTCACCGACTTATAACGAGCCCTAAATGTCTCCTGAAGTAGGTAGTCAGTGACATCTGCATCCAAGTCACCAACAAATATGGTGTAATCTGGGCTATCATCATGATGCCTCTCCCCCGCACTAAAAGTTGCCCAGTTCAATCTGAAGCTCTGCCCACTATTAGGCATGATGGCTCCATTATATGTTTCAAGTACTCTCTCAGCGCCAGCACGACTATTAAAATCAATAAACCCATAACCTTCTGACTGACTAGTTTGCTTATTTCGAATGACTTTCACAGAGCTCACCTCCCCGGTGTGAGCAAAGCAGTTATAGAGATACTTCTCGTCCATCCAGTACTGCAAATCGCCGATCCAGAGGGTACCAACCTCGTCAGCGCTGGCGGGCTGAGCCTGTTGCGGCGGTGGCTGGGGCCACATGGGCGGCGCCTGAGGCTGAGGCTGCATCATAAAATAGGGTTGTGGAGCCATGCCTGGTCCTGGCTGCATCATCTCTCTCGGCGAATCTGAAATTCTAGTGAGAGAAAGTGAAAAGGGGCAAAGAGAGGAATATATAATAAGGCGCTGCGAGAAGAAATTGTTAATTTTAATTTATAATTTTGTCTTGAAAAGATAAATAAAATTTTATGGTCTATTTTTAAATATTAAGCTTTTTTTATATATACTTTATATATATCTTATTTTTTAAATTATATATTTTTAATATTAAAATTCTGTAGTATATAATATGTACTTACTAATTGTTAACTTAATATTTGTTATATTTTATGACATTTGAGATAAAATAAATTTTTAACAATTTGTGGAATATAATTCCTTAGACGAAATCAATAATGTGGCATGAATCCATACATTAATTAATATATATATATATATATATATATATATATAAATAAATAAATAAATAAAAGGTGTTGAATGGTTGATATCATCACTGACAACCAATCATGTCATGGTTGATTATCAGCATGCTTTGTTGCCTTAGAACATACAAAAGTTTGATCATCGTATAGACACATGCACACATACAACTTTATAGATTTTAAATTAAAATTTGAACAAGACTTTAGCTTGACAATGATTAGGACAGAACTATTGGGTAAAAGCTGAACTGTGGGACCCTAAAAAGTCTCAAAACTATAGCTATTAACATTACAAATACAACTTAACAGAACTAGAATCCAAAATCAATGGAAGGATAAAATCATTAGAATGACTAGATCAGACCACAAATTCTTGCAATTGAAAACATTTCATACTTATTTGAAAAACATGTTTACTTCCAAATAGTGTATGTCATATAAGACGACAAGTAATTAACTCGCCTTCAAATACCTTACAGTGCATACCTTAAAATGTAACACATTTAAATCATGCCTTTCTTGTATGATAGAGATTAAAATGAACAAGTTTTATATCCTTAATACTCTAACATGCCCTCTCACTTAAGCCCTTTAGGCTTGAAGCATGGAAATACAAAGGTCCATATTTACCATGTGAGGTGAAGGCACTTGAATGGTTTTATATATCTAATAATCTAACATTATACAAAACACATTTAAGTTTGGACAGTTTTGATATATATTGCCTCACCTAGAGTTGATATGCCAAATAGCTCTGGTTGACCTTGTTCAAACAACCAAAATGAATTCGATAAATGTTCAATCATTGGGTCAGGGTCCTGTCGAAAAGTTAAACCAACTTAGTTACATTATTGACATGCAGTAAAAACATTGCATAGAATACTTTTTTAGCAGACAAATTACATGCCGTCATTGGGAATTCTATTACACCAAAGTTTCTAGCAGACTCTATCTAGTGAGAATACTACAAGTATAACTATATTACATCATATATAGTTTCAACTTACTACCTCATTGATTGCAGTATTTTCATATGTTGATGTATTTTGGAATAAAGAATCTACATTCTGGTGACTTGCTTTGGCCACATTGGCAGCGCTCATTGTGGATGTCAGCAGTTCCTCTTGATGTGAATATGGTGAGAAAAGTTGTGGTGATTCACCATTTACCTCTTCATACGACGATGGCAATAGAAGTTGTGCCAAATCGCCATACATCTCTTGATATGAAGAGGGAAAGTAAAGCATCGGTACTTCACCAATTTCCTACACAAAAACAAAAGTTAATATAATTATACAAAAATCACAACAATGAAATTCAAGTCTTTTGGGAAGCAAGTCAAAATATCTTAGCTCAGGTACTACATATTACATCTAATTCCATTGACTTGCTTTCTATTCTCCTTGCTGCAAAATTAAAAAAGTAAAAATGTTATCAGACTGAAAAAAGGCAACAATGTGCACTAATTCTTCTACATGTTGCCTTTCTAGAATAACTCTTCTACAGGAAGCAAAGTAAAAATAATGTAACATTTTTGTAATTATGAATAAAAATATCATAATCAAAATAGAAAACAAATCAAACAACACCTTTGTCCATGTCAAAAAGTTTCAATGGACTAGCCAACAAAGAAACCTTATCTCATGGAATTTGATAGAAAAAATCCAAAATAAAGTGTATGAAGGTACATAGCATAGCCATGGCAAGCAAGACTTTTCTAGGTCATCAAATTTAAAATGCCCTAATCTAGCTAATGAGCCAGACTAAGAAACATACTGGAAGTAGAATCAACTGATGGCTCATTCTCTGTTTCTTCAATCATGGGATACTGCTCATCTGCTTGAGAATAACTCAACTCTTGTAGGGCTTGTAAGCTCTGATTTTCCTGTGACAAAACCAAAAAAAATAAGATTTGTATAGATTATTGCATTGACTACAATCAAATCAACTACAAAGGGAGCTCTCCAAGCAGTGCAACAAACATTCATTTGCAACATTTCTCTAAAGTAGGCGAATTCATAGGACCCTGACCACCACTCTAGTAAAAATCCTTCAGGCACATCTATTCCTGAAAATACAACTCATATTTTTCAGTCACATAAAAATTAATAATTCTAGAAGTAACACTAGAATGTTCAAGTTCATCATTAATGCATAAGCTTTGGTACTATTACTTATGAAAAAGAAAAATTACGAAAAAGTGACATGAGATCATATTTATTCAATTTTAATTTTTTACACGTTGATGTGTCTTCGCACACAAAAGGCACCTTTCCTTCTTATTTATTTATTTATTTATTTATTTATTTATTTATTTTTGCTCATGTACCAAATTGTAAATATGTTTGTTGAGAAATGCTTCATTGTAAAAAGATTTAAATTAAGAATCAAAACTTATTTATATTCATCATCTGAAAACAACTTTGTTAAACATTATATTTTCCAATTTTTTTACTAAAAAAATATTCATTCATTCAAATTGGTAAAATACATCGAAAACAACACAAATTCAACATCACTAAAAACCGAAAAGGATGAATCTGCGAACAAACTCACAGCACCCAGGTTAATAGCATAACACAGTAAAATGCCTACAAATGTGACAAAATCAATGTGACCAGAATACCCATGCCTCCGGATCTGTAACGTTGATGCCCAAGTCTTGATTGAATCGGTAATGAATCGAAGCTGATCTGCCAATCTGAACCAAACGAACACCGCAACAAGACGGCGAACAAAACACCGCTGCACGCAGACGATGAAAACACGAAAAAATACGAAAGAAAAATAGGATCTATGTGGAAAAACCACTTATTTAGATAAAAGGTGAGAAAAACCATGTAAATGGGTGATTCCAGGCCAAAAAATGCTCAAAACCACCCCCTTCTGGCGGATGAGGAAGAAGGAAAAGAGGAATAGAGGGAAGGTTAAGAGAGAGAGAGGCGGCTCTAGGGTTTTGTCACATTATATTTTCCATATGGTAATGAGTATCACAAAAACAAATCATAAATATAATTATAAAATTTCAGGTGTCCTTTAGGTGTCTGGCCACATAGAAGTGTTGGATAAGTGCTCGAGGTAAAAAAAATAATTTTTAAATCCAACACCTGTCAACGAGTGTCGCGAGAATGCTCAACACTCAGACATCCATAAAACCAGAAGTGTTGGTGCTTCATATTGGCCATGTGCTACTTTACTCATTCCTAACATACTTTCTTGCAACATCTAGAACGGCAAAGCCCAAAACATGATAACACAACCATGACAACCTACCAATCAATTTAATAGCATCTCACAATAATATCAAGTATGAAGATATTATAAAAATAAAGTAAAAAATTATACAAAAAAATAAAAACAAAAGATGGCTAATGAGTCAGACTAAGAAACATACTAGAAGTAGAATCAATTGATGGCTCATTCTCTGCTTCTTCAATCATGGGATACTGTTCATCTGCTTGAGAATAACTCAACCCTTGCAGGGCTTGTAAGCTTTGATTTTCCTGTGACAAAACCCAAAAAAGTGAGATTTGTATAGATTATTGCATTGACTACAATCAAATCAACTACAGAGGGAGCTCTCCAAGCAGTGCAACAAACATTCATTTGCAACATTTCTCTAAAGTAGGCGAGTTCATAGAATCCTGACCACCACTCTAGTAAAAATCCTTCTGGCACATCTATTCCTGAAAATACAACTCATATTTTTCAGTCACATAAAAATTAATAATTCTAGAAGTAACGCTAGAATGTTCAGGTTCATCATTAATGCATAAGCTTTGGTACTGTTACTTATGAAAAAGTAAAATTACGAAAAAGTGACATGAGATCATATTTATTCAATTTTAATTTTTTACACCATGATGTGTCTTCGCACACAAAAGGCACCTTTCATTCTTATTTATTTATTTTATTTTTGCTCAGGTACCGAATTGTAAATATGTTTATCGAGAAATGCTTCATTGTAAAAAGATTTAAATTAAGAATCAAAACTTATTTATATTCATCATCTCAAAACAACTTTGTTAAACATTATATTTTCCAATTTTTTTGTTAAAAAAGATATTCATTCATTCAAATTGATAAAATATATCGAAAACAACACAAATTCAACATCGCTAAAAACCGAAAAGGATGAATCTGCGAACAAACTCACAGCACCCAGGTTAATAGAATAACACGGTAAAATGCCTACAAATGTGACAAAATCAAAGTGACCGGACTACCCATGCCTCCGGATCTGTAACGTTGACGAAAACACGAAAAAATACGAAAGAAAAACCAGATCTATGTGGAAAAAACCACTTATTTAGATAAAAGGTGAGAAAAACCATGTAGAGGGGTGATTTCAGGCCAAAAAATGCTCAAAACCACTCCTTCCGGTGGATGAGGAAGAAGGAAAAAAGGAGTAAAAGAAAGGTTGAGAGAGAGAGACGGCTCTAAGGTTTTGTCACATTATATTTTTCATATGGTAATGAGTATCACAAAAACAAATAATAAACATGATTATAAAATTTCAGGTGTCCTTTAGATATCTGGCCACATAGAAGTGTTGGGTAAGTGCTCGAGACATAAAAAATAATTTTTAAATCCAACACCTGTCAACGAGTGTCGCGGGAATGTTCAACACTCAGACATCCATAAAACCAGAAGTGTTAGTGTGGTGCTTCATATAGGCCATGTGCTACTTTACTCATTCCTAACATACTTTCTTGCAACATCTAGGACGGCAAAGCCCAAAACATGATAACACAACCATGACAACCTACCAATCAATTTAATAGCATCTCACAATAATATCAAGTATGAAGGTATTATAAAAATAAAGTAAAAAATTATACAAAAAAAAAAACAAAAGATGGCAAAATGATAAGATGTATGGAGAAATCTATTAACAAGAGCAGCGAAAACTTGAATAACAGAGACTAAATAATAAATAAAAGGGAAAAATAACGTATAATATTTACTTGGAGCAATCACACGATCCAACGGAAGATTAACCTCATTCCGAAAAAGTTCGGCAGTTCGGTGCATGTTTCTTCTTATTAAATAATCATAAAGGTATGTTTCAAACCTTGAAAAAAAAACCAAAGAAGTGAGAAAAAAAAAGTGCATCCAAAAGATGAAAAATAAAAAATGATAAAGAAGAAAGACATACTCAAGGTGATTATTCCAAGCTGCCATGACGGGCTGGTAGTGTATGCTAGCTAGCCACTGAGATGAGAGAGTGAGGTGAAGAGAGATGAGAATAAAGAGTTAAAAGGAGTAGGAATGAAATTTTTAGCGCTTTGTCGAGGAGAGAAAACTAAGGCTTTTGGAGATGGGAGTAGGCTTCACACTGCCAATAAAAGTTAAAATAAAGGCAATAAGTTGAACAGTTGTTCTTCCCTTCACTAAGCGTTACATATCTTCACATCCCTTCACTAAGCATTACATCTCTCCACAGAACCACATCTGTGTTTGACAAATTATTCCATGAACCATGTTATGTGTTAATTGTCAAATATGTCATACGTTTCTTTTTTTGATTTTACCTTTTTTTTTTGGGTCAAAACTTTTATTTCTTTTATTGTTAGAGAGACTCGTTTTTCCCCTACTTTAATCATTTATATGGAAGAATTTAATTTTGATATAATGTTAGCCTAATTTTTTTTAACATTATTATCCAGTCACAACCTATATAACATCTAATATAATTTAAAAAATATCCATATTAATATGCTTTTTTTTATAAAATCCATAATAATACGCTAGTGCATACTTGGATAGTAATATAAAAGAAATTACTGTTATATCACAATAAAATCTCATACTGAATCAACTAACATACTCTCTTACAATTTATCTTTTTGTTCCAAAGTCAAAATCTTGTCATTCAAGGTAGAAATTCATAAATATATGTCTTAAAATTATTAAAAAAAAACACGCACACAAACATATATATATATATATATGTATATGTATATGTATGTATCTGGAGTGCATCAGATGAGAACTCTTTCTTATTGTGAGAAATGAGAACTATCAACGAGAGTCATCAGATTATGCTTAAAAGAAATTAACGGACTAGATTATAGATGATATTTATTTTTCTTTATTACAATTAATCTTCTTTCCTTTATTTTGCTAGAATGAAATAATTGTGGCTTTTAAGAGATATTAATTTGAAGATATCAAATGATTTGAATTGATATCATCTTCTCTCTCCCTTCCACCCCTCCCATCATTCCAAAAACACCATAACCACGTAGCACCACATAAACAGGAACACCTCTATGGTGATGACCAACACTTTTGCTCCAAAAAACACTTCTTATCAAGTTGAGGACATCAATATCCCAGTCATTGATATGCAACACCTCTATGGTGATGACCATAAGCTGAGGGAGGAGATACTCCAGCTTGTTTCTGAGGCGTGTAGAGAATGGAGCTTTTCCGGGTGCTGAATCATGGGGTTAGCCATGATTTGATGATGGACTACGGTGTTTCTGGACTGATTGTAGGGGTGAAAGGGAGAGAGAATAAGATATCAATTCAAATCATTTAACGTATCTTCTAAATAATATCTCTTAAAGAGCCACATAAAGGTATCTTTCAAACCTTGCAAAAAAAAACAAAGAAGTGAGAAAAGAAAAAGTGCATCCAAAAGATGAAAAATAAAAAATGATAAAGAAGAAAGACATACTCGAGGCGATTATCCCAAGCTGCCATGACGGGTTGGTGGTGTATGCTAGCTAGCCACTGAGATGAGAGAGTGAGGTGAAGAGAGATGAGAATAAAGAGTTAAAAGGAGTAGGAACTTAGATGATGCGCTTTGTCGAGGAGAGAAAACTAAGGCTTTTGGAGATGAGAGTAGGCTTCACACTGCCAATAAAAGTTAAAATAAAGGCAATAAGTCGAACGGTTGTTCTTCCCTTCACTAAGCATTACATTTCTTCACATAATCACATCTGTGTTTGACAAATTACTCCGTGAACCATGTTACGTGTTAATTGTCAAATACGTCGTACGTTTCTTTTTTTGTTTTTACCATTTTTTTCTTTTGTGAAAACTTTTATTTCTTTTATTGTTAGAGAGACGCGTTTTTCCCCTACTTTAATCATTTATATGGAAGAATTTAATTTTGATATAATGTTAGCCTAAATTTTTTTAACATTATTATCCAGTCACAACCTATATAACATCTAATATAATTTTAAAAATATCCATAATAATATGCTTTTTTTTTATAAAATCCATAATAATATGCTGATGCATACTTGGATAGTAATATAAAAGAAATTACCGTTATATAGTATATCACAATAAAATCCCATACTGAATCAAACTAACATACTCTCTTACAATTTATCTTTTTGTTCCAAAGTCAAAATCTTGTCATTCAAGGTAGAAATTCATAAATATATATCTTAAAATTAAAAAAAAAAAAAAAACACACACACACACATACATATATATACATATATATATATATATATATATATATATATATATATATAAAATGATGAGAACCCTTTCTTATCGTATGAGAAATGAGAACTATAAATGAAAGTCATCAGATTATGCTTAAAAGAAATTAACGGACTAGATTATAGATGATATTTATTTTTCTTTATTACAATTAATCTTCTTTCCTTTATTTTGCTAGAATGAAATAATTGTGGCTTTTAAGAGATATTAATTTGAAGATATCAAATGATTTGAATTGATATCATCTTCTCTCTCCCTTCCACCCCTCCAATCAGTCCAAAAACACCATAACCACGTAGCACCACATAAACAGGAACACCTCTATGGTGATGACCAACACTTTTGCTCCAAAAAACACTTCTTATCAAGTTGAGGACATCAATATCCCAGTCATTGATATGCAACACCTCTATGGTGATGACCATAAGCTGAGGGAGGAGATACTCCAGCTTGTTTCTGAGGCGTGTAGAGAATGGAGCTTTTCCAGGTGCTGAATCATGGGGTTAGCCATGATTTGATGATTGTAGGGGTGCTACGTGGTTATGGACTAGGTGGTTATGGACTGATTGTAGGGGTGAAAGGGAGAGAGAATAAGATATCAATTCAAATCATTACATATCTTCTAATTAATATCTCTTAAAGAGCCACAGTTATTTCATAAAATAGAGAGAAGATTAATTGTAATAAAGAAAATTAAATATCATCTATAATCTGCTCAGTTAATTTTTTTAAGTGTAATCTAAAGGCTCTCGTTGATAGTTCTCATTTCTCACAATAAGAAAGAGTTCTCACATGATACACTTCATATATATATATATATATATATATAGGGGGGCACTAGTGGAAATAATGTAATATACGGGAACGTTTTACGTCAGTTGATCATATGTTTGACGTTAAAAATGAGGCGGTGACAGTTTTGTAAATATTAAATCACTATTTGCGTGGGTTGTGTAATGAACTGACGTTAAAAGTGATTTGCAAGAATTATTAACACTTTTAACGTCAGTTGTTTATACAACTGACGTTAAAAGTGTGATTTTTACTTCAGTTAAATAAATAACTGACATAAATAATCATATATTCCTATCCGAAACTCATTCCTATCTTTCTTTCGTTGTCATCTCCCTGTTGTCATTCTTAACGCAGATCACTCCATATATAGTGCAGTTTATTTCTAAACTTTTTTTTAAACAAGTTTATTTTTAATCTTAATTAATTAGCTTGAATTAGTAAACAAATTCTTGTGCAAATTAAAATAAATAAACACTTAACATAAAACAAGTTATATATGTATAATCAAATCGTATCTCATTGAAGTGATTCATAAGTTACAATTACATGATTAAAAGATAAAAAATTTCTGCAACATAGCCTTAAAATATAAAAAAGTTTCTGCTTCAACGTCATTTTCTTCTCAGTCATATCCTCATAAACTCCAATGGATGCATCTCCTCCCTCACTTGAATTCCTTGATGCTCCATCTGAATCCACAGTCACTTGTTGCCAAAGCGGAATGAAAGGGATGAAGGGGGTGAAATAAAGTGAGGGAATCGCATTACGTGATTCACTCAACCTTACCATCCATGTTACGTGATTTACTCAACCTCAGAAGTTTTTTGACCATTAAGACAGAAACCTTTAAGTCTAGATATATATAGGAAGAAATAACAAAAGTCTCAAATATGATAGAGCCATATTGTGAAGGAATAGAAAACGCACGAAATATAGAGGAAAAGAAGAGGGTGTATTACAGACTGATACAGAAGAATGATACTTTATATAGAGAAGAGATACTACCTGATTTTCTTCAAAACTGATCTATAAACTTAATGCTCATTAAGAGGATTAAGTTACAAGGTGCATGGGTAAGTAGCACAGTAGTCAAAGGAATGAATGTTTTTACAGAAACTTATACACTTTTAACGTCAGTTGTCTTCAACAACTGACGTTAAAAGTGTTTTGAAAATAAAAAATATTTATTTTTAATGTCAGTTGTTTAATACAACTGACGTAAAATGTTTTTTTAAAGATGGTTTTTGATTATAACGTTTACACCCGCTCGCCTTTTTCACTTCGCTCTGTACGTCTCTGTTCATCTCTTTTCATCACACTCACTCTCACTCTCACTCTCACTCTGCCCTAATCGCGAGCTCCTCTCCACCGCAACCACCTCGAGGGCTTCTTCGCCACCACCGTGAGGTACACTCTTAACCCTAACTCCGTCTTTCCCGCTCATTATTTGCAATAACCTGACATCTCTCTTTCCCCTTCCCGCGGACTAACTCTCCTTGTCCCTCTGCTCTCAGTAACCACATCGAACGTTGGCCACCACTCGAGCTCCCCTCCCCACCACCACTCGAGCACCTATTTCTGGTGAGTCTTTAGGGCACATTTTTTATTTTTGGTTTTGAGTGTATGTTGAAACTGTAGTCTCTGTAGTTGAAACTTGAAACTGTGAGTTTGAGTTGTTTGGAATATCTCTATTTCTGGTCGTGGGTTTTGTGTTTTCTCTTGTTTTTCTTCTGCTATCATGACCTATTTCAAAATGGGAAGAAATTTAGAGTTGCTTGTAGCATGTGACATCAACAATATATTGCTCATTGGAATTCTGTTTTGTTAATTTATCTTCATCTGCTTATTTCTTTTGTCTTAAGAAACCTGAAAATGGTGTAAATTTGAAATAATTTTTAAACTCATTGCTTGTATATATCATGCTCTCTTGATCGATTCATATGGCTGAGTGGTTATAGTACTAGATATAGCAATAGTCCTAATATGTGTTGTTGCTTGCTTGATGAGAAGAATGATGTGAGATTACCGTGGAAATTTGTTTTAGGCAGTTAGTCAAATAAGATATACATGGTTGACGGGATTTCAAAAGCTAGTTTTCAATTAGGATTTCAAAAACTAGTTTTCAATCTCCCGTATTGTCCTTATATTGGATATATGTTTTGTATATCTACAGAACCTATCTAGTTATGGGTCGTAGTTGGATGGTTTGTAAGCGCACTGGTGCTGAATATTTGAAGGAGGTGGGAGAATTTATAGAATTTACTCAAAGGAATGTTCCTAATAGTAATGGAATGTTCTGTTGTCCTTGTGTCAAGTGTTTGAATACGAGGAAATGTATGGTGAAGGATATACGTACTCATTTGATTTGTGAAGGGATTTACTTGAGTTATACAAGATGGATATGGCATGGTGATGTGTTGTTGAGTAGTACGGCAAGTGTCTCCCAAAATGAGGACGCTGACATAGATATGGAGGATGATCGAGTAGAGGACATGATCCGTAATATTGGACAAGAATCTTTTCATCGAGCTCATGTGTATGATAGGTTGTGCGGTGATGCGGATAAGCCTTTATATCCAGGGTGTACTACTCATAAACTATTGTCGACGGTGCTAAAATTGGTTTGTGTGAAGGCGAGAAATGGTTGGACCGATAAAAGCTTCACGGAATTGCTTGAAGTGTTGAAAGACTTGCTTCCGGAGGACAACACATTGCCTGACCGTAACTATGAGGCCAAGAAGGTATTGTGTCCGATGGGTATGGAGTATAAGAAGATACACGCATGCCCCAATGATTGCATATTGTACACCGGTGTTCATGAAGACAATCACGATTGCCCCAAATGTGGGTTATCACGATACAAAGTGAAGGGTGGTGATGATGATGATGATCTTGATGATGTGAGGAAAAAAGGGTCCTCCTGCGAAGGTGTTATGGTATCTTCCAATAATTCCAAGGTTCAAGCGATTGTTTGCCAATGAGAAAGATACGAAGAATCTTAGATGGCATAATGATGAGAGGAAACGTGATGGAAAGGTTTGTCATCCTGCTGATTCTATCCAATGGAAGAATATTGATACTATGTTTCCGGATTTCGCCGATGAGCCAAGAAACCTAAGGCTTGGACTTGCTATGGATGGAATGAATCCTTATGGTAACATGAGTAGTATTCATAGTCCATGGCCTGTTCTGTTGATAATTTACAACCTGCCCCCTTGGTTGTGCATGAAGAGCAAATACATGATGTTGTCTATGATGATTTCGGGCCCAAAGCAACCGGGAAATGACTTAGATGTTTATCTAAGTCCCTTGATTGAAGACTTGAAAACGCTGTGGGTGGAAGGTGTTGATGTAGTTGATGGGTATTCTCATGAGACTTTCAAGCTTAGTGCCATGTTATTTTGCACCATCAACGACTTTCCAGCATACGGTAACTTGTTCGGGTACAGTGTCAAGGGGCATAAAGCATGCCCTATATGTGAAGAAGGCACATGCTACACTCAGTTGCATCATGGAAAGAAGACAGTTTACCTTGGGCATCAGAGATTTTTTAGACGTGATCAGCCATATCGTAAGATGAAAAAAGCTTTTAATGGATGCCAAGAGACAGAAGAAGCTCCGACGGCCTTAATTGGAGAGCAGGTTTATCAGAGGGTAAAGGGCATCGATGTTATATTCGGCAAGTCCAAAAAGAAAGGTAAAGTTGCTGAGAAAAACATATGGAAGAAGAGGTCGATATTATTTGATCTTCCATACCGGCGCAAGCTTGACGTCAGACACTGCATTGATGTGATGCATGTCGAGAAAAATGTGTGATAGTGTGATCGGGACACTTCTCAACATTCAGGGCAAGACAAAGGATGGTGTGAATGCTCGTTTCGACCTCGTTGCTATGGGTATACGAGAGCAGTTAGCTCCAATTGTTGAGGATGGTAAGCGGACTTATTTGCCACCAGCATGTCATACTTTGTCAAAAAAAGAGACAAAGTTTCTGCGGGTGTCTTCAGGGCATCAAAGTTCCACATGGTTACTCTTCAAATATGAAGAGGCTTGTCTCTAGTGATCTTAAATTGGTTGGCTTAAAGTCTCATGATTGTCACATCTTGATGCCACAACTTCTGTCCGTTGCTATTCGTGGTATTGCTCCAAAAAATGTAAGACATGCCATTACTCGGTTGTGCTCATTCTTCAATTCTATATGTAGCAAAGTCGTTGACCCCCGTATGTTGGATGACTTGGAAGTTGAGGCTGCTACAATCTTGTGCCAATTGGAGATGTATTTTCCTCCTTCCTTTTTCGACATAATGGTTCACTTAATTGTTCATTTGGTGAGGGAGATTAGATTATGTGGGCCGGTTTTTCTAAGATGGATGTACCCAGTTAAGCACTACATGAAGATCTTGAAAGGGTACGTGAAGAATCCTCATCGTCCGGAAGTATCTATTGTTCAAAGGTATGTTGCACAAGAAGCTATTGAGTTTTGTTCGGACTACCTTCATAACACGGATCCTATAGGGGTTCCTAAGCCTCGGCATGATAAGATAAGATGTCAAGGTAAGGGTACACATGGCTTAAGAATTAATAGCAAGGGTCGGGAGGAAGCGCTTCAAGCACATTTGTATGTATTGAACAACATCGATTCTGTTCAACCTTTCTTATTTGAACATAAAAGAAAAGTCAATCAAGAAAACCCTTGAATGAGTGAAAGGTGGTTGTTGAACAAGCATAAAAAGACTTTCTTACCATGGTTCAAGGAAGAAATGCTTAAGGATGGTAGTATCGCTTCTGATGACGTAAGATGGCTAGCACGTGGGCCTAGCTTCAACGTCATATGTTGGAACGGATACGACATCAATAACTTTTCCTTTTATATAAAGGAACAAGATAACAAGAGTACCATGCAAAATAGTGGGGTTATGATCGTGGCTGAAGCAATGCACTTCTCTAGTGCAAAGGACACAAAACCCATTAAAGCACTGACACCTTACTTTGGATATATTGAAGATATTTGGGTGCTCGATTACACTAAGCTTACGGTGCTGGTTTTTAAATGTAAGTGGGTTGATAGTAACGGTGGTGTACAAACCGACGAATTGGGGTTCACATTGGTATACCTCAACAAGTTAGGTCATATAAATGAACCTTTCATAATGGCTTCCCAAGCAAAACAAGTTCTCTACATCACTGATCCTTCTAACAAAAGGTTGTCCATGGTTCTCCAAGGAAAAAGCATGTATAATGGTAGTGATGAAAATCAAGATTCAAATCTTGATATTCCTGAGACTCCTTATTTTTCAACAAACATGCCTACTATAATCGAGGAGACACAGGTGGACGATGTACATGCCACTCGTGATGATCATCACGAAGGGATATTGATATAGGTAGTTTAAACTTAGTATACATTTATTTTTATTTATACTTCTGTATTTATTTTTAGTTATAACCTATTTTAATAAATATATATTGTTTCTGAACAAGCATACATATGGATCAGTCGGATGACCCATATGCACGGGAGGACACTGTGGGGCCTACGTAGGACCCGATCGCGCCTACGCCTGATTCTAGTGTAAGTTTACATGTTCTATACTATCTTTAGTACTTCTTTTTAATGTAAGTTTATAATGTTACAACCCTCTATTTTATCATTTTTTTGTCCATACAGACATCATAGTCTCAGGAAATGGGGTAGAGGAGCCACGACTTTGAAGAAATTAGAGAAGGCCAGGTAAAACGGACAGAAGCTTGAGGTGTGCTTTGATGCTAATCTAAAGCCCCGGGGACCCCGTGCTAAAGAATTTAAAAAGTGGGTGTTTCTACAAGCGAAGCAGTACGTTAGCATCAACTACAACCATTGGAATGACGTTCCACAGAACGTTAAGGATCAGATTTGGGAGGCTATCACGGTATTTTACCTTTACATTATTTTGATTTACATTATTAGATAATTATCCGAGTTATAATCCATCCAGTTGTTATGTATTTAATGTGTAGGTAGCTTGGACTGTGCCGAATCACGAGGATCATCGTACGAAATGTATGAAAATGGCATCAAAGCGTTGGAATGGGTTCAAGCATGATCTTACCAGGTACTATGTATCTGGGAAGAAGCGGCTTGATAAGATGTTCTCGCATTATCCCTGGATTGATAAGGATACTTGGGATATGTTTGCTAGGAGTCGACAGGATGAAGAATTTCAGGTTGGTTGATTAAGTTAATTTTGTATGCTTCTTATAGATCATTTAACTGTATTTAATTATGTGTTTTTGTTTGAATAGGATAAGGTAGAGAATGGTAGGCAGAATCAGGCGAAGAACGTCCACCGCCACACCATGTCTCAGGGTGGGTACGAGACTCGGATCGAGGAGATGATGGCGGATAGGCTGAGGGTGAAGCAGGAAGAGCACGCTGCTAGGATAGAAAGAGGAGAGGTGCCTGAGGGCACACCATTAAGTCCTCCGTCGGACATCGACCGCGAGGATGTCTGGTTAGCAGGCCGCATGACAAAGACAGAATCTTTTAAAGTTGATGCCACTCGCGAAGTGGCAGATAAGATTGTAAGTAAATAATTAACTTCATTTCAATTGATATTTGTATAGATATTTTTAACACTTTTCACTTGCACGTTTTTTCATTTCTTCATTGTAGATGGATCTTAAAGCACAATGCTCCTAGGGCTCATTCGTCCCTTCTGGACGGCGGGACGTCTTGATGACTGCTCTAGGCAAGAAAGACCATCCTGGTCCGGTTATCGGTGTTCCTAGGAACGTGACCATCAGAGAATATTATGGCAAGTCTGCTTCACGAAAGTGGGTCGTCGATGAGGCATCAATTTTGGAATCCATGACTCAGCAGCTTATCTCCAACCCTGATATTACAACTCATCTGATGAAAAGCTTCCTATCCAACCTAGAATTCAAGCAGACACTTGCTAGAGAGCAAAAGAGAGTTATAGTAGGGCACATGTGGAGGACGATGAGTTGGCAGCTAGGGAGCGGGAGTTGGAAGTCCAATGTCGTGAGCTTGAGTTGGAAATGCAAAGAGTGAGTTTGAGTTGGACTTCAAACGCCGTGAGCTCGAAATGGTAACAAAGGTATGTATTCATTATTAATGTCCAAATTAGTCAAATAATTTCTTGTGTTTTTTTTAATTATCAACAACTTATCTATTTTATTTTTCCTAAATTGAAGGCCAAGTCGACGTCGGTGTCGCTGTCACTTGTCACTCGTTTGTTCTCACTTGGTGAGGAGTATGCCATTGAGATTTTTGAATGTCCATTGGAGCACGATGGATGGGTGGCACGCCCAAATCAAGAGAGGATATTTTCCTTCTGTGGTGAAGATCTCGGGCACGCCTGCAAAGATAACGTGTGGATGGCCAGCACGGTTTTGAGTCTCTGGTGTACGTAAGTTAATTTTAATTTTATAACTTATTTATTTTTGGTATTTTTCCATTTAATAATTTATTTTAATTTCAATATATATATATTATGTAATTAACGTCCACACCTTTTCATATCTTAGGTATCTCCATCGTCTTCAGCTTGATAAGGGCTCCAAATCAGTTTACGGCTTCTTAGATCCGTCAATCCTTATGCCTCAATTATTTGTTGGCGATGAATTAAGTAAATACATAGGGAAATTGATGGGATACAATCGGAAAGAATTATATCTGACTCTCTACTGTATGAATAACCATTGGCAGTTGCTCGTACTTCACCCGTCTAGGCATACTGTCATATTCTTCTGCTCTCTCCACCAAAACCCGCCACAGGAGGTGGTGGAAGCTGTAAATACGTAAGTAACTAATCTTCAATTTAATTTAAGTTTTAATATCAGTTTTTTTTAGTTTATTACACACATGATATATGAATTTGTTAATTGACATGATTATTTGTTTATGATAGTGCGTTGAAGGCGAGTAGCATAAGTTGCGCCAACGGGAGAAGTAGGACTTCTAAGGCTAAAGGAAATCCTGATTGGATCATCCTCAAGATTTGGTAGTTTATTTATCACATAATTAATATTATAATTACTAATTTATATGTATAGTTAACTGACATTGAAATTAATTTTGTTTGTAGTCTCGATTTCAACCTGACGGGTGGTCGTGCGACTATTATGTGATGCTTCATATGCTGAACATAGTCTCCGCATCTATTACGGATGGATGGAAGAAGGTAATATTTAAACAACTTGTTAAATTATATATATTATAGTTTTGGTGATGACTTGCGTTAATGTTATTGTTATTATTTGAACGTGTGTAGGCATTTAACAACCAATTGCCTCTTCAAAAAGATGAGTTTAGAGACTTGAGGATGCGCTTGTATAATTCTTCTTCAAGTATGCGGCTGAAAAAGGAATTGACAAGATACCTCCGCAATACTTAGATGAATAGTTTTTTGTTAGACTTTAGAAATTATTTAATAACATTTATATATATATATATATATATATATATATATACAATTATACTTTTAGATAATTATGTTTTTCCTATACATGGGTTTTGGTTTTAAGTCCCCCCATTGTTCCTTTGTATATTTCTTTTCTTTTAGTTAATATTGAAATTTAAGGGTAGTGTTTGCAATTCTGTAATGTGTGTGATATTCTGTGTTACTGGGATATTTATTGAATGCAGGGATAGCTGAGGGGAGTAATATTGTAAAACTGAATTTAAAAAAAATAAATATATTATCGTTAGTTGTATCAAACAACTGACGTTAATAGTATTTTATAAAATATACAGTACACTATTAACGTTAGTTGTATTAGGAAACTGACGTTAAAAATAAAACCTGTAACGTCAGTTCTTTAACAGAACTGACGTTAGTTTGAACAACATTAACGTCAGTTGTGTTAAAGAACCGACATTAATAGTTTTATATTTAACGTCAGTTGTTTAAACAACTGACGTTAAAATATTAACTATTAACGTCAGCTGTATTTACGTCAGACAATATTCTGACGTATAAAATCAATTTTAACTGACGTAAAAAACACTTATTGCACTAGTGGGGACATATCAAGTGAGAGGGCATTATTTATATGAGAGTGAGAGGATTATATCATAGCCATTGGATCAAACTTTAAACGGTCAAGATTAAATCACAAAGTCATGTGACTTTTTTAAGTGGTCACGTGACATTTTAAAATAATGAAATAACTTTTAATCCTAACCATCCATGTATGGTTGTATGGTTCAGATTTTTTCCTCTCACTCTCATATAAAAAAAAGAAAATGACGAGAATAAATGTTTTACATGCATGAATCGACAGACGTGCCTTTGGTGGATTGGAAAGTGGGTCTCGGAAAGGTTGGGCTATGCTATGACTATTTTTGGATCTCGGATATTTGTGATATTTTATAGGCCGAGTTACTTTACGATTATCATTGGAGTTACTGTACATTACGCTACGATGATGGTTGGAGCTCGTGTCCTACCGAGTTACTTACTTAAATAGTTGGAACTCAACCTTGACGGACAAAACAATTGATGTTATTGAATGGAAGTTGGGATCTCCGGAGATTAGGTATAAAATTTAGACATCGTATATTGAAGTGTCATGCATTTTTATAAATGATGATGACTTAAGGGTTTGAAGCCCATTGATAAACTATTGTGTTTATGTTGATAATTTTATATGTTGTGAATATATATGTATATGATGCATTGTGTCTCGCGCATGTGGTTATCATGATAAAACTCATTTGTCGGTTTCTCACCCTTTGCGATATATCTATTTTTCTGGTTTTGCTGTTGTACCATGGTACATGAGAGCAGATGGTTCGAGAAGTTTCCTGTAACACCCTACTTTTTATTTTCTGATTTTATTTTTTTCAGTAAAAATATTTTCGCTGTATTAACCGGTATAAATGTATTTATTTATATTTTTATCCGAGTTCATGGAGATTGATTTTTATGAAATAAAAATCATATTCATACTCTATCTTAGGGTAGAAGCTTAGGATAAAAATTTGGGTTGAAAATTCAGACGGAAATCGATCTGCGTTTTCACTGACAGTATAATTTTACTGAGCAGAAAACCTAATTTTGACTCTTGAACGAAATGGTTTATATTTAAATCTTATTTCCAACGAGTTTGGTTATTTTGAAAATTTTCGGTCGAAAACGAAATATTACGCTTTTATACGAGCGTAAAACCCTAATTGGGAAACCGACGGAGTCGAGAAGGGAAGTGCAGAGACCTGTCAAGAGATCGGGATAACGAGTCATACATGATGACTCATGGAGGATGAATCACCAAGCATTTATGAGCATTAAATGCAATTCATCATGACATTTAGGTAAAAAGACCAAAATACCCACAAGCTTTTGCGGGTATTAACAAAACGCATCTACGCAATCTTAACCACTCATTTTACGTGGTTGAAAACCTCCCACATCTCTACAATTTCGTGCATCCACCTCCAATAAATCTTACCTATTTCATTTTACTTTCGTTTCATTATTTTTCTATCAAAAACCGAAATCGGGTAAACGACGGAGTTGCGTACGGAATTTCCGGGAACCGCTATCGGATAAGATCGGTGACTCATTAGTGAGTCACTTTGTGTGGCCCAAAATCAGTCACACCTCCATCAAATGTGAGCAACACATTTAATAACCATAGTTAAGCAAAGTAACCCTAGTTAAGTTAATTATTAACTATGGTTAAACTTATATTAATTAAATAATCACAAAACCCATTAAGTCAATTCCTTATAACCAAACAAAGCCTAAATCTAGCCTATAAATACTCTTCAAAACCGTGGCCTCCCTCCCCTTTCACTCATCTTCTTCATTCCTTCATTTCTTCACTTTTCTCCAAAAACACCATTGTTGATCTTCAAGAACTTCAAGTGATTTCCATTAACAAGATTGCCAAGATCCTCATCAATTCTTATTCTACTTTCTTAACTTAGGTAACATGATCATCTCCTCTCTTTTTAAGCTCTTGTTTTTCATATTTCTTGAGTTTTCATTTCTTAGATCTAGAACTTCAATTAATTCTAGAAAATTGTAGAAAAATCATAAAAATGTGAAACCAATTTCTATGATCTAGTTATGATCCCTCCTTTATTTATCCAAGAGCATGTGATCAAAATCATTTTCCTTCCCTATTAACCATTAATGGCCGAACCTAAGTAGGAAAATGGGTTTGGTGTTTTGTTGTTTGTTTTGAAAGTTAGTACTTGACTTAAGTTCTATAATACATGTATAGCTTAAATTCAAGAGCTTAGGTCCAACAAAAATCCCTAGCTTAAATTCCTAATAGGGGCCGAAACCCTAACCCTAAAGGTTAGAGGATTTTGTTTCAAATTTTAGTCTTGCAATAAGTAATCTATGTTAGTTAAGACTCTAGTAACTAGGATCCAAAAGATGGTATTAAGAAGATAATCCTAAACCTATTTTCTAAGTCTTGACCGAACCTAGCCCTAAAGTGTCATAGATGGGTGTTAGTTGATTAATTATAATTATGTTGTTTGATTGAAGGTGGTTGTGATAACTCGTGGCGGAATAACGAGAATCATCGTGTACGTGTTTTCGGTGCAAACTCAGGTGGGGGAAAGAATCATTCTACCGTCGGAATCGATAAGTAGCATATTATATAATAATTGTGTAGGGCGACCTAAACCCTACTAGTAGTTGAGTAACCGACAAGACCAAAATCACATTGGAAACCTTTTCTGTAAAACCAATGGTGATTCGGGGATTGTAGGTTTATCAACATTAAGGTTGATTTTATGATGTTGAGGATGTGTGGCTTTATTACTTATTTGAGTTAATTGTGATATGTTGGTTGTGATAATTTGCTCTATGTGATATTTTATGATATTTGAATATTTGGTTGATATTGTGTTATGCATGATCTGCCTGGTTTGATAAATTGCTTAGTTGATTTTAAGGAAAGATATATATTGCTCGGAGGTATTTTGTTTGGGTGAGAGTTTTGAATATGTGGTCGCTGTTGTCGCAAGCGCCAAAAAGAAAGAGCGGTTTTTAAAACTTTAGTTTAGGGCTACAACTCGTATATCTACTAACAAGTAATCTTGAAGTGTTATATTACACAAAAATCAGTTTTTGGGGGGGTTTGGATTGGAATGCAAATAAGAAACAATGCAAAACAAAGCAATGAAAACATAGAAGTTGAAAAGATTATCAAATAGCTAAAGACGATTAATCTATTGTTCTCGATTTCCCAACTATCATAGGTTCATGTAATTTCCAAGCCCTAAGCAGATTCTAATCCCCTCCCGGTTGTAGCAACAATTTACAAGCGAAACCACTACTACAGATATATTTCCCTATTCCCGAATTAAGCAAGCGGGGTTAAGCCCTTCGTGAACTAAGCGAACACGAAACATACACATGCGAATTAAGCAAACGCGATTAATTATAGGAACATAATATCACCGAAAATAAATCAACACAACACTATACACTCCTGAATTAAGCAAACAGAAACATATAGCATCGCATTGAAAAGAGAAAAGCAAATAAAATAGGAAATACAAGAACCTCAAGTGTAGTGGAAATCGATTACAATAGATTAATCTTAGAAAATTAGTTCTCCATGGAAAACGAAAACACACAGAAAAATGTAAAAACAATGGAGAACCAAAAAGTTCTTTCAATTTGCCCAGAACAGCCTTTTATACTATTCAGAAACTAAGCCCACTCGCGAGGCGAACACTTGCTCGCGAGGCGAACACTCGCTCGCGAGGCGAATATTGTGAAGAGTCAGCAACGTTTGGTCTTCTCGCGGGGCGAAGTACTTCTCGCGTGGCGAGGAATGGAACAGTCATGGCTCCTGGTCTTCAGTCTCGCGAGGCGAGACATGCATCCGCGAGGCGACACAGAACGAGTTGCATTTCTCTGAAACAGTCAGCCTTCAGGGTCGCGAGGCGAGGTGTTGTTCGCGGGGCGAACCAGAGAGGATGACAATTTTACTGTTCAGCTAGCTTTCAGGTTCACGAGGCGAGGTGACTCTCGTGAGGCGAATCCCCTGTTTCTTTATTCCCTCAACTTCTATTTAACTTGAAAACAAAGAAATAGCTATAAGTGCATTATTTGACTCAAAACTGGCTAAATTAACCTAAAACTACTTTAGAGACTCAAAACCTTGCTTGAGGACAATCTAATCTAATTTGGGTGAAAATGAGATATAATTTGCACAAAACCCTGGTCATACTAGCCATAAAACTAGATGAGCCAGAGGCTTATCAAAATACCCCAAACTTAAACTTTGCTTGTCCCCAAGCAAACTAAAACTCAAAAATCAAAAAGACTCAAGACCTGGCAAGCTTAAAAGATTCAATCCACCTTGCACAAATTCAATCAGTTTCATCAAAACAGTTTTCTTCAATGCCCCCCCTTTCAAGCAAAGCAATCCCCACAATCATTCATTCTAAACAATTAAGAATTTCATCATTCAAACAATCATTAATCTAAGCAGGGGATCCAAGTTACACACAAGAGGGAGATCACCAAATTCAAACAATCGCCTTCCTCACAAGGGCATTTAGTGTTTCACTCAATCGCTCAGTTTGTCTAGGCTAACAACAATTCACTCAATTTCACCTTTCAGAAGCACTTCCCATAAATTTGATTTTCATCTCCAAATGATTCCCACAGAAAACATGCATGCAACATCAAAAGGTCTTTTATGGTTGTAATGTGGCCTGGCTAAGGGTAGGATATACAAAGGTACTAGGCTGAATACCCTAGGAACTAAGAGAGCATGAGCTTTTTACACTTTGAATTTCACTGAAGTTCCTTTTTTTTCATTTTTCTTTATGCTTTTGGGTGACTACAGCCTTTTCCTTCAAGTAGCCTTTTTGACATTTTTTTTCTTTTTATTTCTCCTTTTTTTTTCTTGGCTCCAACCTTTTTATTATTATTATTTTCTTTTTCTTTTTCTCAATCCCAAACAATACATCATATCCTTGTAGCCACCCCAAACTTAGTTTCTTGCAACCATTCTCTTGCTAAGTATCCATGCTCTCCTAATCCTAAGATCGGGTTAACATGGTTTTTCCAGATTTTGGGCTCATAATATAAGGTTACCAAGAATTAACAAGCTAATTAGGCTCAATGGGGCTAACTAGGGAACATGCATTAGGGACTGGTTCAATTTTAGGCTAAGTAGCTATTTACAAAGAAAATGCCTAAATCATCTGAAGCAAACAAATAAACATGCAAACCAAAAAGAGATTCAAGCAAATTCGGGAAAATGCAACTTAAAAAGTGATTCACACAGTTAAAAACATGTTGGAGGCTCAAATCCTCACCTGGACATTTTTGCAAGTTGTTTGACAGAGATTATATCCCTAGTGTGTGCTTCCTATCACCCCAAACTGATCATAAATCATGTCATCATAACAAAATCTCAAAGTTCAGTTTTCAATCACATGGGGATCATTTTTCGAAAACAAATTTTTTTTCTAACCTAGGGGGAATAATCACATCAATCATGCAATCAATCTGTGCAAAATCATCAAAATCAATCAAAGTTGCCAACATAAGACTTAACACAATTTATTCAAGAGCTAAAAGAAAGACGAGGCAAAACAAAACTACAACTAGTTCCCTCCCCCACACTTAAAACATGCATTGTCCCCAATGAAACAATATAACTATAAAATCAGAGTGAGGGAAAGGAAAGGGGACTCCCTGATCAGGTGGCAGTGTAGATGGGAGCTTCCGCGTGGAACCCATTGCTTGTAGCATAAAGCCAAGGAGAGGGAGTTCATTCCATGGTCCCATAACTTGCAGCCTTGAGATAGGAGTGAGCACTTGACAATTATGGTGACCTTTCCCAATGCGGCGGACCCATCACTTCCTCCTTGTGCAAAGATGACCGCTTTCTCAACAAAGTCCTCCCAATAAAATTGGGGTTCAACCCCATGAACTGGCCATGGTGCAAAATCCAGTCCCTCTGGTGGTTTCGCAGGGGGGTGGCAGATAGGTAGGGAGGGTCTCCGGCGCTGCTTCATCTTCTGCATGTTCCTCATTTACTGCACTGACAAATCTATCACCTGCTAAACATGCAGCAATCTCAGCACACACCACACAATGGTTAGTGTTAGTACAATCAGGACATGAAGAAATATCATCAAAGCCAGAAATAAATGGAAAATCAAGAACAGGGTCCTCATGGGTGTCATCAATAATCCCAGAAAGCAGCTCTATGTGGAAAACGGAGTGCTCTTCCAATGGATGTTTCCCTGCATCAAAGATGTTAAACTTTGCCACAATATCACCAAACTCCATAGACATGGTCCCATCATCAACATCAATCTTAGTCTTAGCTGTCTTCATGAATGGTCTGCCCACGATGATTGCTGATTTACTAGAATGTGTCTCTCCTGCCATGTCCAGTATGTAGAAGTCAGCAGGGAAGATCAACTCATCAACTTGTACCAGCACATCTTCTACCATTCCCATGGGGCGGGCACTGGTCCTATTGGCCAACTGGATAGTGATACCTGTATACTGCAAGGGACCAAGATCAAGGTTATTGAAAATAGAAGTGGGCATGACATTTATGGAGGCTCCCAAATCCAGCATGCAATTTTCAAATTTTCTGTCCCCAATAATGCATGGAATAGTAAAAGTGTCTGGATCCTTGCACTTCTGTGGTAGTGCATGAGTAGGGGCTGAGACGGTAACTCTATCTGGTGCAGGCTTAGACTGGATAAGAGCTGAAACATTTCTTCCCAAATCAACTCTCTCATTACTCTTCAACTTCCTCTTGTTGGTGCAGAGATCCTTCAGAAATTTTGCATACTTGGGCACCTGCTTGATCACATCTAGAAGGGGAATATTCACAGCTACCTTTCTGAACACATCTAAAATCTCCCTTTCCTTGTCTTCACCACCAATCTTCTTATTTTGCTGCAATCTCTGTGGGAAGGGGATTGGTGGTCGGTACACTTTCTCAGCTTCAACATCGACTGAAGGCTCAGGAGTTACCTCAATAGTTTCTTCATCTTTTCCAGAGGCTGTCTCAACAACTCGTCCAGATCTCAGAGAAATGGCACTCACATTAGGATTGGAGACATTGGGATTTATCACTGTTTGTGCCGGCAGTTGACTTGTTCTTTGAGCTTGCTGTATGTTATTTATGGAGGTGGCCAGTTGTCCAACCTGTGTCTCTAAATTTTGAATGCCGGCATCTGTTCGTTGCTGATACTGTGTCTGTGAGGCCTGGAGCTGTCCAATTTGTGCAGTTATTTGTGAAGTCATTTGTTTGAACAGGTCCTCTAGTGAAGGTCCAGAAGGTGCAGAAGTGGTCACTTGAGGAGGATTCTGAGGTGTTGCCATCGGTTGTTGTTGGGATGAGTTCCCATACCGAAGGTTAGGATGATTTCTCCAGTTTGGATGGTACCTATTTGTGGAGAGGTCTGGAATGTTGTACCGATTCTGACTGTTTCCTTGATTATAGGGATGAACTGCATAAGCTTGAGACAAATCAGTGATGAACTCTTCCTTCGGAATGGAGCATGCATCATACGGGTGCTCAGGAGAGTTGCACATGCTACACAACCTTGCAGGCTGAACCCTATCTATTGCCAATTGCCTTACAAAAGAAGCAATCTCATCCATTCTATTCTCAAGGGCTTGGTTGGACGAAGAGCTATGGACCTCATGCACACCTCTTGTCTCAACAGAATTTCTCCTGGTAGTAAACTGCTGGGAATTCAGTGACATGTTTTCAATGAGTTACTTGGCAGCAGCTGGGGTCTTATCAACAAGTGCTCCCCCACTAGCAGCATCCAAAATATTCCTATCCATCGGCAGTAACCCCTCATAAAAGTACTGGATAAGAAGTTGTTCAGAAATCTGATCTTTGGGGCAACTGGATACCAAATGCTTGAATCTTTCCCAATATTCAGCCAACGACTCATTCCCTTGCCTGATGCCACATATTTCCTTCCTTATTGACGCAGCTCTGGAAGCAGGAAAATATCTCTCTAAGAAAACCCTCTTCAAATCATTCCAGGTGGTGATAGAGTTTGGCTCAAGATATAACAGCCTATCCTTTGCAGCTCCCTGGAGTGAGAACGGAAAAGCTTTCAGCTTGATGCTATCCTCAGTTACTCCCTCTGATCTCGAGGTTGTGGAGCAGACAACCTGGAATTCCTTCAAGTGCTTGTGTGGATCCTCACCTGCAAGACCATTAAACTTTGGCAACAAGTGAATGAAACCAGATTTTAATTCAAAAGGTGTATCAGCACCAGGATATGAAATACACAATCCATTATAATTTACATCAGGGGCAGCAAGTTGTCTTAATGTCCTTTGGTCACCCATGTTTTCAAAAACAGTTTTAGAATTAGAATGACCACTAGTGCTAGCCCGAATTTCTCTACGGCGTGTGTGCAGTGTTCTTTCAATTTCAGGATCAAAATCACACAATTCAGGGCAATTAGACCTAGTAGCCAGACCAATTCAAAACAAAAACGAGAATAAAAGAAAGAAAAGAAAAAAAATAAAATGTGAAAAATAACAAACAAGAGTCCCCGGCAACGGCGCCAATTTTTGGTCGCGCTGTCGCGCACGCGCCAAAAAGAACGAGCGGTTTTTAAAACTGTAGTTTAGGGCGACAACTCGGATGTCGTCTCACAAGGACTCTTGAAGTGTTATTTGTCACAAAAATCAGTTTTTTTTTTTTTTGGGGGGGGGGGTTGGATTGGAATGCAAATAAGAAACAAAGCAAAACAAAGCAATGAAAACAGAGAAGTTGAAAAGATTATCAAATAGCTAAAGACGATTAATCTATTGTTCTCGATTTCCCAACTATCATAGGTTCATGCAATTTCCAAGCCCTAAGCAGATTCTAATCCCTTCCCGGTTGTAGCAACAATTTACAAGCGAAACCACTACTACAGATATATGTCCCTATTCCCGAATTAAGCAAACGGGGTTAAGCCCTTCGTGAACTAAGCGAACACGAAACGTACACACGCGAATTAAGCAATCGCGATTAATTATAGGAACATAATATCACCGAAAATAAATCAACACAACACTATACACTCCTGAATTAAGCAAACAGAAACATATAGCATCGCATTGAAAAGAGAAAAGCAAATAAAACAGGAAATACAAGAACCTCAAGTGTAGTGGAAATCGATTACAATAGATTAATCTTAGAAAATTAGTTCTCCATGGAAAACGAAAACACACAGAAAAATGTAAAACCAATGGAGAAGCAAAAAGTTCTTTCAATCTGCCCAGAACAGCCTTTTATACTATTCAGAAACTAAGCCCACTCGCGAAGTGAACACTCGCTCGCAAGGCGAATATTGTGAAGAGTCAGCAATGTTTGGTCTTCTTGCGGGGCGAAGTACTTCTCGCGTGGCGAGGAATGGAACAGTCATGGCTCCTGGTCTTCAGTCTCGTGAGGCGAGACATGCATCCGCGAGGCGACACAGAACGAGTTGCATTTCTCTGGAACAGTCAGCCTTCAGGGTCGCGAGGCGAGGTGTTGTTCGCGGGGCGAACCAGAGAGGATGACAATTTTACTGTTCAACTGGCTTTCAGGTTCGCGAGGCGAATCCCCTGTTTCTTTATTCCCTCAACTTTTATTTAACCTGAAAACAAAGAAATAGCTATAAGTGCATTATTTGACTCAAAACTGGCTAAATTAACCTAAAACTACTTTAGAGACTCAAAATCTTGCTTGAGGACAATCTAATCTAATTTGGGTGAAAATGAGATATAATTTGCACAAAACCCTGGTCATACTAGCCATAAAACTAGATGAGCCAGAGGCTTATCAATATGAATTAGACGTGCCTCGCTATTATTTTATAAAAGTGATATGATATAGAATGTAAGTGGAGGTTATGAGGAAAAGCTTGAGGTACTAGGTTGTTATTGATAAAAGTTAGTGAGAATCATGTGTTGCATTGTTGTTCATAACCGTGTATTTGAGATACACGAGGTCGGAAGTTCTTGTAGACCGCTTCAAATTAGAATTTAAGTTGTGCAACTATAGTGTCATTGCTTTGCATGAGCACCCTTGATAGAGTTGAGAGAGAGAACCAGGGTTTGCACCGACGGTACAGTGCAGCTATAGTGTCATTGCTTTGCATGAGCATTCCTACCATGGATGAGAATGTGCACCGGTGTGGGGAACGTGTCACTTGGACGACTGACTGGCATCCCTAACGAGGGATGTGTGACAGGATTAGTAGTGGCCACATCAGCATAAAGGTTTAGTTGCATGAGTTGAAGGGTAGAGGATGATATAGTGAATTGAGGATGATTGTTAATTTTGAATGATGCGTGTCTGTGACTATTATTGTATTATATGCTATGAATCTTTTCCACTTATGATGATAGAACTGTTTCTTATCTCCCGATTTCTTTATTTTTGGTGTATGTCTACTTTGCTACGTTAGAAGACCATATGGACGACTATGTTACGGAGGAGATGGATGGAACCCCATACGAGACGGAGATTGTTAAAGAGTTGAACGACGTTCCGTATGAAGTTGACGCTGAAGAACCATCTCCTGATCTTGATAATGTAGCGTAGTAAGTTTAGGGCCAGTGAGTCACATAATATGTTTTGTTTTCCGTAGTTATAAGCAAGTTGTGTAAATAAGTACCTGTGTGGGATCCTACTGAGAGGATACCCTAAACAGTGTTGTGTAAAATAAAGGATACTTATGTGTGTATTTATGTAAAATAGTTTGGTGTATTGTATATTTGTAGAAGTTATCTGATTATTAATTAAGTTTTCAATTTTTACGTATTTTCAACAATAAGCGTGCGATTAAGTAAATAAATAATTAAGGATTTAATGTAATAACACAATGGGGCACAACGGGGTGTCTCATTTGGAATACATTTATACCGGTTAATACAGCGAAAATATTTTTACTGAAAAAAATAAAATCAGAAAATAAAAAGTAGGGTGTTACATTTCCAGTTTCGTTCGAGGAGTTTAGTCCCGATCCTTGAAGAGGTCGGTGATAGTGGTAAGGACCATGGAGGTCTTTCCAGTGGATGTTGTATAGAGTGACCAGCTTAGGATTTTCTTTTGGGTTGTGTAATTTTTGAGAAAGTTTGTGTATGTGGTTTGAGAACCTTTATTTGGTTTTCAGTTGAGTTTTGATTAATGAAAACAATTTCAGGAAAACTTATACATTGTCGTGATTTGATTTATGAATAAACTTAGTCTATGTGTGTGGTCAAGTACAATGTGATTTTACTATTGTGATGTGTGCATCATTTTTTCGAAGTATTCCGCAACAAAATTTTTATACCCAAGTTTTATGACTTAAAGTAAAATAAATTTTCGAAAGCAACCAGTAAATTCCTTTTCAATTGTATTTCTGCATGTGTTCATGAGGTAATGCCCAGGGGGGAGGGGGGTTACACACACTGTCCAACATTCCTGATTCATACGTTTTATCGCGTTCTAAGCTCGTTTAAAGTCCGATTGATCTGAAATTTGAAACATAGATTCCTATATACCTAAGGAATAAGACCAAGTCCTCACACATGCCTAATATATTTCTCAAAAATAAATTTACTATTGTTTACTCTTAAGCATTCTAAACGGTATAACGAAAACCCTAGAACACGTTCTCATTCGATTCAACGCTGATTAATCTCGTACTTTCCATGCAAGGTTCCCAATACCTACGCATGTGTATTAAGGCTTAAATCAAGGTCTTAAACCTAGTCATCAAACATATAAAAAATGCCATAAAACATGGATGTTACATTACTACCCCCCTTAAAAGAATTTTCGTCCTCGAAATTTACGTACCTCAAAAGAACTCAATACCACGAAGCTCCTTAATATCCAATGAATCTAGGAGTAAGCTTTCTAGCTCTGTCAATTCCAATCTTCATCATCGGACACCACAACATCTTCAAATACTGATACATCTTCGTGGCTCCGGGGTGAAAAGTCAACTTACTCTTATGTGCTTCTTCTAATATCATCTTCCTAAGCTCTAAGTCCTCTGGCACACATATCCTATCTCTACTCCTCTTGATTTAACCTTAAAATACTCAAAATCCTACCCAATACTATTTAGAGTAGTAAATCTTTCATCAAATCCAATTTTAATCCTAACCAAATCCGAATTTATCTTAATAAATTCCAATGGCCTCATAATTCTACTCTCAACATCAGGACTTAAATACTAACATGGACATGCCATACTCAAATCGACTTCTCCTATAAACACCATATACCAAAATCTCCTTTTCTTTAAACCAACTTATCATCATTAGAAAATAAGTCCATCGTCACATCAAAGTATTAATCCCATAAGCTTAAGTTTACTTCCTTTCTCATCTTTAAACACCATTTTAGAGACAAAATTCCAAACTTGAACTTCTACCACTATATCAGACACTTAGATTCCCTTATCTTATCATAAAACTCTCTAAAATCTATCAATCTTACCTTCAAAATTTCTAGTTCATCACAAATCCGAAAATCAACATGTATATAACATTCAATACAAGTCTTATCTTCAAATTTTCCAAACCCAATCATAACTAATCAATTAACACAAGCTAAACTCTAAAGATGCATTTGAAGTTAATCTCTATTCATTAAGGATTCCAATAAAATATCAACTTACAAATCCCATTGGAACAGTACACGAATCTAATCTAATCATAGCTTCAAGTGAAGTTTTAAAATCAACTTTTTAACAAGAACAACATGCCTATTTATAATCTTTAACCTCAAATCCCAATTTCATATTCCTAAGAACTACTCCACCTCAACCTAAACTTAACATGATCATCATTTTTCTCACTAACAGGACATATTTGTAACAATCTAACAACACTTACGATCCTTATATCTTACTAAATTCACTTTATAAACCTAAATCTCAAATCAAGTCCACAACTCCAACCATCAACTCAACAATAAAAGGCTACAAGGCTTTAGCTAAATCAATCTTATACTAGTTAAGGCCTAAACTAATGTTGTTATCTCCCTATAATTTTTAACAACTACCCACATTATTTTTATGACTAAAAAAAATCAATTCCTTTAATAACAACTTCTTTAAACAACTAGTTACTCACTACACCTTACCAACAAGAACTAATTCTTCCAATAAACTACTTGTCTAACACTTATTCCAAATCTTACTCCCTATTACCTACATATCCAAAGAAATAAACTTCATCCATAATTTACACCTGTAAATAATCCACACACTCATGCGAGATAAATGAATGTGTAGCATCTGAGTCAAACAATATTGACAAGAGTCTACCAGATATCAAACACATACCTTGTATAAGATCTGCAGCTTGAGAGGATTCAGCTCCCCTCATGGTAAACACTCTCCCTGTGACCTGAGGTCTAGCCACCTGCTATCCTTCTACTGGGGTTCCTCTCCCAGCTCCACCTCTACCTACTCCGGCTCCCCGACCAGCAGCTATTGACTGCTGCATAGCTCTCTGTCTACAGTCACGAGCTAGATGACCTGGTTTACCACAAACAAAGCAACTAGGTCTCTCCCGACACTCTCTCCGGTAATGCGGTCCCTCACATCTATAACAAACTGGGCCTCGCTGTTGCTGGCCTGCTCCACTATCTGGTGCTGAAACTGGTAATGGTGTAGATGTTTGTATTGTCTGCACTGATCTGGTATAGGGTCCCTACCTCCACTGAAAACCATTGCTGCTCCTCCTCTAATCACTAGATCTGATTAGGCCTCCACTACGTTGTTGTTTCAGCTCTATATCTCGTCTCTGATCAATAGCCTCAATAGCACTACATCTCTCCACTAGCTCTGGAAAACTCTGAATATGAAGCGGCATTATAGCTCTCTGTAACTCATGACTCAATCCCTCCTCGAACCTCCTACACTGTCAATCCTCATCCGGAAACATCTGGTAAAACTCTGAGAACCGAATCAGAGCCTCAAATCGTGCTGCATAATCCCCGACAGACATGTTACCCTGTCGAAGACTCATAAACTCTATCTCCTTCTAGTATCTAACCAAACGAGGAAAGTACTTCTCAAGGAAGCAAGCTCTGAATAACTCCCAAGTAATAGCATGTTCCTCTGTCTCCAGCAATATCCTCTTACCTCTCCACCATGCCTCTGCACCTCCAGTCAACATAAATGTTGCATACGTCACCTTACTATCCGGTCTGCAATGCATGGTATCAAAAATCTTCTCCAGCTCCTGTATCCACCACTCCGCCCTCTCTGGGTCATAGTCACCTTTGAACTGTGGTGGCTTTCCTTTCAAGAAGGTAGCCATCCCTGCGTCCTCTGCCTCTGCAGCTCTCTGCTGGTTCTGCTGCTCATGCTGTTCCCTGGTCATCTGCAGCATCTGAGCATTCTGTTAAGTCTGCTGCAACATAGCTGTGGCTAAATATTTGATAGTATGGAGAGTCCCAGATGACTCTCCACCACCTCCGGCTCCTCCTCCAGTGTGGGAAGTCTCTTCGTTGCCTCCTTCGGCAACTCTATCTGTGGCTCTACCTCCACCTCGTCCCCATCGTCCTCTACCTCTACCTTGAGCCATGATCCTGTAAAAGAAATCCTTAGATCACATTCCTATGACATATAATATTACATAAAACTGGTATATAAATACTATATGCCATACAAATGTTAATTATCGCATCCGGACTCACTACCCAACTTCTAAGCATTGTCGTTATCTGATGTGGATTCGACTAAAATGGCCAGTACACCCTAACTTCACAGTCTGAACAGAATCAAACGACTCTGATACCACCAAATGAGACATCCCGATGTCCCATTAAAGAAAATCCTATTTAACTAAAACTTAATTATGATATTAGTGTTAAATGTATATACAGAAAATCTTAAATATTAGAAACTTAAAAGTTAACAAAAATAAAACATCACACCACACACATATATAAATACAAACATACTGTGCTGATAAACTAAAGAGGTTACCACATCAGTAGGGTCCCAAAATATACATACTAGCACAGACTGATAAAAGCAACGGAAGATACCACGTCTCAAAAAGAGGCACTGGCCATAGACTCTAAAATCAACTGCTAGGGTCTTGCTTGTCCTCCCACATCTGGATCATAAGAAGTTCCATCAAACTCTTCAATAGCTGGCTCCTCCATAGGGTCTTCCCATAACGATCACATCAATAAAACATACACAATATAGAGAAAATAGGAGATAAGAAACATATTATCATCATAAGCGAAAAAGGTTACATAACATATCAATAATAATAGCACACAGACATGCACCACATAATATCCACATATAGATATAACAATCATCCTCGAAAGAGATAATATTCCTTTACCCTTCGCACTTATGCAACTAATCATGTATGCTGACGTGGCCACCACCTAATCCTGTCACACGTCCCTCGTCTGATTAGGGATATTAGTCAGTAGTCCAAGCAGTGTGATGTGATCAAGATATAGATCACTAATATTTTAGGACCATTCTTTGATTTCAATTGCTAAAAATTCAAGATCAAACACAAACAAGAACAATTGATATAAAGCTTTATCTTCAAGTGAAGAATCAAGAGAAACAAAAGGAGTAGAAGAGAATAACAATTGATATATGAACTACAAAGTAAATTTCAAGAAGTAAATGACAAGAATTAAAGAGCAAGAATTAAAGAACAAAATAGAAAATGGAAGAGGTAGAGAAGAGGGGGAAGCCACCACAAAGTCATTCTTCTTGGAGAAGAAGATTGAATTTGATAAGTGATGACAACCAAATGGTGAGGTTGCCTTGTTAATGATCTAGTTGGTTGAATTTTAGTCAAGAACTTAGTGTAACCAATTTGTAACCAAAATTAAAGTAAAGAAAGAAACAAAATGGATGAGAAAGAGATGATGATAGCGCCACAAACTAGAGAGTTTGATAAGCCTATGATGTTCGCCACAAGAATCTTGGATTCTTGATAAGAACTAAGGTTGGATCAAACAAGAACCAAAGAGAACAAAGTCTCACAAATGGATTTCAATCCAAATTAAACATCCAAGTTATCATTTCATGTGTTATGGCAATGATACATATACAAGGATGGCTGCCCACTTTTGGGTTGCCTTGTTCTCTCAATATTCCATAACCTACACCTAATAACTCACATAACTCACCAACTAAATGACACTAAAAACACTCACTAACTCCCACTTCACTCAGCCACCATAACAAGAGTTAATTAGCCTAAAAAACCCATCATAATGTAGCCACCAAAACATTCAACTCAACCACAAAAATATGATGGTTACGCCCCCTCCTTTAAATGGCCTTAAAACTCACAAAAACCAACTTAACTCCCAAGAATAACTCAGCCACATAAAGTTCATGCCACTCCCTCTTCATGACTCTTTATCACCCTAATTATGTGGTGGTTACACTTGCTTCTCACATTAAAAGTGTAACCCCCCATAATTAATACAATTTTATGCACAACTAATGAGGAGTTTCTTATAGCATGCAAGCCAAAGATTCCTCCTACTAAGCTCCCAAATTCGTCTACAACATGGACTTAAGTGGGCTTGACCCATTTGCAACACTTAGCAAATTTGGACACACACATAACCCATTACACTTATTGAATTAAAATAAAATAATTAAATGGACTTATAACTAGAGCACGCCCCATTTGAACATGATCATGGGTCTTCTAGTTGAATGATATATAGGTCATCAATTTGGGCTCCATTCCATTTGATCTCATTCTTGGACTTGCTTCTATCAAAATTGCCACCATGTAATTAAGAACTTCTTGGGCTTTCTTGTGTCTAAATCTTGTCATGGGGCCACCAAGTCCTTGATTTGATTCTTGATCCATGGTCTTCATCGGGCTCAAATCATTCTTGTTGGAAAGTTGACTTGTCCCACCACGGCTCATATCATACCCTCCTTCTTTAAGAAAATTCGTCCTTGAATTTATGACTTCAATCCCAAGCATGTTATCAAATCTTGTGTTTAGATATTCATACTTTTGGGTAACCATGCAAGTTCCCAAGCCATGGGGTACCTCCCTTGGGACGAACTCTTCAATTACATCGGTTGTATCAAACTTAAGTTCAAAATATATTTCAATAGGAGGTAAAGCATGAGTAGGTGCTTTATTGAGCCTTTTGAAATCCATGCAAGTTTCCAAACCATGGGGTACTTCCTTTGAGATGAAATCTCCAAATTTCTGCAAAAGAGTTACAACACCACTAGGCAAAAAGAGATCATTAGAGGTTTTAGCAACCAAATGAAAATTCTTGTAATAAATTATACATTGGGGCTGCCTTGAAATTAAAGCCCCCATTCTCTTCACTTTTTGTTGCCAAATAACTCTCTTTTTTCTCACTAAATTCCACATTATTTTTCTCATTATTTTTCACACTATATTTCTCTTTATCATCACTCTTCTTTTCACTTTCTCTTTCCTTTTCCTTTTGATCATCACTTTTTTTCACTCTCTTTTGGTCTTGCCTCATTCACTTGTTTTGCTTTCTCTCCCTCTTTCTTCTCACTCTCTTTCTTGTTGGAGTCTTCCACCAACTTCTTCACATGGTCTTCAAAATTTTCTATTTGTCTTTTCATTCTTTCCTCTTTTCTCTTCCTTTTTTCACACTCTTTATTCTCTCTTTCAATTTCTCTATCGCATCTCCCATATCTCCTTCCTCCATGCCTCCTCCTTTTTATTTCTACTAGCTTGTCAAGAGTCACAATGAACTTCTCCATACTTCTTTGAAATCTTTCCATTTCAAGGAATAGTGTTGACATGATATGTGATGGGAAGAGAATTTTTTTTTCTTCTTGATTTTGGGCAGCAAGAAGATGAACACAATAACACAATAATTCCCTTCAAACATAAACAAGAAAATAATTTTCTTGTTTTGGGTTTTTTCTGGGTAGAAAAGAAGAAAGGTAGAAGATGAAGAACAAAGAAGATAATGAAAAACAAAAACTCAAAAATTCAACCAAAGCCTAAGCTCTCGCTAGTGGAAAATATACATTAGACGGTAAAGGTTTACGTCAGTTAACCAAAAGCTAGACGTTAAAAAGGAGGCGGTGGCAGTTTTGTAAATATCAGGCTTCATTAATTCAATTTTAACGTCAGTTGTTTTAATGACTGACGTTAAAAGTGAAGTGACTCACTTTTAACGTCAATTCAATAAAGAACTGACGTCAGTTTTTTTTATCTAGTATACGATTCCTTCCGCATTGCCTTCCTCAAAGTTTCAGTTTCACATGAATTGCTTTGATGTTTTGTGTTTCTGTTTTGAAAACTAAAATATATGTGCGAATTATAAGTTGAATCAATAACCCAAACCGGATCTCATTCATGAAGTGTAATACAGACTGATCGATACAGAAGTTTGAAAGGGTTTAAAATCCTATAAAAAGTTACATTGAAAGGGTTTAAAATCCTATAAAAAGTTACATTGAAAGGGTTTAAAATCCTAAACATTAAAGCTACATCCCATCAGAGAGTTTTATGAAATATGCCAAAGGGAAAACTATATATACTCCGAAGACCTCAGAAAACTGGGGGGCATGAGAGAGCTCAAGAGAGAGCTCAAGAGAGAGGCAAAAACAGGTGCACTAGATCTGTTTCAAGCAAAGGCAGTGGTTCCAAAGACTTCCAAGACGGTCACTTGCTGCCAAAGCTGAGGTTTTGGAACTGTGACCCCCGAGCACCTGATTAGCCCTCCAGCAGCTGATTCTCCGGAAGGTGATAAGGTGAGCAACTCACATAATGTAATTTACTCAGACTTATCACCCATGTAATGTAATTTACTCAAACTCAGAAGTTGTTTGACCATTAAGACAAAGACCTTTGAGTCTAGGAATAGGAAGAAAGAGTGATGAAGTTAATCTCACTACAGAGCCATATTGTGAAGCAGAAAATTAAAAGGATGGAAGGAAGCTATTTATAGGAGCAGGGGATGAAGTTACTAAGCTATTCTGATTTTATTGAAAACTTACCTATAAACTTAATTCTCATTAAGAGGATTGAGTTACAAGGTGCATGGGTAAGTAGCACAATACAGTCAAAGAAATGAATGTTTTTGCAGATATCTATACACTTTTAACGTCAGTTTTTTAAAAAAACTGACGTTAAAAGTGTTTTTAAATAAAAAATATTAATTGTTAACGTCAGTTTTTTATATAACTGACGTTAAAAGTTTGATTTTTACTTCAGTTAAATAAATAGCTGACGTAAATAATCCTATATATTATAAACGTGCAGAATGAATATTGGAAATAATGTAATTAATATACGGGAACTTGGCAGTCATCAATTAAGTTGACATTAAAAATGAGGTGGTGGGTAAACTATTTGCGTCAGTTCTATAAATAACTGACGTAAATAATTATGAAACTCATTTCATTGGTTGTCATGTCCCTGTTGTCCCTCTTAACGCAGATCACTCCATATAGTACTGCAGTTTATTTCTAAACCTTTTTTTATACAAGTTTATTTTTAATTTTTATTAATTAGCTTGAATTAGTAAACAAATTATTGTGCAAATTAAAATAAATAAACACTTAACATAAAACAAGTTATATGTATAATCAAATCGTATGACATTGAAGCGATTCATAAGTTAAAATTAAATGATTAAAAGATAAAAAATTTCTACAACATAGCCCTAAAATATAAAAAAGTTTCTGCATCAACATCATTTTCTTCTCAGTCCTGTCATCAGAAACTCCAATGGATGCATCACCTCCCTCACTTGAATTCCAAGATGCAAAGTAAATCCTCAGTCACTAGTAGCGAAAGCAAAGTGAAATGGATCTTTGCATCTTTCTTCTTCAGTGGAGTTCCTTGATGCATCATCTTGAATCCACAATCACTTGCTTCCAAAGCAAAGTGAAAGGGATGACGGGGATGAAATAAAGTGAGAGAATCACATTACGTGATTCACCCAACCTTAATATCCATGCAATGTAATTTACTCAAACTCAGAAGTTGTTTGACCATTAAGACAAAGACCTTTGAGTCTACGAATAGGAAGAAAGAGTGACGAAGTTAATCTCCACGCCAGAGCCATATTGTGAAGCAGAAAATTAATTAAAAGGAGATGGAAGCTAGGAAGCTATTTATAGGAGCAGTGGATGAAGTTACTAAGTTATTCTGATTTTCTTGAAAACTTATCTATAAACTTAATGCTCATTAAGAGGATTAGGTACAAAGGTGAATGGGTAAGTAGCACAGTAGTCAAGGGAATGAATGTTTTTGCAGAAACTAATAAACCTTTAACGTCCGTTGTGTAATACAACTGACGTAAGAAGTTGTGAGTGTTTTTAACGTCAGTTTCTTAATACAACTTACGTTAAATATATGACCTTTAACATCAGTTATTACTAACAACTGACGTAATAAGTGTGAGAGTTTTTAACGTCCGTTTATTAAGACAACTGACGTTAAATATATGATCTTCAATGTCAGGTTTTACCAAAAACTGACGTAAAATGTTGTTTTATTCTAATTATAACGTTTACCCCCGCGCGCCTCCTCCACTTCTCTACGTCTTTTCTCTTTTCATCACGCTCAACCCTCACTCTCGCTCTCACTCTGCCCTAATCGCGAGCTCATCTCCACCGCAACCACCGCGAGGGCTTCTTCGCCACCACCGTGAGGTACACTCTTAACCCCTAACTCTGTCTTTCCCGCTCCTTCTTTGCAATAACTTGACATCTCTCTTTCCCCTGGCCTTCCCGCGCACTAACTCTCCTTGTCCCTCTGCTCTCAGTAACCACATCGAACGTTGGCCACCACTCGAGCTTCCCCACCACCACCACGCGAGCGCCTATTTCTGGTGAGTCTTTAATTAGGGCACATTTTTTTATTCACGGTTTTGAGTGCATGCATGTTGCTCTGCTGGTTTGAAACTGTAGTCTCAGTAGTTGAAACTTGAAACTGTGAGTTTGAGTTGTTTTGAATGTCTCTATTTTTGGTTTTGAGTGTATGTTGAAACTGTAGTCTCAGTAGTTGTAACTTTAAACCGTGAGTTTGAGTTGTTTGGAATGTCTCTATTTTTGGTTTTGAGTGCATGTTGCTCTGCTGGTTGATCTGTCACGGCCGTGATCACTTCTGCCTATGAGGGTCTGGTTCAGTTGGCACGTTACGTCCATGATGGACATCACGGCCAAGCCGTGACCAGTGCTTGGCAATCTTCAAAAACTATAGTTTTCAATCTCCCGTATTGTCCTTATATTGGATATATAGATGTTTTGTATATCTACAGGACCTATCTATTTATTTTTATTTATACTTCTGTATTTATTTTGAGTTATAACCTATGTTAATACATATATATTGTTTTTGAACAGGCATACATATGGATCAGTCAGATAGCCCACATGCACGGGAGGACACTGTGGGGGTTTCGCAGGACCCGATCACGCCTACGCCTGCTGATTCTAGTGTAAGTTTACATGCATGTTATATACTATCTTTAGTCCTTCTTGTTAATGTAAGTTTATAATGTTACAACCCTCTATTTTATCATTTTTTTTGTCCATACAGACATCACAGGCTCATAGGAAACGGGGTAGAGGAGCCACCTCATTGAAGAAACTAGAGAAGGACAGGCAGAGCGGACAGAAGCTTGAGGTGTCCTTCGATGCTAATCAAAATTCCCAGGGGACCCCGTGCTAAAGAATTTAATAAGTGGGTGTTTCTACAAGCGGCGAAGACGTAAGCATCAACTACAACTACGGAATGACGTTCCACGTAACGTTAAGGATCAGATTTGGGAGGCTATCACGGTATTTTACCTTTACATTCGTTTGATTTACATTATTAGATAATTATCCGAGTTATAATCCATCCAGTTGTTATATATGTATCTAATGTGTAGGTAGCTTGGACTGTGCCAAATGACGAGGATCATCGTCATAAATGTGTGAAAATGGCATCAAAGCGTTGGAATGGGTTCAAGCATGATCTTACCAGGTACTATCTATCTGGGAAAAAGTGGCTTGATAAAATGTTCTCGGATTATCCCTGGATTGATCAGGATACTTGGGATATGTTTGCCAGGAGTCGACAGGATGAAGAATTTCAGGTTGGTTGATTAAGTTAATTTTGTATGCTTATTATAGATCATTTAACTATATTTAATTATGTGTTTTTGTTTGAATAGGCTAAGGCAAATAAGGGTCGGCAGAATCAGGCGAAGAACGTCCACTGCCACATCATGTCTCAGGGTGGGTACCATACTCGGATCCAGCAGATGATGGCGGATAGGCTGAGGGCGAAGCAGGAAGAGCACTCTGCTAGGATTGAAAGAGGAGAGGTGCCTGAGGGCACACCATCAAGTCCTCCGTCGGACATCGACCGCGAGGATGTCTGGTTAGCCGGTCGCATGACAAAGGCGGGATCTTTTAAAGCTGATGCCACTCGCGAAGTGGCAGATAAGATTGTAAGTAAATAATTAACTTGATTTCAATTGATATTTGTATAGATATTTGCAACACTTTTCACTTGCACGTTTTTTCATTTTTTTTCATTGTAGATGGATCTTAAAGCAAAATCCTCCCGGGCGCATTCGTCCCTTCCGGACGGCAGGGCGTCTTGATGACTCGCTCTAGGCAAGAAAGACCATCCTGGTCGGGTTCTCGGTGTTCCCGGGAACGTGACCATCAAACAATATTATGGCAAGTCTGCTTCACGAAAGCGGGTGGTCAATGAAGCATCAATTTTGATCGACATTATTCAAGACCTCATGACCAACCTAGATATTACAACACGTCGGATGCAAGGCTTAATAGCCAACCTGCATTCAAGCGGCGCTTGCCAGAGAGCTTTCCTCCTTCGGTACATCCCAGGACACCACAAGGCTTGCCAACGCTTCACATGTGAGCACAAAAGAGAGTTTTAGTATGGCACATGTGGAGGACGATGAGTTGGCAGCTAGGGTGCGGGAGTTGGAAGTCCAGCGCCATGAGCATGAGTTGGAAATGAAAAGGCGTGAGCTTGAGTTGGACTCCAAACGACGTGAGCTCGAAATGTTAGCAAAGGTATTTATTCATTATTAATGTCCAAATTAGTCAAATAATTACTTGTGTTTTTTTTAATTATCAAAAACTTATATATTTTATTTTTCCTAAACCGAAGGCCAAGTCGACGTCGGTGTCGCTGTCACCTATCACTCGTTTGTTCTCACTTGGTGAGGATTATGCGTATGAGATTTTTGAATGTCCATTGGATCACGATGGATGGGTGGCACGCCCAGATCAACAGAGGATATTTTCCTTCGTTGGTGACGATCTCAGGAACGCCTGCAGAAATAACGTCTGGATGAACAACAATGTCATCAGTCTCTGGTGCACGTAAGTTAATTTTAATTTTATAACTTATTTATTTTTGGTATTTTTTCATTTAATAATTTATTTTAATTTCAATATATATATTATGTAATTAACATCCACACCCTTTTCATATCTTAGGTATCTCTATCGTCTTCAACTTGATAAGGGCGTTGCATCAGTTTACGGTTTCTTAGATCCGTCAATCCTTCTGCCCGAGTTCTTTGCTGGCGATGCATTGAGTAAATACATAGGGAAGTTGTTGGGAGACAATCCGAAAGAATTATATCTGGCTCCCTACTGTATGGATGACCATTGGCAGTTGTTGGTACTTCACCCGTCTAGGCATACTGTCATATTCTTCTGCTTTCTCCACCATGATCCGCCACCGAAGGTGGTGGAAGCTGTAAATATGTAAGTAACTAATCTTAAATTTAATTTAAGATTTAATATCAGTTGTTTTTAGTTTATTACACACATGATAAATGAGTTTGTTAATTGATCGACATGATTATTTGTTTATGATAGCGCGCTGAAGGCGAGTAGCATAAGTTGCGCCAACGGGAGAAGTAGGACTTCTAAGGCTAAAGCAAATCCTGTATGGAACATCCTCAAGGTTTGGTAGTTTATTTATCAAATAATTATTATTATAATTACTAATTTATGTGTATATTCAACTGACGTTGAAATTAATTTTGTTGGTAGTCTCGATTTCAACCTGACAGTTGGTCGTGCGGCTATTATGTGATGCTTCATATGTTGAACATAGTCTCCGCATCTATTACGGATGGATGGAAGAAGGTAATATTTAAACAACTTGTTAAATTATATATTATAGTTTTGAAGATGACTTGCATTGATGTTATTGTTATTATTTGAATGTGTCTAGGCATTTATCGACCAATCGCCTATTCAAGAAGATGAGTTAAGAGACTTGAGGATGCGCTTCGCTGAATTCTTCTTCAAGTATGCGGCTGAAAAAGGAATTGCCAACATACCTCCGCACTACTTAGATAAATAGTTTTTTTGTTAGACTTTAGAAACTAATTAATAACATGTATATATATATATATATATATATATATATATATATATATATATATATATATATATATCCTTAGATAGTTTTGTTTTTTAGACATTGGAACTAAAATTTATTTATATATATACATGGGTTTTGGTTTTAAGTCCCCCCATTGTTCAATTTTCCTTTGCAATTCTGTAATGTGTGTGATATTCCGTGTTCTGGGACTGAATGCGAGGGATAGGCGAGGGAGTGATATTTTAAAACTGAATTTAAAAAAAAAAACCTATTAACGCTCGGTTGTATCAAACAATCGACGTTAATAGTATTTTATAAAATATACAATACACTATTAACGCCGATTTGTTTATTACAATCGACGTTAAAATTAAACATTTAACGCCGGTTCTTTATAACAACCGACGTTAGTTTTAACAAAATCAACGTCCGTTGTATTAAAGAACCGACGTTAATAGTTTTAGTTTAACGTCGATTTGTTTAAAAAACCGACGTTAATTCTTATAAAATTAACGCTCGGTTTTGTTAAGGAACCGGCGTTAACGATGTTATATTTAACGTCAGTTCTAAACTGACGTTAAAATATTAACTATTAACGTCAGCTGTATTTACGTCAGTCAGTATTCTGACGTAAAAAATCAATTTTAACTGACGTAAAAAGCACTTATTGCACTAGTGTCTGGTACCACTTGATGACAACCAAATGGAAGGTTGCCTTTGGAAATATCTATTTGGTTGAATTTTAAGCAAGTGAATTTTCATGTAACACTTTGTAACAAAATTAGGTGAAGAAAGAAACAAAAATGGATGAGAAAGAAATGGTGAAGGCGCCACAAACAAGGTTGTTTGATAAGCCTATGATGTTCGCCACAAGAATCTTGGATTCTTGATAAGAACTAAGGTTGGCTCAACCAAGAACCAAAGAGAACAAAGTCTCACAAATGGATTTCAATCCAAATTCAACATCCAAGTTATCATTTCATGTGTTATGGCAATGATATATATACAAGGATGGCTGCCCACTTTTGGGTTGCCTTGTTATCTCAATATTCCATAACCTACACCTAATAACTCACATAACTCACCAACTAAATGACACTAAAAACACTCACTAACTCCCACTTCACTCAGCCACCATAACATGAGTTAATTAGCCTAAAAAACCCATCATAATGTACAACATGGACTTAAGTGGGCTTGACCCATTTGCAACACTTAGCAAATTTGGACACACACACATAACCCATTACACTTATTGAATTAAAATAAAACAATTAAATGGACTTATAACTAGAGCATGCCCCATTTGAACATGATCATGGGTCTTCTAGTTGAATGATATAGGTCATCAATTTGGGCTCCATTCCATTTGATCTCATTCTTGGGTTTGCTTCTATCAAAATAGCCACCATGTAATTAAGAGCTTGTGGGCTTTCTTATGTCTAAATATTGTCATAGGCCCACCAAGTCCTTGATTTGATTCTTGATCCATGGTCTTCATTGGGCTCATATCATTCTTGTTGGAAAGTTGACTTGCCCTCCACGGCTCATATCAATAAGCCAAAGGAAGATTTGTTGGTGTAAGCCCTAGAGGCCAGTGTATTTCTTAGACTTATATTTGTATCTTGCTATTATATATATATATATATATATATATATATGATATGAGACATTCCAGTTTATTGTGTTACTTATTTAAACATAATAAAGTCCTTAGAATAGAAATTTCAGTTTAATAGAATATCAAGTATATGACTTGATCGTGAGACACTATTGAACAATGAAATCCTATTCTTAAATATCCGTAGTCAAGTATTTTATTAATAAGGACAATAATAATACATTGAGACTATTATGTGTGCAGACTGATAACCATATCTCACGGGTCATGGATATGAGATATCGAGTCGCCACATAGGTACACATTAGAGTAATGATGTACTGGATTGACCCACCATGAGAACACTACATGGAGCGTTGTGTGAGTGTCACAAGTAGTTCTCATAGTGACAATGGTGTATGCAATCCTTCGACCTGAAATCGCTACGATCCCTACATGAGGAGTCGTGTGCTTTAATATCGTCAAACGTCATCTGTAATAGGATGATTATAAAGATGGTCATTGGGCATACCACGAGCCATGCAGAGGGATGTGAGTGACCTAGATGAAATTTGTCCCTCCTACATAACAGGAGTAATATCCGTGGGTCCCCCTGATAGAGTGAGACTGTAAAATGCATGACCGTGCTGAAATGAGTCAATATGAGATATTGACCTCATTTGTTGTTAAGTCTACTCGGGTATCAGGGAACATGATATTGAACCATACAAGGGTGACACATTCTATGTCTTATGTTCAATATAGATATATAGACAAAGGGATAATAATGCACATGAATATTTGTCACAGAAAGGTTTCGTCAAATCACTGACTTTCTCACTACTTAGGTAGCAGTGATGTATTGCTAGATACATCACTCATTTTTTGTAATATTAAATGGGATTTAATATTACTACTAACGTTTTGGGAATCTATAGGGTCACACACATAAGAGCGGATTAAAAGAAGCATTAAAAGGAGAGTTGGACTTTTCTATTGGGCCTAGCGCATAGTACATGGGGCTTAGGTCAAACGCTGCTCACTAACTCACTTAAGGAGGTGCTACTATAAGTAGACCACTTAAGCTATTGTGCCCACACGGTTTTTGTTTTACCCTAGCCGCACATAGAGAGTGATAGTGAGCAGCAGGTCTCGGTTTTCAAAGCTAGCACTGTGAGACAGAGACGCTTCGGGTTCATGACGTTGGACGTTCACGGAATCTGCTCGTGTGGATACCTTAGAGACATAGTTCGTGCCGTGTTCGTGATAGACGATTTTTAATCAACTGTCATCGCTTCAAGAGGTAAATCTTCTAACCATGAATCGTGACCATTCGCAAGGATCCTTCGATGGGAATTTTTCCGCTGCGTTATTATACGCAAATTCCCAACAAGATTCACCACTTGAGTATGGAAATTCAAGATAAGAATCAATGGTTCAACTCATGAACCAAGAAGAGGAGACTCTCAACTCTCTCTCTAGCAATCTCAAGTGTGAGAAAAATCAATTGTATTCAAACTTGTAAAATGATTTACATGAAGCCTATTTATAGGCTCATCCTACTTAAGGTGAAAGTTAGTCTAACTTGAAGTGCACCTCTCTAAGTCCTAATGGGCTTGGAACACTCTTAAGCCCAATTACAAGCCTAACTAAATCAAACCTCGTACATAATTTCGTGCTAAACTTGTAGCCCAATTTTAGTCATGATAAACGCTGAATCAACTCTTGAGAGAAAAATAAGATTTGTAGATAATCTTCTAAGCTTTCCAATGCATCCAAGATCACTTCAATCAGACATCTAAAACTCAAGAAACGGCCAAAATAGTGAAATAGGTTTGATTTGGATTGACTTCAAAGTTGATTTGTCCCCATTGGTCCATTAAGGTTGTGCTTCCTAGGATTACATGACGGTGGGTTTCCAAAGATCTATGTGTGCTCCTATTCCCTAATCTCTAGTAGGGAATAGTGCATAAGCACGATGCGCTACTATTCCCCCATTGGGAATAGCGCTATAAGCACATAATGGTGCTCCTCTATTCTCCATAGACCTCAGCGCATCCAAAAAGACCTCGGCACGTCCTATGAAGGAATGGTGCACAAGCACCCAGAGCAGCTTTTCAAGGACTACAATAGTACTACAGTAGTCTACCCCATTTCCATTAGGGAACTGACCCATGATATCCGATATCCGTAATCAAATACATTGACCTCCTACGTCCGCCCACACGGCTGTAAACAATACAATGTATCTATATGAGTTTCACTGACTCCCCTCGGGTCACAACCTAGTGCCTCAACCATCCCTCACAATCTCAACTCATATCTCAGGTCACATCAATATAAAATAATATTTTATTAGGCTAGGCACTACTAAATCAAATATCACACTCTCCCCAACATGCATATCTCCCGACCAACATTTATCATTGCCTAGATGCGAACTAAACATAAAATCAATAATATTACACGTTATCATAAAAAGTATATTGTACACATTAAAAATAATAAAATATTCAAATATCACCTAAATCACATCAAGGATATTATACACATTAAAATAATAATATAATAATTAAATATCACACACATTAAAATACACATAAAACATATCATCCAGTCAACACTTCACATGCAGTTCAGACATACTAATATCAGACAACCTCGAATATTATAAAATTAGGCTAATGGGAATAAATCTACAATGTCCATATCATCATTGGTACGAAATTTAAAGATAACCTCAATACCGTCACCGACAACATTTCGGCATAATAAGGACATAGGCTTAGCCTAATCAAGAAAAAAAAAAGATAGGATGATGAAGTAGACGTCGCAAGTATCACAACGGTATAATCGGTTTCTTGATAGGACGAACGGATTGATCAAAAACTCCTCCGGAATTTTCTCTCTCTCTCTCACTTCTCTCTTCTCTCTTCCTCTCTATACTTTCTTATTTATTCACTCTTATGCCAGCTTCCACGAAAATGTCCCATTTTAACTGTTTTGTTCTTTACGCTGGGTGCTCAACGCCCGTGAGCCAGCGCTGGTAGGCTTCACCGCCTCTGTCCACCAAATCACAGTGTGGCACGTGTTACCAGGGCCAGTGCTCAGCGCCCAAAATGCTGCGCTCAGTGCCCCACACTGTCCATCATTCCTGATTCATACGTTTTATCACGTTCTGAGCTCGTTTGAAGTCCGATTGACCTGAAATTTGAAACATATATTCCTATATACCTAAGGAATAAGACCAAGTCCTCACACATGCCTAATATATTTCTCAAAAATAATTTCTATTGTTTACTCTTAAGCGTTCTAAACGGTGTAACGAAAACCCTAGAACATGTTCTCATTCGATTCAATGTTGATTAATCTCATACTTTCCATGCAAGGTTCCCAATACCTAAACATGCGTATTAAACCTTAAATCAAGGTCTTAAACCTAGTCATCAAACATATAAACAATGCCGTAAAACATGGACGTTACACCCTAAACTAAAAAAAATTGTAACTGGGTCCCCGAACTTTTATAAAGTTTTCAATTGGGTCCATGAACTAAAAAAACTTATAATTGGATATCTAAACTTACATAAAATTTTCAGTCATCTATGAGTGGTTTGGGTGGAGGATGAACCTTGAGACATTGCCACTGCAAGATGCAATAAAATGAAGTGAGATATAATAAGTTGTAAGTAGAGGAGCTATTTTAGATGAAATTATTTCGAAGAAGGGATATGCAACCGTAAAACATAGATTGGGTTTTCTGGTTCAACATTTTGGTCTCTTGCAACCCTAAATACAAATTTGGTCACTCCACGCTCTAACGTTGGCTGCTATCATGTTTCATTTTCACCGTTTCTTCGCTTTCAGATCTGCAGCGGCGGATGGTGGGCGGACGGTACGCGACGTATGGTGGACAACCGGTGCGAGGCAGATGGTGGACTATCGGTGCGCGATGGCGATCTGTCTTGGTGGTCGATGGTGGTCTGGCCCGGTGGATCTGATGGAGCTTGGTTGGATTGTTGAGGTGATGCTCCTGATTTCTGATGGTTGGAGGATGAAAGAGGTGGAAGGGACAAATAAGTCTTTTAAATATAAAATTAAATGAGAAAATTAAAGAGTATTTTAAAAATGATAATAATGACTTGTTAAAACTAAAAGTGAAATGTTATACTATATTTGATGTGATAATATATCATTGGGCCACCTAGATAATATAATAGTAATACTAAAATTATGGAGCGTTTATTCACCTAATCTTTTTGACCCTATAGAACGGTGAATTCTTAGGTACCCCATTAAAATTGGAGTAATAGTTACCCCAGTGATGTGGCCCAACTAGACAATGACACCTCAATTAAAATAGTCCACTGAGTCAAACTTCTTATTTTATGCTTTGGCCCCAATAGACTTTTTTGCAAAAACAAAAGTTAGGATGGTGAGGCCCTTCCTTGCAAGATGAAATTAGCCTCGGTTCATATGACCACTTGACCAAGAACCATAGCCACCCTCCCCCCTTCATCGTACACTCACCGCCACCCATCCCCCTTCATTGACCACTCATCGCCACCGTTCCCTCCTCCATCGACTACTAACCTCACCCTCTCATATTCTCTCCTTCATCGTCGACGACTAACCTCGGCCCTTCTTCATCGACATCTCACCTCGACCTTCTTTCGTCGGCCACTCACCTCGCCCTTCCTGAAGCCGTAAATTGCAGTTGTTGCCCAAGTCCCCTGTTTGAGTCGCCGCAGCAAGGGTTCATTGCGGTGTGGTAGTTGTCGTTCTCTTCTTCACAAATAGTAAGAACACATAGCTCGTTCGTTTTTGTTAATGTGTATCCCCAATTTTTAGTTATTGGTAATGCTTTTATTTTGAGTTTTACTGCTATTACGTTTGGTCACACCAGATTACACATGCGTAAAATGGACTTGAATTTCACTGTGTTACCCAAATTTGGGGATATGCAACACTTGGTTTTGTTCTGCTTTGAATGTTGTTCACTTTGCTTGTAATTGATGTTATATTCACTGAGAATACTTTTAGATTTGAATGGCTCATTTTTACATTGATACATACTAATATTGCTTCTGCATTCTGACTTATAGAAATGAATGCGGCATTTTTGTCTCAAATTGGATGATTAACCATGCTGCTGAATCCTATCAGGTTGAGGTGAGACATTAAAACTGTCAATTGCTCAAAGATTGTTTGTTTATTTAAATTCACACTGACCCTTTGCTCACAAAACTCACCAATTCAGGTGGACGATGGGACACGCCTGAGGATTGCTCTTGATTGTGTTTTAAAATCACAACCAAATTAGGGACGGGGTCAAGATGAAGGCAATTGAACATAGCATATGAGAAAATGGACAAATATGAACACATTAAGTAGAAGACTCTTGTTTTGGATGACTTGGACAATTTGAACTTTGGTTTTGAGATGATGAACACAATTTTCTGGACATTGGTTTAATTGGACTCTTGTTTTATGCAGACTTGGTTTTGTGGACATTGTTAAGCTAAGTTATTTGGACTAGTTTATATTAGTTGACTAAACCCCCAATTTGGTCCCCGAGAAAAACACTCGGTGCAAAATAGTACCTAACCAAAAAAAAACTATCCGTTTAGTCCTTAAGAATGTATTTCCGGGACAGATTAGTCCTTTTGTCATATTTTGTAGTGTTTCTATCATGTTTAGTGCATTTTAATAGGGACTAATTTGGCTCACGGTCATGTTTCTTAGGGACTTTACTGGTATCACTTAAAAATTGTTGGGGACTAATTTGTGACAGAAGGACTAATCTGTCCCGGAAATACATTCTTAAGGACTAAACGGATAGTTTTTTTTGGTTAGGGACTATTTCAGACCCGAGTGTTTTTCTCAGGGATCAAATTGGGGGTTTAGTCATATTAGTTTGTTGGACAATTTGAACACTTTATTATCTAAGCTTGTTGGACTCTTTTTGGACAATTTGGATGTTGGTTTATCTGCTTTCGACTCACTGATGTTAATGATTTTTATTGTTCTTTTAATTTGTTATTGTGTTTTGCTGCTATTGTCGATTCTGTACTTTTAGTTTGATGCAGATTAACAACCAAATGGTGCTCATTCAAGTATCTCTCATAATGGTGCTCATTCATGTCATGTAGTAACGATGGCTTACTTGGAGCAAGGACATCAAGAGACCAAAGCTGAATATTGAAGATGAATTGAAGATTGATTAGGGGATATAGTTTCACAATTTTAAAGTTTCATTGTAATGGGTGTCACTATCTGTTATATGTCCCCAAATAGTGTCTAAATTTTTTTAACACCATTTGGCCAAGGTCGATGTATCATTGTAATGGTCTGACTTTATACATGTATAAACTTAAATTAATGGTAATGCGAATGATATTCAAGTTTAAACTATTATACTTCTATTTAGTTTTCTTGCTGCCCAAATTGAAAGAATGTGCCTCAAAAAAATTGCAGTGTTAAGTCAAAAATTTGTTCTTATGGATTTGTATTGTAGTCTCGAAAAAAACTCTCAAAAAATTTATGCATAACACTATCATCCTTTACCAGTATTGATAGTGTTAGTTCTGAAAAAAAAAAAATGCTCAATACTACACCATAACTATGTAAACCATGCCAACTTCAGACTGTAAAGCACTAAAGCAACCATGTGTAATAAACACGAATGAAGCAAAAAATTCAAACAGATCTTATCATCTATATAGATATTGAAAGTCTTTACATGATCATAAAACCATTCAAATTCTCATGGAAGACAACTACACATCCAGAGACAGTACATTAATCACTAAACCAAAATAATCCCCCTAATCATCCTACAACTACATCATCCTTGTAGAATAATCCTATAGGAGGTACAACATCTTCAGCAATAATCCTACGACAGGTACATCATCTTCAGTAATTTGAATGGATATAAGTTCCAATGTACATCATCCTCCAAGGTGCTGCAAATAAGTTCAAGAAAAGGATATTAGGATGGTAGTTATACAACTGATAAGTGAATTGAATCAATTTAAGATCTAAAATGAACTAAATGTGATAGTAAATCAATATGATTAATAGCCAAATTAAATTGAAAATTACTTGCTGCAAGTACTCTTCAATCATAGATACCGCAACAGGAGGGTATGTTTGGATTGATGGAACTAGGTGGAATGGAATGAAGTGGAGTGGTATGGAACAAGATTCCATTGTTTGGATTTAAAAAAAATGGATGGAATGGAATGGAAGGGAATGAAACCTATTCCATCATATTCCATCATTTTGCTTCATTTTTTTTCCCTCCAAATTGGAGGGAATGGAATGGAATCAGAAATTATTTTTGTTATAAAAATATAAATTTACTATTTTATCCCCCATTCTACATGTTACATGTTCCACTCTTCCATCTTCCAACTCTTCTATTTCTCAGCAGCTGTCAACTTTCTCATACACTTCCAGAACCAGCACCGGTGGCTGCCACAGGCAAAGAAGAAAGGTAAGCCTCTTTTGTCTTGCTCTGCTTCTTTTGTTTGCGAATGTAAAGCAATAAGAATGAATGAAATGTTGAAAAGACGGACCCAAAGCAGAAAGAAAAGTAATCTATCATTAATTTAATTTAATTGGTAGGTTTGTGATGGCTAAAAAAATATGATAATTGTTTTCTTTGAGGTTTGAATATCATGAGACAAGGAACAACTAGTTGTTTAAAAAGTGTTTTGAGGGCACCTTGGTTGGTTGGTTCTGGTGAAAATAATGAGAATATACCGAGTCATCGTACCGTCCCATGAATTTCTGTTTTGGAGAAAGAACCTTATATATACCACGTAGTCGAGGGGGGAGGGATTGAGTTGGACGGTGGTTTTAGGGGGGTGATGCGATGGGGCAGCGTAGAAGAAATTGAGTAATCAATGAATGGAGGAAGGGAGACGAATGATTTAGGTTGGTGGGATACGAATGTCATTTACCAAGGGAACCACAACGAAAAAGAAAGCTAAATGCTAGCTGCCTGCATAATTTTTGCAAGATTTTTTTTCTCTGCCTTGGCGTTGGCCTCCTCTGTCATTTTCAAGGAGGCTTCCAATTCTGTTTTTATCCCAGTTTGATATAAATTGATATCTTTGAACCCATAATTAATCAGCCACTGCATTCAATGGTTTTTGGTGTCTCTTCATAAAAAGTATTGATTTTTTAATAAACATGTTTATCTTTTGTTCAATTCTTTTTTATAAAAAAACAAGGTAAGTTAAATGCAAAAATGGTAAGGAAAGTGCCAAACAAGCAGCAAACACAGTAGAGCAAACCCGTTTGTTGTGGAGGTACAGGCATAAAAATGATAAGCAAAATGTAAAACGAAGAAGAAAATAATGAAGTGATGAATGCTGTTCACAAGCCACGTGAAATCACATAAACATAGCAAATATGGGTGAAAACCGGAGAGTGAGAGGATGATACTTGGTTAGGGGTTGCACTTTTATCAATCAACCATTTAACTTATAAAAAAAGTGTTTTTAAAATAAGGATAATATAGGAACAAAACATTTATAACCCATTCCGTTCCGTTCACTTTCCAAACGAAAATATCCAAATAATGGAGTGGTATTTTTATACCGTTCCGTTCCATTCCGTTCCGTTCCATTATGTTCCATTCCATTATGTTCCATTATATTCCATCAATCCAAACGAAGTAAATGTGATAGTAAATCAAAATGATTAATAGCCAAATTAAATTGAAAATTACTTGCTGCAAGTACTCTTCAATCATAGATACCGCAACAGGAAGGTAGGTACTAAAAGAAATATTAACCCCTTTGTCCAATATCAACAAAAAATTGGTAGAAGCATGAGCAAACTAAATCAGGAAAATAAACAAATTTGTGTAACTAAACTAAGTTGCTATTGAATGAGAATCTCCTTCGAAGGGTTTCCCCTTCCAAACAAAGAAAATCATGAACAAATGAAAAATTGGGGGACACACAATAACAATGAACGAACTGGTGAAATGGAAATTTCTCTTACTGTTGTGAAGAATACGACCACAAATCCCACTCCTAAACTAAAGGTACCTGTCGCGAATCAAACAGGGCAGAGTTAGGGCAGCGAGAGGAACTAACGGCTTCTGAAGGGTGGCGGTGAGTGGCTGAAGAAGAGGTGACAAGTGGTCGGGCGGCGGCAAGTGGTTTGTGACGGTGGTGCTTACGGATCGCCGCTGCCATGGGATTTTAGGATTCATACGGTGGATGTTTGTTGCTCAAGTGGTGAGATGAACTGAGGTTAATTCTTGGTTTGGGTTGAATGTTGGGTGTTAATTCATTCAATTTATAAGGAGGGGTTGACCATCCTAACTTTTAATTTTGCAAGAAAATCCATTGGGGCCAAAGCATAAAATACGAAGCCTAACTCGGTGGACTATTTTAATTGACTTGTTATTGTCTGGTTGGGCCACATCATTGGAGTAACTTTTACTCCAATTTTAATAGGGTACCGGAGAAGTCACCCTATAGAATTTATGTTGTGGACATTTTGATTCCACGAGCTTTTAAGATGTATTAGGGCCGACCCATTTCACAATACTTGAAACTTGAAAGGGGTAAGGCGCATGGTGAACACGCACCTCCATACTGTCGCTAGCAAATATCAAATTGAATGCAACCTGTCACTTTGCCAGTCACCACGTCACAGCATTTACCAATGCTTCATATTTTACCACGTCATCAACCAAAGTCTCCCGAGTCCCGACTCCACCACGACACGAAAACAAACACGTAACGCAATTCCCAAACTAACCCCACAAATCATCCATATTTCCCACCCAACCATTCCTATATAAATATAAAGAGAAAAACCCTTCCGTCTTATCCTGCTGCTTTCGACACATACCCATTTTCGTCATATAAATAATAACACTCCTACGTGGCATTTCTGTGTCTCTCAAAATCTTCCTCTCTCAAAAAATGGCGACAGGGTTGCTCAAGAAGGCGGTCTGTAGGGTTCCGTCATCGCCGGCGTGGAAGCTTGCCCTCCTCCGGGCCCACGCATCCGAAGCCGAAGCCCAGCAGGTGGAGCCCAAGGCCCGCTCCACCACCGCCCTTAAGACCTTCCAAATCTACCGATGGAACCCGGACAACCCATCAAAGCCCGAGCTCCAAAACTACGAGATCAACCTGAAGGAGTGCGGGCCAATGGTCCTCGACGCCCTAATCAAGATCAAAAACGAGATCGACCCTTCACTCACCTTCCGGCGCTCGTGCCGCGAAGGGATCTGCGGCTCGTGCGCCATGAACATCGACGGCTGCAACGGCCTCGCCTGCCTCACGAAGATCCCTTCATCTTCGGCGGCGACGATGATAACGCCGTTGCCGCACATGTTTGTCATCAAGGATCTGGTTGTGGACATGACCAATTTTTATAACCAGTATAAGAGCATCGAACCGTGGCTGAAAAGGAAGAACCCGCCGGAGGTTCCGGGGAAGGAGATATTGCAGAGCAAGAAGGATAGGGCTAAGCTTGATGGGATGTATGAATGCATCCTGTGCGCCTGCTGCAGCACATCCTGCCCCAGTTATTGGTGGAACCCTGAGTCTTATCTTGGACCCGCTGCTTTGCTCCATGCTAATAGGTAACGGAAAAGTTCGATGCTTTTTGTCTTTTTTTGTTTTCTAGTTGCAGGTCAATTGGTTTGTTTGTGAAATAATTTGATTATCCTGTTTGCTGGAATACGGGGGTTTGTTTAAGCTTAAAATTTTTGATTTGGGTGCGTTTGGGAAACAGATGATTAATCTCGTTCGCTTATTACATGGGAGGTATTGTATAATCTACCTTAATTCCTAAGTTTTTTTGTGACAAGCTTATTTGAATAAGTTAAAAAGAGCTTATTAAAGGTCATAAACACACATGCGTAAGTGCACATATGATAAGATAAGCTCAAATGAATTCTTCCAAAGTCTGTGTAAGCTCCTCTAAACGCTCCCTTAAGATACTTTAAAAAATGATTTTGTTATATATGTTTATATAAATCATTAGCTAATTTGTATTGTGTTCCAATTATAATAACTATTTTTTGTCAAGATTTTTTTAAGTAAATCAAGAATTTTTCTCAGGAAGTTATAACTTCTAATAAAAGTATTTTCAATGTTTTTGTAGCTTATATATTTTAGCAAAAGCCCTGTCAAACAAATATGTTAATGTCATGTGTGATTTTTTTTTTTACTATCAAAAGTGCATTTTTTATGAAAACAAACATCCCTTACATGTTATTTTGTATATACCGTTATTTTAATATCAATTGGAATCTAGATATCGGAAGTATATTTTGAGTAGGTATTGTATTGTAGTTTGGGCATGTCGTATAATGCAAGATGTTTGATTGATTTTCTTAGTTGAAATTGAGGGGATGAGAGAAAATTGTTTAAGGTTGTTTTGTTTTTTTCTTTTAATTGGTGACTTGTGAGTGAGTTGGTTTGTGGTAACTGGGTATGCTAATCAATGGATTCTATGTTTTCGTTGCATTGTTATGTTGTTATGTCAATTGGATTGGAAGTTTGTCTTGAGAAAGGAGTATAGTTCGTGCATGTTGTATTGTTTGTGCTTGATGTATTATTCATTTTCTTAGGAGAAGTTGAGGGATGAGAGGAAATTTGTTTGAAATGTGGTTCTTTATTGTTATTTCTACAAATTTCATTGGAAAAGTGTGAGGGTATTATGGGTTCAGAGAATTAGCTTATGCAAAGTTTGTTGATGGGCGGCCCATTGACAAGGCTCCCACTTAGTAGGGTTCGGGGAGGGTAGATGCATACAGCCTTACCCTTACAAGCGGAGGGGCTGTTCAGGATTTTAACCCCTGACCTTCATGGTCACAAGATAGGCTACCTTACGATTGCACCATGGCTCACCCATAGGAGAAATTTCAATTGCTGTACTTGATGCTTTGATTTGTAACTCAGCAAGCATAAGAGAACTTTTATTATTTAATTTGTGGATAAGATGAGGCAGACAAAGGAAATAGTAATTCGGTGCCTCTTCCTTACTTTTAGGAAGAATTAGATCTTCTAAGTGGAGTATTGCTTGTCTATTGTCCTTTGTTTTGATGAATTTTCTCCTCTTGTATTCTTTTCCCCCAATTTTGGTTTCAAGTGCTTTGATTATTATAACAGGATAGTGTTATTATGCTATTGTCTATGCATCTTATCTGGTTGATTAGCATCTTTGTGGGTACTTCTTTTCCTTGTCATTCTCTTTTTTTTACAAGAATATGAAACCCATATTGGTGCCTATTCTGTTCTGAAATCTGCCATACCTTTATATTCGTAGCATATCTCTTTGAATCAGATTAGCAGATTTTTTTCTTTGCATTTATTTGAATTAGTATTTTAGAACCCTTCCTTCATATTTACTGATATTCGTTTTTCAGCGTAATTATTTGGTATGATTGACTATCAAATATGTCCAAATTCTGCTGGTGTTATTACCATTCCAAGTTCATATCTTTCAATGTATCTTTCCACGGATTTCGTATTTGTGGTAGACTATTAGGTAGTGAAGGTGTATTAAATTATTCACCCTTTTCATTTTTTTAATAGTAACTGTATAACAATGTGCATGAGAGAAGTAAAGCAGTTGTTACTGTTTTATCTTAGAGGAGTGTTATTTTGACGCCAAAGCCAAACACCAACACCTACTTTTATACTTTTCCAATATATTTATTCATTATTTCTCTCTCATCTTTCATCATTTTCTTTTCTAAACTCACCATGATTGGTGGTGTCCAAAGTTGGTGTCAAAATATCATTTCTCTTTATTTTATGCATATTTTCCACCATGCTAGTAGTTAACGGGTGCTTTTATGCTACTAGACCTTTTTTTCATTGTGAATGGATTTGTCTGAAGTAATGAGTATGCTATTTACTGGATTCTATGCCCATGTCTATATCACTTGCTTTATTAATTAGATTGAAATTTTATTATGCTCAGGTAACAATTTTCATGTGTTCCATATTATGGTTGATATGTTTACTATGCTAATAGTTAACATGTGCTCTTATGCTACTCGACCTTAATTTTCATTATGATTAGATTTGTCTATGGTAATGTGCTATTCCCTTGATTCTATGCTCATGTCTGTAACACTATGCTTTGTTGATTAAATTGAAATTTTATTATGCTTCAGTAATATTTTTCACGTCATCACGTGTTCCATATCATGCATGATATTTTTAGTGATTCATGGTGTTGAGAGGGAATTGTTTATGATATGGTTTCATATTTATATAGATTTCTAGAACATATGTCATTGAGAAAGAATGTGAGGGGCTTTAAGAAACAGCTTGTTACTATCTTTCTTCAAGTAATTTCAATGTCTGTTCTTTGATGTTGTGGCCTGTAATTCAACAAATATGAAAGAACTCTCAAATTAGTTCTTCAAGAAAATGAGCGAGGCAAATGAGAAGGAATTTCTGTATCTGTTGGTGTTTGGGTTGTCTGTTATTCAAACTTGATATATTTCCGTTTTGTATTTGCAGATGGATAAGTGACAGTCGTGATGAGTACACTAAGGAGAGATTGGAGGCCATTAATGATGAATTCAAGCTCTATCGCTGCCACACCATATTGAACTGCGCTCGTGCCTGCCCAAAGGGTTTGAACCCTGGAAAGCAAATCCAACATATCAAATCGCTTCAGCCTAAAGCTTAAAATTCAATTGTTGGAAGCATGATGCTGTTTGCATTTGATCATTTATGCTGGGATTTTGTCTGATTTTGTTTTTCTTCAATTATGGGCATAATATTGCTATATCATTAATAAAACCTGAGCCCCTTTTGTAAAACTTGGGTTTTAAGTTTTTATTGTCTTTTGTTTCTGAAATAAATGTTGATAGATAATAGAGCTCTACCTGAATTCTTTTCCAGAAAGATACTCTGCTGAAAATTAGAAGCACGCCTGCTTCAGTTCGTTTCAACTCAAACTCCAACGTTTTTTTTTTTTTTTGACTGTTCCTTTAGGAGCCTTTGAATATAAATGTACTGGGGGATGTGGAACCTCACATTATGCTACCTAAACGGCCATTATGTTGCATTCTGATTGTTTTAAATTCTAGGTCAAAATGATGACCATTTTGCAGCTTGAGAGTTAGAACACGCTCCAAGGAATAGAACTTCTGACATTAAGTTCAATTTTGATCCATGTTGATTTGAGGTTCGTTAGAGATAAGTGATAATGTGTTCAACACATTGGTTATGTGACTATCATATGACCGCAACGTGACTATTATCAATGAGTGATATGTCATTGCTTCTGTTACAATAATGCTAATTGAACACACTTCCTGGACACCGTAAGGTTGACACCGTATGAATAGTATACTGTGTGGTATTGTAGTGATTTTTTTTTTAAAATTTTTTTAAAATTTTTTTTATAAATAATTTTTTTGATTAAGTATGTGCAAATATATGGTGAATCAATAAATATCTGGTGAATTTAGTTCAATATCTGGTGAGTGTGTTTTTTTTTATAAATAATTTTTTTTTGGTTAAATATATGTAAATATCTGGTGAATCGGGTACAAATATCTGGTGAATTCAGTTCATTATCTGGTGAATGAGCTTTTTTGAGAAATAATTTTTTTTGGTTAATTATGTGCAAATATCTGGTGAATCAGGTATAATATTTGGTGAATTCAGTTCATTATCCGGTGAATAGGTTTTTTTGAGAAATAAATTTTTTGGTTAAGTATGTGTAAATGTATGGTGAATCGGGTACAAATATCTGGTGAATTCAGTTCATTATATGGTGAATGTGTTTTTTTTTAAATAATTTTTTTGGTTAAGTATGTGTAAATATATGGTGAATGAGTTTTTTTGATAAATAAATTTTTTGGTTAAGTATGTGCAAATATCTGGTGAATCATGTACAAATATCTGGTGAATTCAGTTCATTATCTGGTGAATGGGTTTTTTTAGAAATAAAATTTTTATTTTTTAAAAAAAGTCAAAATTAAAAAAAAAAAAGTGCTGCTATAATAGTACTACAATGTGCTATTGTAACAGATGTCGCGTATGATATCAAAAAAATCTGTGTCAAATTAGCAGCTCTCCTTCCGATAAGGGTGACAGAACTTTGACAAAAAGATTACATTGAATTGAAAATATTCTACAAGGTGAGGGATTAAATTGATATAAAATATAAGGGACTGAATTTCAAAAAAAATAATAATGATAAAAGATCAAAATACCTATTATGCTTCTAGTTTATTTTCATTGAATCATTAATTGGTAAATCATTTAAAAATGTTTAATTTTGTTTTCAAATAGTTGTAATAATCTAACTCATTTTTATACTCATAATCTAATACGGCATAAAAGAATTTTACATTCACAGTTCTTTGGATCATTTGCTACCTTACGTTATTAGATAATAACAGCAGAAGCGCTGATTATTTCTTCCTGGCCAGCATGGTTTGAGTGGTGCTTTGGTATTAAAGGTCGACACAACACGACAGGGACACCACGAAGTAACTAATGTCCAAAACTTAGGACACCGGGACACCATATATATATATATATATATATATATATCAAGATCTCAAAATATATATATAAGATCTAAAATATATATATAACAATTTTCATAATCCTCATAGAAGGAATACTAAGACTAAGGGATCATTTCACAATGCAATTCTTACAAAAATAATATCAAGATAAGAAAATGAATTATGTTTTATAAAACAATTAGTTAGGTCCTATGATAACGAGCCTCCCAAAAAATGCTAAGAGGCATTATTTTGCTTTATGTCTCAAAAAGTAAAAGATCTAACTAGGGTTGGTGACGCATGACCTTTTCAGTAAATATTTGTTTAAAAGATATCTAGGGTTTATGACCCATGATCTAAAAAATTTCTAAGTTGATTATTTAAAAAAAAATATTTTTTTATGATAGGAGTGTCCGAGAAGTGTCCAAGTCGTACCCGAGAAGTGTCTGAGAGGTGTCCGGGCCGAACAAAATTATTTTTTAATTGAAACACCGCAAAGGGGTGTCTGACACGTGTCCAAGGTGTTAGATAATGGGGTATAGATTTGCAACAAAGAAGAAGAAAACAACGGTAATGCGCAATCTCCAAGGCGTGTAGGAACACTAGGCTTTAGGTTCGATTCGTCCCTACCAATCTCTCCTCGTAGATTGGATGCAACAGGTAAAACCCGCGAATCCCCTTCAGGATACAATGGAGTAACCTTGGTTTGGTTTGCACAACATAAACCAAGCGTATCGTCAATGGCAGTTTACAGAATAATAGTCTTCCTAACTCTCTCCGCACACAAGGGAGAAAAGAAGGTGATTTGGAGTGAAGAATGATTGAGAGATTCTGAGATTTTTCATCTGTTTTAATGCATGTAGATGGTTCTATCTATAGACCAACTCATGTCACTTGGTGAAAGAAAATAACTCTTCAAAGGTTCCACCAACAGTCAAGTTAAACAGTTAAGTAACGTAAGCGTTCACAAACTAACATGTGATACCTGTTGGTCTAGTGGCCAGCGGTTGTGTCTCTTGACTCAAAGACTCGGGTTCGATTCCACCCTAGTGCTGTTTTGTACATTATTAATGTTTAAAATAAAACATCATTTAAAACTCAAAATTTTACAGGCTTAGGAATCAAACTCGCGTCCACTAGGAAATATGGGAAGCGTCGCGACCGTTGTGCCACATATCAAACTTGTGCTAACTTAACATCATAATGCTTATTTATTTGACCGTCTTACCTTTAACTTTGTGAATTTTGAAAATCTCTCACAATCCCCCACCATTTTCAAAAAAAATCCAAATCCCATTATTTCGAAAATCTCATGCTTTCAGACAAAGGTATCTTGGGGATTTGAACCTTTGCTTAGTAAGCCATGGGTTTCATTCATCCCCGAATAATTTGGTAGACAAGATTTGAACCAAATATTCATTAGTACAAGCGTGCATGACTTACACATGAATTCTCGGTACCATTGAACGACGTGGTAGTGTGACACATTTGGTAAGGCCTTGTGTCGTATATTCTTTTCATGAGAGCTTACAGAGTCAAGCCAAACTCTAAGAAACGGCCCCGCTTCACTCTCATATAGGTGGACTTTACCAAAAGCACCCCCATAAGTTGGGCACCTCAGCACATATATGCTATAGGTCCATTAAGAGCAAAAGCTCACCCTTTTCCTTTATGTCCTTATGGTATCCAAGTACTTTTAAACCTTGGGATGCATCTATTCGTCAAGTTCTTGCAATCACTCTCACAGTGTACTTTGGCCCATTGAACTCAAGACTTGATGCTACTCAAGTGTGAGTTGAGTTTCCACCATTGATGATCATGTAGATATGGGCTCGAGTCTCATCCCTAATGATTTTTCCAACATCATATCACTTGTCAGTCCTTTTGTCAAAGGATGCAAGATTTCTTTCCGTCTTATAAAGACCTTGGATATTACTCCATTTGCAATTAATTCCTCGACATAACTATGTCTTAGCCCAATGTTCCTGGACTTTCCATTATAAACCTAGCTATATGCCCTTGATAGTATTGACTTAATATCCCATTGTATGGATACTGGCACCATTAAAATTGGTATCCCATACAACAAATTTCTAAGCCATTCGATCTCTTTATTACTAAAGCCATGGTGGAACCGGCAATGTCGTCTTATTTCTTGAAACCCCAAGAAATAGCACCCCCACCATTTGTGAAGACTCAACTGCTTGTTGAAGCATGATCTTCTTGTATAAGTCACCCAATTGGCATCCGTGTAACCTTCTAATACCAAAGGACACCCATTATAGTTTAAACTATAGTTCTTGCCCGCCACAAGTATTTCAATACTCTTGGACAACATGTCAATGACCTTTTCTTGGATTACTTGTATACCTACTTAGTCTCCTATAACATATGCAATGTTTGACCAGGTACATGTCATGACATACATTAAATATCCAACTACTTTTGAGTATTCAAGTTGTGCTACTAGACTACCTTTATTTGGTACTAGATTTGTATTATGATCCAATGGAGTAGTGATAGGTTGACAATCAAAGTGATTAAACTTCTTTAATACTTTTCCTATATAGTGAGATTGGGGTAAACCTATATTCTCACAATCTCTTATTATTCTAACTTCTAGAATCACATCAGCTACCCCTAAGCCTTTCATGTCAAAATTTCTAAATAAGAAACTCTCAGTTTCTTCTACTTCATCTAGATCAGTATCAAATATTAATATATCATCAACATATATATCAACATATAAACAAATCATGACCCCTTTTCCACCATGGAATTTACTACAAATATACTTGTCAAACTTATTTATTTTATATCCATTAACTAGCACAACTTGATCAAACTTTTGATATCATTTCGTAGGAGTTTGTTCTAGTCCATACAATGAATTTTTCAATTTACACTCTTTCTTTTCCTGACCATTAACCACAAACACTTCAAGTTGTGTCATAAACACTTCTTCATCAAATTCCCCATTTAGGAATACCACATCCATTTGATGGATGACAAACTTATAGATGGATCCAAGTGTCAATAGCACTCTAATTGAGGCAATTCTTGCCACAAGTGTATATGTATCAAAATAGCCAATCCCTTTTGTGTAAATCCCTTAGCAACTAATCTTGTCTTAAACTTATCAATGGTTCCGTCTACCTTCATTTTCCTTTTGAAAATTTATTCACAACCTATAGGTTTAGAACCAGGTGGGAGGTCTACTAATTTGCATATTTTATTTCCCATTTATTGAGTCCATTTATTCTTGTATAGCCTCCTTCAAGAAAGCGACAACTTGAGACTTTATTGCCTCTTCAAATGTCTATGGATAACTTTCTGTATAATAATAGATTGATCCTTAACTTTCTATGGACTCTCTTGTTCCTTTAACAAGGAACATGAAAAACCTTGACCTCTATGTTTTTTTCATTTCTAACTCTGGCTTCTCCTAAGTTCTAAACCCACCAATGTATCGTTATTAGATACATTGCTTTCCATATTATGTGTACTACTATGAACATTATCCTAGTGACTTGGAATTGAGTTAAACTTATCTTCTTGAAAGATTGCATCCCTAATTGCATCGGGAACACACATTCAATTCCTCTTTCACATAATTTCTTTCTTTTGGTTCAAGAACTTTTACTATTGTCCTACAACCTCAAACTTTGAAAAATTTGAGAATGGGTTTTCTATTTTCCAAAGCTCATATGGGGTAATCTTGTTCCTTTGTTTGGAACCCTATTTACTATCTAACAAGCCTTGAATGTGGCTTCTCCCCAATATCATTTTGCGAAACCATCAAATGATATCAATGCTTTTACCATTTTTTCTTATATCCTAATTTTCGTTTCAACTATACCATTTTGTTGTAAGGAATAGATTATAGTTATTTTGTCAACCAGCCCAATAGACGCAAAGTAACTAGGGTTATATAATTTTCCTATTCTTATAACTCCCAAGGCATTTATTGAGTGTCTTATTACAAACACCTTGAGTTTACCCATACAACAATATATAAAAACATCACAATCAATGGTTAATTGAGAATATAATATACTTGTCTAAATTTATTGTCCTTAACTTTCCTAGTAACAACTAGTGCATATGAATGCAAGCATTTAAAACATACCAGGAGATAAATAAAAACTATCGACTTTCACAACGATCACTTGTACTTAGGTGACGTTTGGAAGAGCTTATTTAAGCTCCTTTTGACTTATCCGATGATATAAGTTCTTATGCGGTGTGTTTGTGAGCTTATAAAAATAACTTATGCCATCCCATAAGGAGTTTTTGACTTATTTTCATAAGTCACTGGGAGAAGCTTATGGAATTATCATAAGAGCTTATGTACTAAATACCCTCTCCGTATTTTTCACTATTCGAATCCTCTCATGCTCGTTTCTTTCTTTAAGCGCTTATGGCATAAGCTCTCATGCGATAAGGTCTTATGTGATAAGTTCTTAATTAAGTTGTTTACCCAAACGCACCCTTAGTCTAGTGGTGAACCGGCACTTTCCCAAGTGCTTCACAGTTCGAATCCCATCAACTGCAATTTTTCAAACTATTTCGATAATTCAATTGTTGTTAAAAACTGTTGAAAATGGACCAAAATGCCAAACGAGAGTTTCAAAGTCGCAAAAGCCAGACGAACCAGCACGTACCACCAGGCCAATACACTATTTTGAATGGATATGTTAGGAGTATGGTAGTTGAGGTTGCAGCTATAGGATATGACTGCATGTTTGGCAAGCCATGGCTTGAAACGAAAATTACGTTAAAAAAAAAAAAAAAAGAGCTGTGGCCAAAGTAAATATTGAATAATATAAACGCTCACTTCATAGAATTGTCATGAGGGATCTCAAATTTAAATTAGGCAATAAAGTAACCAAAATCAACAAGTGTGTATTGTCAATTAACACAACTTTAGAATGATCATTACATCTAATCACATCATACATAAAACTATGAACATGTGAAAGAGATTTACTGATTTACATATGAAAAATCAAAACGGGTTAAGCTGGTTCAAATATCATAAAGAGTTGAGAACCTTATACAGTACCATAATACTTCACAGTTCACCCTCATGGCTATGAAATTGTTGGCAGTAGCTTGCTTTCTAATTTTCATGATTTCTTTTGAGCATGGGATTAATGTTCAAGGAAGAGATTGCCTTTCAACTTCTCAGGATATCCAACCATCCTATTATGTGACTGTAACAGGTAATTAATGCAGTGAAAATAATACAAGCGTTACCATTTAGATGACATTCTTTCATGTTTCTCTTTTTTGGCAATGGTCAACATTGCTGGGCCTGTCATTGAGATGAAAAATTCTGAATCATATGTATGAAAAATTCTACAGGATGCAACAATGACTGCGACACTGCATGTTGTAACTGTGACATTACAAAACAGCCACCAGTTTGTGTGTTGTGCTGTCAAGAGGATCCTTGAAAGGCACAGGTATACTTGGCAATAAGTTAAACCCGTTGTACACCAAGTTTTGTTCAGCTAATTGTACTATTCACTTCAACTTCATTATCAAATGGAAAATTCAATTCATTTAAAGTTGTAAATTGCAGTAACAAAAAAATTGCTTACTTAGGTTAATTTTAAATTTAATTATCCGATTTTCATCCAGAGACCGAAAAAGTCTCCCGAGTCCTGATTGTGAACATGCAATTAATTAAAACCCAATACTGGAGACTTCTCTCATGGATGATGAAAAAGAAAACTTGTGCCTTCTTTATTGTCTCAACCTAACGTTGTTGACCTTGCTATAAATAAAAACTGCACATTAAAGTAAATACATAATTGAGTTCCTAAAAAATGCATGTTATGTTCCTTTAGTCCTGAAAAATGTTATCCTCGAAGTGGTGCAATGACCAATTTAGTTCCATATATATACACAAACTGATGGAAGACTGAGTTTGTTAGCCATTTCACATTTTCGAGGACTAACTTGGGCACATGCATACTTTCCGTGACTAAATGCCTAATGACCAAATTGTTTATTTACTCCATCATAAATTGCTCATGAGAAAAGGAATATTTGCAAGAGTTGATCAACTTAAAATAGTGATTAATCTTTACACCACCCTGCCTTAATTGTGCATAAACGACTACTTGAAATTATCATATTCTACTTGGTTGGATCACTTTTGCTTTCAGTATTAATAAAACATCGGATGCTTTGGCACACGCTCTATTTACGAAACCCAGAGGAGTGGATCCTTCACATTACTTCTATTATCATCAAAGTATGCATGGATGAATAAAAAGTAAGAAGAATAAACATTAGAATTTTTTTTTTTCAAAACAAAACAAAATAGAGAAGAAAAAGGTGGAATAAATATTTTTGAAGTTTATAAAAAAAAATTGCACGACTGAATTTAAAGTAATCACCTCAGACGAGTATATAGAAAGTGCTGTAAAATTCTCTGTCCACCCTATTTTATGCGTTACAGACTCCAAAGTCCAAATCTATTTTCAAAGACTGTATTTTATTTATTTAAATTTTTTTCTAATTTAAATAAATCAACGACAACTCCATTTTTTTTATTCCATGTAAATAAATAAATATATAAATAAATAACTCATTTTGTTCGCCATCCCCGCAGATATCCAAGTGTGATTGTCTTTGAACCATACAGTTCCAGGGCCAATGTGAAGAGAGAGGTCAAAAGCTTTTACTTCCAAATATCAAACAGAAACGCAAAGTTTGTCAACCAAGGTTAAGGTAAAACGAGCATAGATGAGAATCAGAATGATTGAAGAATGAAACTTATTAATTAAATCAAACATACATAGAGAATCATAACAAACATTGCAAGTAACTATTCGAAATGTACAAGTTTCCATCTCTGACATCAGTTCAATCTCTGACATGGTTGGAATATTTCCAATTCATGCCATCGTAGATGCCATTCTACACCTTTGAAGTCATACTAGCATGAATCCGCTGCATCTTCCTAACCACAACGCAGAACATTATTTGCCATAAAGCTGTAACAAAACACTTATACAACTAATTTCACCTGTTATTATTCTAGCATAAATCAGGCCCCACTAAAATTTTGTTAACAAATTTTCAACTTTCAACTCATTGGCAAAACTGTACCCTGTACCAAAAGAGAGAACTCGTTGACAAAACAAGATTATGTTTAACCTTGAATAGTGCATCTGGAAAGTACTGGATATCACATCAACCACCTGATTTCCTATACTAGCCTGATAGCTAGTTCTTAAGATGACTACTTAAAACGAGGCAGGATGTTAATAACTACATACTCCTTGACAAACCGAGAAACGCAATCGCCGCTGAAATCTGTACCCTAAGGTCAGCAATATCCACATCATGGCCACCTTCAACCAAGCCCCACTTGTCCACCTGAAAGAGAGAATGAAGACAATTTTATCTCGGACAAATGACAATTTGATTCGAAAACATCACAGGGTAGGACGAATATATAATTTGTTTGTGCTAAAACAATAAAGAGGAATAGTGTATGGGATTGATGTATTATTGATTGAGATCTAAGTATAGAACAATGGTGATCTTAGTACAACTTGGTCATTCTCAGTACTTGGGAGTGTGTGAATACAGCGTGTGTCAAGGACGAAGGTCCTTCTTTATTTAACATACTTAGCGCGTACTGTTCACGCGAGTTGATTACCCTAGATGGGTCCCACTAGACCGTTAGCATGATTTGCAAGAGTCGTGCATGGGATCTCTATTTTGCCAATCATCAGGGGATTCTTCTAGAAAAGGGTGACGCGTCCTTTGCCTTGTCTTATTATGATTGTCACCTTTGACCGTCACCTTTGCCCGACCAAGATGCTTCATCAAGACCGGGACCTTTGACCGACCGATGTGTTCTGTGGTTCTCAATCCGAGATACTCTCGTCTTGCCCGTGATCCCTGGCTGAAGACTTTAGACTGGTTGCAGTTAGAAACAACTCGGGTGATTGCCTTCTGCCTTCTACTGATATGACCTTCCCTTACAAAGATACTTTCCCGATTTCATGGCCATAGACAATTTCTACGCTTATCCCGACCTAGATGGCCTTGCGCTATTTAGGGCGGGAACAGAAGCCCCCCAAGTCTCAAGCTGTATTCAGCGTAGAGGCTTGAGTTTTCAAATTCCGACAGCTTTCTCGACACTTTGTCTTTTCCATGTCAACTTCCTTGAGAACCACGTCCCACAGTTTTCGCAGTTTCTTGTTATTCGAGTATTATATTCCTTTGACACATGTCAGGAGTCATCATTAACTCCTTTTCACACGTTTCCTCATCCCTGACCGTCGGATCTCTCCCACATCTACGGCTGGATGTTTGCTGTTTAAACCACCTCTTCTCCCTCTCAACCTTTCGTTTTCTTCACTTCTTCATCTTCGTCAGTTTCTCTGCTCCTCCTGGTTCTTCGTCTCCTTGTTCTCTTCTTTCACTTTCTGCCTATTTCTCTCACTCCGGGTACGCCTTTCCAATTCTCTTTTGCTTAGTTTCAGGTAGTTTTGTTTCTTTTTTCGCATTTTGGTTATGGAGGGAATGGAAGAGGGTTTTATTGAGAGGGAATCAGATTCTGGAGATGGCAGCTCTATGCCTGCTGCGGCGGCTGGAGAAACAATTCCGGCCATCGTGGCGAGGGAACCGTATTGGTGGGTGCTCCCCAATGTTTTGGACATGCATTCAAAACTTTTAAACTGGGATTCTCTTAAGGAAGTCCAGGACTTGGTTGTAGATAAGAAGGGTAAAGGTCGGGTGGGTTTTCTTGTTTTGGCGAAGACCGCGTCTGTCATTCGGGAATGACTTCTTTTTCATGCACAAGAGGGTGTTCACCCTCGCTCGGGTCCATCTTCCTTTTACTAAGTTCGAGTGCTCAATTCTTCGAGCTTTAGATGTGGCTCCGTCGCAACTGCATCCAAATAGTTGGACCTTCATTAGGGCATTCGAGATTGTTTGTAAATTCTTTGGCATATCAGCCTCTGTAAAGAAGTTTTTCACCCTTTTTGTGTAAAAAATACGGAGCAGTTTGGTTGGATCTCTCTTAGTTCTATTCCACATAGGAGAATCTTCGAGGCATACTCGACCTCTTGGAGGGGTTTTAAACCCGAATTCTTCAAAGTGGTTAGTCAGGGTGTAGGTCATTCATTCTTCACTACCCGTTCAGGGGAGCCCAAATTCCCCCTATTCTGGACTCGCAAGCCCGCATAATTAGGCGTTTCGAGTATCATTGCCTTTCCGATCAAGAAAAGTTAGAAATTGACTTCTTGGAGCAGTTGGTAGATGTGAGCTGTCGTAAACTAATTGAATCTGAGGGCAATTTGCTCGAGCTGACCTCTTATATGGGTGAGGTCCTTTCTCCTCTAATGCTTTCTTGATTGCCCGGCTCCCTTTTCTCAATGTTTTTGGTTTTATTTGGTTCTAAACAGGGAAGATGGCCCCAAAGATGTTGAAGAAAGCTATGCTCGAGATTCTGGAGAAGAAACAATCGGGAGGTAACGCTGGGAGTTATGGCCTTGCTAGACGGGATAAGGCGGTGATCCAATATGTGGATCAGCCTAAACATTCCGTGAGCGAGCTCAGGCCAAGGAAGAGGAATGCTGCGAAAGTCAGGGAAGATGCTGATACTGCTTCCAAAAAGCAAGTGGAGAACCTAGAGTTTGAAGTTCCCCCGCCGGCAACCTTACCCGATAAGGTCTTCGGGCAGATGCTAGCTAACCGGGTAAACTTTCAACCCGACGCTGTTTCTCTTTGGAACTCCCCGTTCATCTTGAGTCTTGCCCCGAATCCACAGTTGCAGTACCAGATAGACGTTGATCTCTACCGTTCTCTGACTTGCTCCCAGATTGCTAAGATGACCGAGATCCTTGGCCTCCGACCGGCAAGCTTGGCTTGTTTTTCTGAGATGGATTCAGCTCTGATTGACACCAGGATTGCCGAGCTTGAAGCAGAGAATAAATGCTTGAATAAGAAGATTTCTAAAGATCAGCGGCAAATGATCGAGGTTGCTAGGATGACTCAGTAGGTTGAGGATTTAAAGGTTGATCTGCGGCGATCAACCGACAATGTTATTAGGCTGGAGGAAAACTGCTCAACTCTGCTCAAAACCAAGGATTCTCTTCAGGCCAACCTGAATGAGTCGCACGAGAAGGTAGTTCGGCTGGAGGGCAAGGTGAAATAGCTGGAGAAGGAAGTGGCTGAACAGGAGATATTCTCGGCTGAGCAACTCGAGGTGGGTTTTTGTCTTGCGCAAGAGCAGTACACCAGTGTTTATCCCGAATTGAATCATGCTCAATTCAACTTGTGTAATGAGGTTCGGGATAGTCAGTTGGTGGTTCCAGCTGAGATGGTGAGGCCGACTGATCAAGAGATGGTCACTGAGAACGAGGTACCTGAATGTCGGGAGGATGCTCCTGTTAGCTGATGTAACTCTTTTCTTCCCTTTCTTTGTAATTTCTCTGGAACTTGGTATTTTGTTGGATTCTAACCGGGAAGCTGGCTAAGACTTCATCTTAGTTCTCGATATGGTTTCTTTATTTTGTTGATTTATGTTTTCGACCTCCAAAGGGGTTTTCGATCTTGCATATCTGGTTGGCTTGCTTCGGGTACACCACCAACTTGTTTTCCGCGTCTTGTAATTTGGGTTTGGGCCTAACTCAACCCAAAAAGCTAGCTTGTAAGGTCGGGATTGCCCAAGCTTTATAAGCACCACTTTGGCCATATCTCTAGGCGATGTGGGACTAAACACACCACTCACACTCAGAACAATGAAGGTGCTGGAGGTTGCAATGAAGGCGACCCAAACTTGCTGCAATTAAGGCGGCTAGGGGCGAACCGCAATTAAGGCGGCTTTCCAACACCGCGTTTAGCAGTTTTTTCCTCTTGCCTCTTTTCCAAATTCGTTCCTTCCCGAAGCGTTTTAAATTCATAGAAACTGAGAAACAGAGAGAAAGTGGGAAAGAGAGATAAACTGAATGTAACTGCTTTTCATTGATTGAATGATGATTACACTTGACATCAGTATTTATACTAAACTTAGTTTGACTGAAGCTTTACTAAACTACACTAACTCAGTGACAGCAACTTGACTAAACTACACTAACTCAGTGACAGTTGTACTACAGCTGTCGTTACAAGGTTTAACCACATAAACTGAACCTATATCTAATATTCCCCCTTCAAACTTAGGGTGGGTGAAGTTTGTCTTGTAATAAACTGAACCGAGTGACAGAGGGGTTTTGTGAGTGCATTCCACCTATTGATCTTGAGCTGGTACATGAGAGACAATGAGGCTCTTATTTATCACTTTTTCCCTAATGAAGATGTCCAGCTCCATGTGCTTGGTCCACGAATGCAGGACTGGATTGTGAGTTAGTGCTACTGCACTAAGATTGTCACAGCACTTAGGGTGTTTGGAACTGAATTTTCAGTTCAGTGAGTAGAGATTGGATCCATAATACCTCTGCTGTCAAGTTGGCCAGGCTACGGTACTCGGCTTCTGCACTGGAACGAGCCACCAAAGTCTGCCTTTTAGACCACCATGCAACCAGATTTGGCCCAAGATACACACAGGCACCAGAAGTGGATCTGCAGTCATCAGGGTCTGATGCCCAGTCAACATCACAGAACCCTGTAAGTGTGATAGGATGATGCAGTGAAGCTGGCTGGATGAGCAGGCCATGGTTCACGGTACCCCCCTTGAGGTACCTAAGGATTCTCTTGACCGCTTTCCAGTGTTCCTCAAGTGGTTGGGAGAGAAATTGGCAGACTTTATTAACCGAGTAGGAAATTTCAGGCCGTGTCAAGGTTGCATATTGTAGGGCCCCAACAATGGATGGATCCTCAATATGATTTGACCCTTCTTTGGTCAGTTTGGCATTGGTGACCATAGGTGTAGCTATAGGTTTTGCTGATTCCATATGAACTTTGGCTAGAAGATCCCTTATGTATTTGGATTGAGAAAGAAGTAAGGAGCCATTCGGGAGATGAGAGACTTCTATGCCAAGAAAATAGACTAGGGAGCCTAACTGTTTGAGTGCAAATTCTGAATGGAGTTGATCAATGAGGGTTTGAATGTGAGCTAGGGAATTCTGTGTGACAATAATGTCATCCACATACACAAGTAACATGATGTGGATGCTGTGTTGCTGAAATAGGAACAAGGATGGATCACACCTGCTAGATTGGAACCCACGCTTGACAAGAGCTTGCTTGAGACGATTTCGTGAATCTCGGGGTGCTTGTTTGAGCCCATATAGAGCTTGTTTAACCTGCATACTAGTGATTTGTCACTTGCTTCAAAGCCAGGAGGTTGTACCATGTACACCTCCTCATCTAGAAGTCCATTTAGAAATGCATTATTGACATCTAATTGGCGAATTGGCCATTTGTAGGAGACAACAAGGGTGAGAACAGTCCTTACACTAGTAGGCTTAACTACTGGAGAAAAAGTTTCATTAAAGTCACACCCTGCTTGTTGATGGAAGCCTTTAGCCACAAGGCGGGCTTTATATTTGTTGATACTGCCATCTGGGTTCTCATTCACTCGGAAAACCCATTTGCATCCAATTGAAGTCCTATTCGGTGGAAGAGAGACCAAGGTCCAAGTATCATTTTTCAGCAAGGCATTGTATTCCTCTTTCATGGCAGCAAGCCAATTAGGGGCTGCCAAGGCTTGTTTCACAGTGGTTGGTTCTAAATGAGTGAGTAAAAGTGTAGGATGACGTCTAGGTTGGACAATTCCAGATTTTTCCCTGGTTTGCATAGAGTGGCAATTGAGAGGGTGTACTAAGGAGGTCTGGACAGGTTGGACAGAAGTAGAAGATGTAGAGGATGAGGATGAGGCAGCAGTTAAGTGTATAGGTGAAGGGGTTTGGAGAGGAGAGGGAGTGTTAGAAGTGGACTGTGCAGTATGGATAGTGGAAGGAGAGTTAGAAGAAGGTGTGGGCAATAAAGATGAGTGTTCATGATGTGAGGAAGAGAAGTTGGAAGATACAATTGGAGACTGAGTGGAGAATAGGAGAGGGAGCAGATGCTGAATGTGATGAATAAGAGAGGTTTGCAGGAGTGGGGTTAGAGTTAGGAATGAGAGGAGGAATAGAGGAGATTGGATTAGGCAAAGGGGAAGGCACCTGAGTGGGGAGAGAAGAGGAAGAGGTAAATAGTTCAGCATATGGGAATCTTGTTTCATTAAATAAGACATCCTTGGAGATGAAGATGCGACCATCAGCACTAAGACACTTATAACCCTTGTGAGCTAATGAGTAACCAAGAAAAATACACTCTTGAGACCTGTAGGACATCTTGTTTGACTGATATGGTCTTAGGAAGGGAAAACAAGCACAACCAAATGATTTAAGGAATTGATAATCTGGAATTTTGTGTAGGAGCAGAGAATAGGGTGATTGATTGTCAAGAGTAGATGTTGGAAGCCTATTAATGAGGTAGGCAGCAGTGACAAAAGCATGATCCCAAAAGTTGTGGGGAATTCCAGCATAAGCTAATAGTGTGAGACCTGTCTCTACTATGTGCCTATGCTTGCGCTCAACCAAACCATTTTGGTGTTGAGTGTGAGGGCAAATAAGTCGATGGATAATGCCCAAATCATTTAAGAACTTAGTGAAGGGGTGGAATTCACCTCCCCAATCACTCTGGACAGATTCAATCTTAGAGGAAAATTGCAATTCAATCATGGATTTAAATTTGGTGAATTGAATTAAGGTATCTGATTTGAGTTTGAGGGGAAAAAACCAGGTGAACCGGGTGCAAGCATCTCACAGGTGAGAAAATACTTGTAGCCACAGTTAGATTGAATAGGGGCAGGGCACCATAGATCACAAACAACAAGTTCAAAGGGTGTGTTGAATTTAGTAGTGGAGGCAGGGGCATGAAGGCGATGTGCCTTGCCCATGCAACATGCTGCACAAAGTTGAGTTTGTGACTTGGGAGGCAATTTTATATGCATGGTTTGGAGTGCTTCTTTAAGTACATCATAGTGGGGATGTCCCAAACGATAATGCCACAATTTATATGATGAGGAAGTAAGAGAAGTACTGCTAGAACTATCAGCAATAGAATTTATTGAATTGATTGAAGGAATACAACCATTAGATGAATACAACACATTGTTTGATTGATTACAACTAGAGTTACAAGTACTACTAGACAGACAACATTGAGAAGTACAGTATTATTACAAAAAGGAGATAAAGGGAATAGTGAATTAAATCTGTAAAGTCCTTCTTCACCCGCAGTTCCTCTTAGCAAAACTTCAGAGGAACCCTGTGATTTCACAAGACAAAAAAGGGGTGAAATTCAAAGAAGACATTATTGTCTTTAGCAAACTTACTGACACTCATAAGATTCTTTGTGATTGAGGGAACAAGAAGAAGTTTAGATAGTGTAAGTGTGGTGTGAGGTTGAAATGGTGAGGAAAATTTTAAGGAACCGAGTCAATAAACAAACCTTGACCATTGCCCAGATACACTTGGTCTGAACCTTGTAAAGATTGAGAGTCCGTGAGGTTTGCCGGATCTGGAGTTGCATGATGAGTAGCACCAGAGTCCGAATACCAAGGCTAAAACTTGAATGTGTGTTCTGCTCCAGTGAGAAGGGCATGAGCTGGACCAGAGAAAGGATACTGTTGTGGTTGTGGTCGCATGGGCATAAACGGTCGTTGCTGAGACTGAAAGGAAGGAGGCTGCCAATAGCCATAGGTGGGGTTGGGAGAGTAAAAATCCTGATAGGAATTGGGGTTGCGATGCCAGCAAGTGTTTGCATCATGACCAAACTTTCTGCAAATTTGACATTGGACTGAGGAACGTCCACCTGATCTCCCACCTCGGCCACGATAGCCACCATTGCGACCACAGCAATAACCACGGCCACCACGATAACCACCATTGAAATTTCCATTGCCGTTATTGTAGTTACCATTGTAATTGCTATTGTAATCTCCCTGACCTCGATTGTTGTACTGTCCAGCCATAGTATGAGATGTACCTTCAGGAAATGAGGATCCCTGAGAACTAGGGTTCGAAAAGGAGTCAGAACCTTGATCACGAGGAGCTTCAGCAAGGTTCACCGACGCCATTGGTTCTGCAAGAATTGATTTCTTGTTCTTTTCAAGGCACGCTTCATGAACTAAAAGAAGAGATTCTAGGTCATCGAGAGAACAAAGTTCACTTCGGCTACTCACAGCATCTACGATTGAATCGTATTCCTCAGGAAGCGCCTCTAGTGTTACGAGTAGGTTCCGATGTGGAATCGGATCTCCAAGTGATACTTGTCCTGCTTCTGTCCTTTTTTTTTTTGCATCGTCCTGAATATTTTATCTTTTGAAATGAAGCCGGGGTCTTGACCTTGCGATTTTTCCTGCGATGCTCGATTTTGTAGTTTTGAAGAGAGCGCAATGCTCGACCTTGTAGTTTTTGAAGGGAGCGCAATGCTGAAGTAGTCGGGGCTGAATGGCGCTTGAACTTAAGGACATATAGAAAAGAAATTCCCGAAACACTCTTTTGATTTATATAAGGGAGGAGCCTCGTTAAAACCCTCCGACTGATGGACTTGCCGGATGGGAAAAAGAGTACTCCCATTTCTTACATCCATTTTGCTTCAGAATTTCAGGCACAAGGTCTTTTGATCTCTTTAGAGTTGTTGTTGTTCTTCTTGTCCGTTGGTTCTTGGGATGAATACCTGATCTTCCTGGCCGCCCTCGGCCTCAATAGGGTGTCCTTCCTTCATGAGATCCGTTGTTGCCTTCTACAGTTTTCGGTAGTGTCAGAAGCATTGATGGAAAATGCAACACTGTGATTGCTCACTTTTGCTCTGGTGTCTTCTCAGTATTGAGGCCCCTGAGAAGCATTCCACATAAAATGCTTGTGGGTTCCCGGATCCTTCCCTACCATAGAGAGCGTTGAGATCATGTTTTGCCCTGCTTGACTTTCCCCATCGTTGTCCGCTTTCTCTCCTTAACCTCCTCCTTCTCGGAATTCGCAAGGTGACCGCTAGCTCGTTCAGATTGCTCTGCCTTGTTTTGAATATGTCTTCCATGTTGATGTATTCAGCAGCTCGACGCCTAAGCTCGTCAATGCTCTCAAGAGGCCTGCGAGCTAACGAATCGGCGAAAGGTCCACTTCTTAATCCTTTCAATAATGCATGCAGTAGCACGACAAGGCAGAGATCTCGAATTGGGAGAATCTCCTGGCTGAAGCGGGACATAAAGTCCCTCGATGATTATGAACTACCTTGCCTGATATTAACGAGACTTGCCGAGGTTTTGGGATATCCTCGGCTAGTAGCAAATCGGGCACAAAAAAGTCTTGCAAGGTCATTGAGACAGGAAATTGAATTTGGGACGACTCTAGAGTACCATACCAGCGCCACCCCCTAGGGTGGTGGGGAAGACCCGGCAGCAAACCGGATATGCGGGATTGAAGGGCAGCATCCGAGTGCTGAACATGATATGATGTTCCTTCGGATCTCCGGTCCCATCAGATTTTTCCATCATCAAGGTTTCAAAAGTTCTTGGTATCGATGCCTCCATAATGTTTTTAGTGAAAGGATGCCTTAGGTAGGGAAAATGTGGGCTTTCGTCGTGCCCTTCCCTCTGGGCACGCCTTTGGCCCAAGAATGGAACCTGGGTACTTGTGTGCCAGGGTAGGCACCCCCTCTTTGCGATCTTCCTCTCTCAGCTCCTCGCTGAACTGGGTCGCAGGATTGGAGTTACCAACAGGTGCTCGCGACTCCAGGTTGTCTCTCCGCAGTTGTACCATAGTGTCCATCAGTTGTTGGTAGACTCGTCCGATGGAGACCTAGGAATCGCTTACTGACTCAGGATGATAGGTGGGAGTTGCCTCTCGGAGCTCCGTGTTTCTCATGTTCTTCCCAGGTGGCGGGGAAAAGTTTTACCAGAGCCCCACGGTGGGCACCAATTGTTTGTGCTAAAACAAAGAGGAATAGTGTATGGGGTTGCTGTATTATTGATTGAGATCTAAGTATAGAACAATGGTGATCTTAGTACAATTTTGTCATTCTCAGTACTTGGGAGTGTGTGAATACGCGTGAGTGTCAAGGACGAAGGTCCTTCTTTATTTAGCCTACTCGGTGCTTACTGTTCACGCGAGTTGGTTACCCTAGATGGGTCCCACTAGGCCGTTAGCGTGATTTGAAGAGTCGTGCATGGGATCTCTATTTTGCCAATCATCAGAGGATTCTTCTAGAAAGGGGTGACGGGTCCTTTAGCTTGTCTTATTATGACCGTCACCTTTTCCAACCGAGATGCTTCATCAAGACCGGGACCTTTGACCGACCGATGTGTTCTGTGGTTCTCAATCAGAGATACTCTTGTCCTGCCCGTGATCCCTGGCCGAAGACTTTAGACTGGTTGCTGTGAGCAACAACCCGAGTGATTGCCTTCTGCCTTCTACCAATATGACCTTTCTTTACAAAGATACTTTCCCGACTTCATGGCCATAGACAATTTCTACGCTTATCCCGACCTAGATGGCCTTGCGCTATTTAGGGCGGGAACATAAATATGTGGGCAAAATAGGTATTTTGGTCCCATACGTTTCTTTAATTTTTCAAATCGGTCCTATACATTTTTTTTTTCAAATTGGTGTCATACGTTTTGAAATGTTTTCAAGTTGGTCATTTCCGTTAAATTTGACCTAACACCGTCAGTTTTAAGGACACGTGTCAGCCTAGTGTGATAGCCACGTCAGCAAAAACTGACGGTGTTAGGTGAAATTTAACGGAAAGGACCAACTCAAAAACTGACGGCGTTAGGTCAAATTTAACGGAAATGACCAACTTGAAAACGTTTCAAAACGTATGGGACCAATTTGAAAAAAAAAACGTATAGGACCGATTTGAAAAATTTTAAAAACGTATGGGACCAAAATACCTATTTTGCCTAAATATGTGTGTATGTATAACAAATATTTTTAGGAATATATTTTTCTATAGAAAATATTACATATATAAACTAATTATACAAAATATATCAGAGAGGGATGGGGCAGCACTGATGCTCCCCCCTCCCGAGATTGACTCATGCCCTGTAATTCAATATTTAAGCAAAAGTTTATAAAGACAAAAAACAAACAAATGCTTATGAATCAGGTATAGACTATCGAGTGTTAGTACCTGTAAATCTTCTTCGAGTCTAATAAGCTCAATTGCTTCCTCAATTTGCAATTTCCCACGCACCATTCCAATAGCAATAACTAGAGAGTGTGCAGCTGCTGCAATAGCATCAATTGTTGCCAATTCACAGTCATCTGTTTTCTTTATAAGGTTCTCTATAGCTGTTACAAGACCGTCTTCCTGCTTTCCTCCAAAAATGCTGGAGTATACAATAGGCTTAAAGCCAAATTCTGACTCCACCCAGTGAAGCACAGGATCAATTTTCTCCACTTGGCGATCTGCAAAGTTAGAAGTTTCAAATTAAAATCCATACATCTTTCTCAAAATCAATACGATAACCCAAATAGCTTAGATAAAAAAGAACATTGCAATTGGCAAGAAAAAAAGTTTTGACAAAAACTCTAGGTAGGTAAAGTTAAAATATACTCTTAATGATGTACCTTTGAACAGGTAAGGGAAACATGAAAACAGCTAGCCAAAAATATAATCATAACCCCACCTACTAAATTAAAACTGAAAAGGTAATTGTCAGATACCTTAGTAGGATACGACATAGCGTCTATTATAGGAAGAATAGAGGTGAGAGCATGGGATTAGCCTAAGTCAATAAAAGAAAATTACTTGGCAGATGTAATAGTAAAATATAGTTATAGGGATTGTTTGGGAAAAGAGAGGAAAAGGAGGGGAGAGCCTAGGTCTCTCGAATAACCGGAAATTCTGTACCACCCAAAGAATGATTTTTATCAATAGCACTACACTTCCACCTTAATTGTGGTCCAGAGCTCTCAAACTGGTATCAGAGCTCCCAAGAATAGCTAGAAAGAAGGGCATGTTTGCTTTATTTCTAATTTCCTGCTGTTGGAAAGCCGCCTTAATTGCGGTCCGCCTCTAACCGCCTTCATTGCGGTAACTTTGAGCTGCCTTCATTGCAGCCTCCAGCACCTTCATTATGCTGGTTGTGAAGGTGTACATCACCTAGAGATATGGCCTAAGTAGTGCTTATAAAGCTTGGACAATCCTCACCTTAAAATACCAGACGCTGACCTAATTCCCAATATGGAAGTTCCCCAAATATAGGATGTGGAATGATGCAATTGTTCAGCCTTGGAAGTGGTTGCGGAAAGATGGGGTGCAGGATATTATTTCAACCGAACTAAAATTTGGAGAAGGCTTCTTCCACACCTCAACTAGTAGGTGTTGACCAACTGAATGCTGAGTTCAGCCCCATCTTACTCAAACCAGTTTAGGACAAAGTTTGAGACATGGTATGCAGCTCTGGATGAGTTCTACAGCAAACTTGACGAGCAAGGGGCTGAACAACAACATCAAGCAAAAGGGAACTGTTAGGAATCTCTAAAAACTGAAATCCTAACAAAGAAAACTCTCTCTCACAAAGGACTAGAATACTGAAGCTTCATCTTAATTGAATAAAGAATCAAAAACACAATAGAACCAAGGTAAACAAGTTTACCCCCAAAAGGAGCACTCTCCTTTTCACACTGGAATAGCCCAGTTAATTTAATATCAAAATAGTCTACCTAAACTCCCCAATAGATGGGGTATTAATCGAACCAAAACAGAAGCCTAAAAACCAGAATAATAAACATAACTAACTTATCTATATCCTATAAAATAGTGAATAACTAACTTATCTAGATCCTATAAAACAGTGAATAACTAACTTATCTAGACTTTGACCCTAACAACTACACCCTATCCAATTAGTTCCAGGGTTTGGTCTTATCTCCTATTTGCTTGGATCTTCTCTTCCTTCGATAATAAACCTGCAGAAGCTTCTCCCCATTGGGCTGTAGCCCAAAATCATCATACCCAACAATACTCCCTCCTTCAGAAGCGACCATGTCCTCAAGGTTGAATTCTAGAAATTGACTGTTGATGGAGGATGCATCTTCCCAAGTGACTTCTTCCGGAGACTTTCCTTGCCACTGTACCAGTACTTGTGGGACTTCTGAACCTGCTCGAGTACTTGTGCGTGAGCCCAAAATCTGAGAGGGCTGATAAATTTCTGCAGTGCCTTGCAATTCTGTTGGCAGATCGGGTTCCACTGGATGGTGACCTGCATCCTTTTTAATTGGGAAACATGAAATCTTGGGTGAATTCGGGGATGCTTTGAGTCAGAATTTGAACGTCACCACTCCAACTTGCTTTAGAACCAAGTAGGGACCATAATATCTCGCAGACAGCTTAGGATGAAGCTTGGTAGGCATGGAGCCTTGTCTGTGAGGCCTGATCTTAAGGTAGACCCAGTCCCCAACCTGAATCTGAGATTTCTTTCTATGCAAGTTTGCATAATGGGTCATCTGGTTTTGTGCCCTCTGCAAATGAAACTTGAGTTGCTTCAAAGCTTCATCTCTATTCATTAGATCCTGGGCCACTGCTTCCACTAAGGCTTCTCCGGGTACAAATCTAGCAAGGGAAGGAGGAGGTCTTCCATAAACAACCTCAAAGGGAGTACAATGAGCTGCACTTTGGAATGTAGTGTTGTACCAGTATTCTGCCCAGGGAATGAATTCTCGCCAAGCTTTGGGCGATTCAATCGAAACACCTTAGGTAAGTCTCCAAGGTTCTATTAAGAACCTCCGTTTACCCATCCGGTTCAGGGTGATAAGCGGTACTCATATTTAAGGTAGTACCCTGCAATCTGAAAAATTCCTGCCAGAAATGACTCATGAAGGTTGGGTCTCTATCACTGACAATAGAAATTGGTACTCCATGAAGCCGAATGACTTCCTTAACAAACACTTCAGCAATGGATCGAGCGGAATATGGGTGTTTGATTAGGATAAAATGACCATATTTGCTTAGCCTATCCACCACGACTAACACAGCATCAAAACCTTTGGACTTGGGAAGCCCAACAATAAAATCCATGCTGAGCTCCTCCCAAATTGCATTGGGAATATTCAAAGGCTGCAGCAACCCTGCCGGAGAAGAAGCCAAATATTTGTTTCTTTGGCATACATGGCAAGCTGCTATAAACTTTGTTATGGCCCCTTTCATGCCAATCCAGAAAAGAGATTGTGCCATTCTCCAGTAAGTTCTATAGATTCCCGAGTGCCCTCCTATTGGGGAAGTGTGGAATTCCTGCAATAGTTTGGGAATCCAAACCAAATCAGCTGCCAAAACTAACCTTCCTTTGTAGTACAGTCTATTCTGTTCCAGAGTGTATTGAGGATGGGAATCCGGATCAGCTTTCAAGTCTTCCATAATTTTTGCCAAAACTGGATCCTTTTTAACTTCCTCATCAATGTCTGCAATGTCTGGCCAAAAAGATCTTGTTATTCCCTGCAAGTCTTTGTCTTCACCCCTTCTAGAGAGAGCATCTGCAACTCTATTTGATGCTCCTACCTTATACACAATCTCGAACTCATAACCCAAAGAATTTGGCCAACCAATTTTGTTGATTCTGGTTGTTATTCTCCGCTCCAGTAGGTACCTTAGGCTCTTTTGATCAGTGAACACAGTGAACTTTTGTCCTAAGAGGTAAGGCCTCCAATGTTGGATTGCTAAAACCAAAGCCATCAATTCTTTTTCATATACTGATTTGGATAGGGTGGAATGCGCGATTGGCTTTGCTGAAAAATGTGATTGGTCTTTTATCTTGAGTTAACACCGCCCCTATTCCTTTCCCCGAGGCGTCACACTCAATGGAGAAAGGTTTTGAGAAATCGGGCATTGACAACACTGGTGCTGTGGTAATTGCTTGCTGTAGTTGTGTGAATGCCTTCGTGCTTTCCTCGGTCCACCTGAAGTTCCCCTTTTTCAATAAATCAGTGAGGGGGTGAGCTATTTGGCCATACTTGCATATAAATCTCCTATAGTATCCAGTGAGACCCAAGAATCCTCTCAAAGCCTTAAGAGTCTTGGGTAGGGGCCACTGTAAAATGGCTTCAATTTTTTGAGGATCCATGGCTACTCCGTTCTTAGAAATGATATGCCCCAAGTATCCCACCTTAGTCTTACCAAAACTACATTTCTTTGGGTTGGCAAAGAAAGAATGTTCTAATAATCTAGCCAGTACAAGCCTCAGATGCTTCACATGTTCCTCCTAGGACTTGCTATAGACTAAAATATCATCGAAAAATACTATGACATACCTTCGAAGAAATGGTTTGAGGGTAGAATTCAAAGCACATTGGAAGGTGGCTGGTGCATTAGGCCGAATGGCATTACCAAGGATTCATAATATCCTTGATGTGTTCAGAATGCGGTTTTAGGAATGTCTGGCTCATGCATCCGGATTTGGTGATACCTTGCCTTCAAATCAATTTTGGAAAAGTACATGGACCCATGGACCCATTCAATTCATCAAGCAACTCTTCTATCACTAGGTTGGAAATTTATCTGGTACGGTAGCCTTATTTAAAGCACGATAGTCCACGCAAAACCTCCAACTTCCATCCTTCTTTTTAACCAAAATAACTGGACTGGAATAAGGGCTATTGCCGGGTCTAATAATTCCTGTTGTAAGCATCTCCGCTTCCTGTTTCTATTTCATTTTTCTGCAAGTGTGGATGGCGATAAGGTCTCACGTTAATTGGATCTAGCCCCGTCTTAATCGGAATTCGGTGATCAATTTGTCTAGCTGGTGGCAACCCTTTTGGCTCTTGAAAAATCGTGGCATACTCTGTTAAGACTTTCTGCAATTGTCGTGATTGCTCCACTGTCAACCCATCCTCATCCATGTTGCTATTCTCAATAACCCATAGCTTGGACATCATGTCAACTTCCTTCTTGGCTAATTTCTTTAAAGCCTTCGAGGAAATTACTGCTCGGGATAAACTGGGATCCCCACGAACCACTATGTTCTGACCTTGGTGAAGAAAGGACATTGACGGAAACAGCCATGAATCTGTCCAGATTCATTGGTCAAATCTGTTTCAAATCAGTTTGTATTTTTAGGAGGAATAAATCTAATCAAATCAGATCAGATTTGATTAGATATTAGTCTTATCTTTCTGTTTTTTATCCTCTCCTGATTTTCAGGAGATTTGATTCAAATTAGGATCCTTATTGTAGCAGAATTGGTTACTCAATTCTGCATAAATACCGCTGTACTTCTATTTCATTTCACAAGAGGAATAAAAATATTTTTTTCCTAAAACCTAGATGGTATCAGAGCTGCGGCTCTGACCTCTTTCAATCATGGTGAAGACGGCGATGGCCGAGTGCTTCCACAAGAGCATCTACCAACTCAGCAGGTGATCCGAAGGATGGATCCAAACCTCAACAGAGGCTCACCGGCTGCATCATCGGGGCTCAAAAGTCATTTGCGGCGGGATCTTCCATAGCCCCATATGATGGTTTCTCACGTAACCCAAGCCTACAACTCACTCGTGCATCGACTCAATGGAAAAAACTACATTGAGTGGACTCGATCTGTGAAGTTGGCTATTGATGGGAAAGGAAAAATGGGGTATCTCAATGGAGAGATCCAAAGAACCCTCCAGGGATGATCCTTCCTTTCAAAAATGGAAGTCGAGAAAATTCCCTTATCATTGCCTGGTTAATCAACTCCATGGAACCAAGCAATAGGAAAGCCCTATCTATTTCTACCTACAAAGAAAAGATGTTTGGGATGCAAAGGCGAGTGTTACTCGATTTGGAGAACTCTTCTCGGATTTTTGACTTAAAGACACAACTTTGGCAACTCAAACAAGGTGATCAAGATGTCACCGCATATTACAACTTGATGATGACTCTTTGGCGGGAGCTAGACCAAGTGCTATGAAAATGACTGGGAAAATCCCGAGAGATGCTACTCGATTTAAGAAGAGGGAGGAGAATGATCGTGTGTACATGTTCCTTGCTGGATCGAATCGAAATATGGATGAAGTAAGGGGAAGAATTGCAGGCGTAAAGCCCTTACCTTCTATTAGGGAGGTCTTTTCTCAAGTTCAAGGGAAGAATCAAGGAGGAGGATAATGTTAAGCACTCATGAATCAGCACCAACACAGAACAGGACAGCTCTGCTCTTGTGACTAAAGGAATTCCCTCGAAAGAAAATAAAGGAAAAAAACCTTGGTGTGATCATTGCAAAAACCTTGGCACACTAGGGAGACTTGTCAGCTAATTCATGGAAAGCCACCTAATTGGAAGAAGAAATCCAACAAAGGTGGCCGTGCCTTCCAATCCACTACCGAGGAGATTCAAGAGCCTCCACCTACTTGAGAGACAACTCCATTCACAAAGGAACAACTAGAGCATCTGTACAAATTTTTTTCCTCAAAAATGACAACCAATCCTTCTTGTTCTTTGGCCCAAAAAGGTACTCACCTTACTATCGCTTTTTCACCCAAAAACCACAAAATCCTTGGGTGATTGATTACGAGCAACCGATCATATGACGAGATTGCTCAAAACTGTTTTCATCCTATAATCCTAGTGCGAGGAATAAAAAAATCAGAATTGCTGATGGAACTCTCTCCGCCATAGCCTGAATTGGGTCTATCACTCTCTCACCTTTAATAACACTCCACAATGTTCTTCATGTTCCTAATTTATCTTGCAACCCTCATCCATTAGCAAGCTAACCCTTGACCTGAATTGTCGTGTCATATTTAACTCTTCCGGTTGTAATTTTCAGGAATTGACTTGGGGAGGATGATTGGCAGTGCTAAGGAAGTTGATGGTCTCTACATCTTTGAAGATGGATCTAATTTAAGTAGGCACTCTAAAAATGCTTGTTTCAATTCTGTTTCTGAATTCCAGCAAAATGAAATAATGCTATGGCACTATAGGTTAGGCCATCCTAGTTTCTATTATTTACAGACACTTGTTCCCCGAACTTTTTAGAAATAAAAATCCATCTTTCTTTACTTGTGAGACTTGTCAATTGGCTAAACATCACCGTACTGTTTACCCTGCTCAAGCTTATAAACCATCTAATCCATTCACAATCATTCATAGTGATGTTTGGGGACCGAGTCGTGTAAGTACTCCTACTGGCAAACGATGGTTTGTAAGCTTTATTGATGACCACACTAGGTTATCATGGGTGTATCTAATGAAAGAAAAATCTGAAGTTGAACACATTTTTAAAACTTTTTCCAATATGATTCAAACTCAATTTCAACAAACAATTCAGATTTTTAGAAGTGATAATGGAAGAGAATACTTCAACAAGTATCTCAACCAATTTTTTGAAGAAAAGGGCATTGTACATCAAAGTTCATGTGTAGACACCCCTCAAAGAATGGGGTAGCTGAAAGGAAAAATAAACATTTATTGGAAGTAGCTAGAGCCTTGTTATTTCGGACTATGGTTCCTACATACCTTTGGGGAGAAGTTTGTCTTAACAAGCAGCCTCATTTGATTAATAGGATGCCTAGTAAAGTTTTAAAATTTGATACTCCCCGGGAAAGTTTCAGAACCATTTTACTACAAACAAATTGCAATCAAACTTACATCTAAAAAAATTAGGCTGCACAAACTTTCATCCATGTTAATACACCAAATCTAAGTAAACCGGACCATCGGTCAAAAAAGTGTGTATTTGTTGTGTATGCTCACTCTCAAAAGTGTTATAAATGTTTTGATCCACTCACTAAGAAGATTTTTGTTACTATGGATGTCACTTTCTTTGAGTCAAATCCTTTTTTTCAGTCTCCTCTTGGGGGAGAACTATAGAAGACTCGACCAAATACCTTACTATTGATGAGTCAAATATATCAATTGATAAGTCAAACATGTTAAATAATGGGACAAGTCCTGTGAATAATGAAATTTTTGGAAATCCTACTAGTCATGACATGGTTCTTGGTCATGGAAAACACTAGTGCTGAATGTGAAAATACTAGTAACCCTTCTCACGGCCGGAAGGCAATGATGTCGAACCCGAAAGGGAATTGAAACTAAGGAAAAACATTTTGAGCACTTCTATACAAGGAGGAAACATGTTCAAAGAGTAGAGAATCGTGATCCTTTGCTCCACCATGAATCCGAGGACCCTCCGGTAATCCTAATCCTGAATTCTCTCAACCATTCTCTCAACCGATTGAAAATGATTGTGATCTTCCTATAGCTATTAGGAAAGGTGTCAGATCATGTACCCAACACCCACTTTCTAACTTTGTCTCTTATGATAAACTTTCACCAAACTTTCTTGCTTTTACCACTCAATTTTCATTAATGGAAATTCCAAAAATGTACAGGATGCATTAGAAATTCCAGTGGAAGGAAGTCAGACTGGAAGAGATGAAGGCTCTTGAAAAAAATCAGACGTGGAAAATGGTAGAGCTGCCCAAAGGGAAAAATACGATGGGATGTAAATGGATATTCACTATAAAATACAGATCCGATGGCTCAATCGAAAGGTACAAAGCTAGGCTGGTTGCAAAAGGCTTCACTCAAACTTATGGAATTGATTATTCCGAGACCTTTGCTCCAGTTGCAAAATTGAACACCGTGAGAGTCCTTTTATCCCTTGCAACTAATCTAGATTGGCCATTGCAGCAACTAGATGTAAAAAAGCATTTCTAAATGGGGATTTGGAGGAAGAAGTGTATATGGATGCACCCCCTGGATTTGAAAAGAGATTCAATTCAAAAGTCTGCAAACTAGAGAAGTCCCTATATGGATTGAAGCAATCACCTCGAGCTTGGTTTGAAAGATTTACACGCTTTGTAAAGGGACAAAGGTATATCCAAAGTCAAGCCGATCACACTATGTTTATAAGGAAGTCGGAAATGGAAGCATTGCTATTCTAATTGTATATGTGGATGACATAATTGTCACAGGAGATGACTTGGCGAAAATAAAAAGGTTGAAAGAGGCACTTGCATCGAATTTGAAATTAAGGATCTTGGATCCTTAAGATACTTCCCGGAATGGAAGTAGCACGCTCAAAAAGAGGAATTATCCTCTCACAAAGAAAGTATGTCCTTGACCTTCTTAAAGAAACAGTATGAGTGGATGTAGACCAAATAGATACTCCAATTGATCCAAATCGAAAACTTGGAGACAACAAGCGGGGCACTCCGGTTGACACTACCCGATATCAAAGGCTAGTGGGAAAATTGATTTATCTATCACATACACGGCCGGACATTGCTTTTGCGAGTTAGTCTTGTCACCAATTCATGCATGCACCCTATGAGGAACATCCGGAAGTCAGTCTACGAGAATCCTAAGATACTTGAAGAGTGCTCCTGGTAAAGGATTATTCTTTAAGAAGACTACGCAATGCACTATAGAGGCCTATACTCGATCTTGATCAGGCGGGATCAATCATGGACGAGAAGATCTACATCGTGCTATTGCACATTCGTTTGGGGGAACTTAGTCACATGGCGTAGCAAGAAACAAAATGTTGTGGCAAGAAGCGTGGCTGAAGCCGAATATAGAGCCATGGCACAAGGAGTTTGTGAAATGTTATGGCTGAAAAGAATTCTTGAAGAGTTGGGAACACCTATTAGTTTACCATTGAAGCTATCTTTGCGATAACAAGGCAGCTATAAGCATAGCACAAAATCCGATGTACAGCATGACCGCACCAAGCATGTGGAAATTGATAGGCACTTCATTAAAGAAAAGGTTGATGAGAAAGTTATTTGTATGCCATTTGTTCCAACTACACAACAAGTGGCCGATATTCTCACTAAAGGAATCTCTCGACCCAAGTATGAACTTCTTGTGAGCAAGTTGGGCATGATAGATATCTATGCACCAACTTGAGGGGGGTGACGAAAATGACCATGAATCTGTCCAGATTCATTGGTCAAATCTGTTTCAAATCAGTTTGTATTTTTAGGAGGAATAAATCTAATCAAATCAGATCAGATTTGATTAGATATTAGTCTTATCTTTATGTTTTTTATCCTCTCCTGATTTTCAGGAGATTTGATTCAAATTAGGATCCTTATTGTAGCAGAATTGGTTACTCAATTCTGCATAAATTCCGCTGTACTTCTATTTCATTTCACAAGAGGAATAAAAATATTTTTTTCCTAAAACCTAGAGACATGCTTAGAGTCTTCCAGTTCGCCTTGACCTCTCCCAGTGTCACCAACCAAGCAACCCCAAGAATCAAATCCACTCCTCCTAAATCAAACAGAAAGAAGTCATCTTTCATTATATATGTTCCCAGCTTCACCTGCAGGTCCTTGCAGCAGGCTTGTGTGGATTTCCGGTTACCATCTCCCAACCTTACAAAATATGACCGTGTTGGTTCAATACTGAGCCCTAATCTCTGTACCATTTGACTAGATACAAAGTTATGGCTTGCCCCGCTATCAATCAGGATCAGGACTTCTTGTCCTTGTAATTCACCTTCAGTTTCATCGTATGAGGTTGAGTTAATCCCCCTGCGGAACATATTGAGAGATCCATCCACTGACACACCACCTCAGCAACCTCCTCTTCCTTCTCCTCAGCTTCGGTCCCTCCTTCCATAGTGGTTATTTCTCCCTCATCATTAACCTCCTCGTCTTCGGCCAAAATTACCACCCGCATGCTCTTCTCCGGGCATCGGTGTCCTGGCCCAAAAGCCAAGCCACAATTATAGCATTTTCCTGACTCTCCTCCGAACATACTCAGCATAGGGAATAGTTCGAGTTCCCTTGTTTCTCGGCCCTGAGGAATTGGGTTTTGTCGCCGACAATGCAGGTCCCTGAGAATATCGAGTCCCACCATTGGACGCTTAGGCACTGTTTGCACCGCTAAACGCCCCTGCCTTGGAAACGATTGCTCCTCCTCTTTGGAAATTGAACCCCGAATTAGCACCATGCCCCTGCATGTTCCCAGAATTTCCAGAATTCCGCATCTGTTTCAGCACTTCTTCCACGTCACAGGCTATCTCCATTGCTCTAGCAAGGTCCCTTGGGTCGTGGGGTCTGACCAAGCTTCTGATGTCTTGACGCAGCCCGGCCAAGAAATAGCCCAGAACTTGATCCTCTGCATTAGGGTTGGCTTGCGCGACCAAGAGCTCAAACTCCTGCACATACTCCTCCACTCCTCCGGTTTGTCTTAGGGAGGCCAATCTTTCGTATACCGTTCCTCTCCCTTTTCCACCGAACCTTCTCATCAATGCTTCTGAAAAATCTTTCCAAGATGGGTTCTTGGATTTTTGCCGCTAATATTGGAACCAATGCACCGCATTCCCATCCATGCTAATGAATGCAAGCCTCAACCTCTCTGAAGTTTTGACTTGCTGCACCTCAAAGAACTTTTCTGCCCTTGCCAACCAACCCAGGGGGTCCTGTCCCTCGAAAGTGGGTAATTCCACTTTCTTGATCCAAGAACACCTTGACTCCTCCTCTTCATCCTCAGCCCCGCTGGCCTCTTCTTCTTCCCCTGGCCCCTTCTCATTCTTGTTGATAGAATTGTCTCCCACCATAGAAGGAGTCTTCTTGTTGTTCATTTGCCACAAGTTTTTGATATATTCTATGTCTGTCTTCATCTCGTCCAGTTTCACTCCGTGCTCGTCGACCGCTTTCTCCAGGGCTCCTACTCAATTCTCCATCGTGAGAGGTTTTGAATCCGGCAGGTCGGACCAACTTGTTAGGAATCTCTTTTCGAAACAGGAAAACTGAAATCCTAACAAAGAAAACTCTCTCACAAAGGACTAGAATACTGAAGCTTCCTCTTAATTGAATAAAGAATCAAAAACACAATAGAACCAAGGTAAACAAGTTTACCCCCAAAAGGAGCACTCTCCTTTTCACACTGGAATAGCCCAGTTAATTTAATATCAAAATAGTCTACCTAAACTCCCCAATAGAGGGGGTATTAATAGAACCAAAACAGAAGCCTAAAAACCAGAATAATAAACATAACTAACTTATCTAGATCCTATAAAACAGTGAATAACTAACTTATCTAGACTTTGACCCTAACAACTACACCCTATCCAGTTAGTTCCAGGGTTTGGCCTTATCTCCTATTTGCTTGGATCTTCTCTTCCTTCGATAATAAACCTGCAGAAGCTTCTCCCCATTGAGCTGTAGCCCAAAATCAGCATACCCAATAGGAACTTAGTTGCTCACAAAATTAATTCGTTATTCCAACTGCAATGGACCCCGGAAGAAGTTATTTCATTAGTTCCATAGCATTTATCTGTCCCTTCACCTTGAGGACGAGGTGAATGTTTAGGGGGGAGTATTGTTATATACCTGAGTAGTGTACGACAGAGTCTATTTTAGGAATAATAGGGGTGAGTAGGGGATTGGCACAAGTCAACAACAGAAATAACATAACATAACTTGGCAGCTGTAATAACTGTATAAAAGACAGTTACAGGGAGTGAGGAAGGGTATCGATTGTTTTGGGAAAAGAGAGGGACAGCCCAGGTCTCTAGAATACATGGAAATTCTGTATCATTCAGAGATTGATTTCTATCAATAGCACTATGAATTCACCTTAATTCTGGTCCAGTTCCATCGGTAATCTTCGTGTTAAAGATTTCACAGATACACACACGGCTAAACTCCAATACTGGTAAAAAAACTAAACTCCAAAATTATGCTTGTCTTCAAGAAAGATCACATTCCAGCAACTGCTTATTCACATGATTTTAAGTTTGCAATCAAAATTAGGCAGAGAGATTGTAGTCATTTATTTTACTTGAAATAACTGTTTTATGGCCAGAGTTCTAAAATTCAAATAGTTGCCACAGATAAACCCACTCCCCCCAAACCATCAGGATTACTTTTCTAAATGCAGTGTTTAGAAATATAATGTAGTAGAAAAGTAAGATGCTATTAAATTAGCGAGCCTAAACTTGATATGCTAAACAAGTAGATTAAGAAGAGCTCTAAGAATTTAATATAATTTTAAGACAACGACTCCATGTTCTAATATACTAAGCATGTATTTTCATCAGGAAATCAAAATAAACTGAGATCAGACATATGTAAAGACATATCAAGTAATCAATTAACACCATACCATGGACATAGCTTGTCAGATCATTGTCATCAGGAGCACGACAAAAGACTAAATCTTGATTAAATTTCTTCATCAGATTCTCAATAATTTTGGTCCTTGTGAGTGGAACTCTTTCCAAGGCTGTACAAGCAAGTCTCATCAGAGGCATTGTGAAGGGCCTTATGCCATCTACTTGCTACAAAAAATCAAACTTCATTATGCCGTCCACTAAATAATACTCCTAAGCAGTCATAACCATATTAAACAGAATATGCAGTTTCACATGGAAGCCATTTAAATACTTTGATATTTCAATGCAGATCAAGGGTTAATAGAAGGGGAAGCAGCCACAAGCTATCACCCCACTAAGTGACTTGGAATCGTTATTAACCTATTTGGAAGCAAATTTAAGATTATACAACAAAGCTCATAGCTTTCTCTCAAGCCAAATGTCATGTTTCTATGGTATGATGAGTGACACCAGGAAGCTTTTCTGTAAAGGGATCAGATAGTTAAAGCTTAGTTAGATCAGTTTGGTTAGTTAGACACCGAAGCAGTTAGTGACAACTGCCAAACTAAAGCCTTAAATATATATAACAGCTACTGTATACAGAGACGACAATCAATCAATGCAACATTCAGATTATACCTCTTCTCTTGTGATTTTCTCTTAATCTCTTCATGATATCAGAGCCTGAAAATGGCTAACACCATTACACCTTCTTCTTCCTCGTCATATCTAACATAATTACCTTCGCTTGATATTCTTAGTGCGAAGTATCAACCGCAGGACTACAAGTGCTTCTGATTGATTGGATCAGACCAATATTCGCTTCCAATTAGGAACTTGTACAAAATTATGCAAAGTTGGTATCTTCCTCTAAGAACATTATCCTAATTCAATTTATGCAAAGTCATAAAAATATTTCACAAATCTAGACCCGACCTATGTACTAATAAAATCTCTTTAGGCCTATTTCCCCACTCCACATGGTCACGTGAGCAAGTAAGAGGATTATCAATTTCATATGACATAAGATACCTGATAATCCCATTCAGCAGCAATGGCTTTGGCAAGGGCAATAGTGGGGAGCTTAAGGGGCCTCTTGGAAGGAGTCTTAAGGGTTCTATAATCAAGCATCACCGTCCATCCGTTCCCATCATCAGCTTCTCTCGTCTTCACTTCCTTATAGAACCGCTTCCCGACTATCGACCCCGTCATGAACGACATCGGCATCGTCACCGACGACGACGACTTCCAGCTCGACGGAGCCTTCAGGTGCACGCTCTCGTCGTTCCTCTGACCGCCGCCGTCCGACGAGAAGGTGAAGGAAGAAGCGTCCGGTTGTGATTGCTCCGCGGTGGCGGCGGAGGAGCCGACGTGGCGAATTGGGTTAAGTGGTGAGAGTGCCGTTAGAAATTTACGGTTCGATGCATTGATGGATTTTCTTATTAATGAGTGAGCCATTTTTTCTTTTCTTTTGTAAGTTGCAGAGCTGCAGCTAAGTTACTTCTTCAATCTTGCTTGGAGTTTAGCAGGGTTTTAATTTTCATTTTAGAAGTGACGATACGGGGGAAAAAGGGAGGAGAAGTGAGGAGAGTGACATGGTGGGGCCTCTGCGGAGGCTCATGGAATTAGATTCTTGGGCTGAAAGTTCACCTTTGGATCCAGATTTTGGATAATGCTTTTCCCACCCCTCAGTTGTCTCTTCTCACCCCTCCCCCAATTATATTTTATTTTTTGACAAATGTGCCCTCCCCATTTGCTTTTCACCCCATGATCACTCACTCTTAGGGACGACAATTTGGATCCTACTCTATGGGTACCCGCTTTATAGATATGAGTTCGGGTATGTGTAATTACCTACAAACAAGTGAGGGTATAGGTGCGGGTGCGGGTGCGGGTACGGGTACTCAAGTACCCACCCCTCCCCGTATATATTTAATTACAATTATATAGCAATTTTTAACAATAAAACTAATGTAAAAAGTTCTAAACATATGGTTCATTAGTGTTTTTTCCTTTTCGGACTTACAATTGTAACATTTTTTAACTTGGCCTTGGTTTTGATTCTTCTTCATGGACATAATATAAAAATCTACCATCTTTCTTCAGACGCGTTCAAAAGTTTGAGAAACTTTTTTGAAAACATTTAAATTCTTTCCGAATTGTTCAGGTGTTAAAACCTTCAAAATTTGGAAAGTTGAGTGAGTGTATATTGATTGATCTTTAGGATCACGATAATTTTTGATCGTGTCTGAGCCTGTATCAATCAAAATAAACTCATAAAAATTTCTGGTTTTGTTTGGTTGGGGTTGTTGGAAATGAGAACCATTTTGAAAGATTTTGGAGGGAACTTTGTTAGGGTTATTATCCCAAAAAATCCTGGTTCCATTTGAACAACAAATTGAAATATATTTTTTGCAACATAATTAGTTGCTGCTGTTTGAGTTTGGGTTTGGGTGTTGTCTTTTGATAAACGTGTATCAGGTTTGACAACATTTATGGGAATAACTGTTTGGGCTAATTCTCTGATTAGGTCTTTGAGAGGGGGTGGAGAACCTGATTCGTTTTCCACTCTATCTCCCCATGTTCCCTTAGGGAGTTTAGTCAGGCCTTGATCTTGAAAGGCTTGAAGAGTTTGAATTGGGATGCCATAGTCTGCTTTTGATTGCTTGGCAGTTTGCTGGGTTGAAGACCCAGATTGGGTTTGGGTTGAAGACCCAAGTTTGATTGCTCGTTGTTGGGTCGATGACCCAGATTGCTTTTGGGTCGAAGACCCTGATTTGGATGCACCTTGGCGTTTGGGTCCTTTAAGGACAATACCTTTACCCTTCCCCTTTGCAGAGGAAGTCTCAGTCTTTGGCATTGCTGCCAATCTCTCTCTCTTACCTACCCTGTAAATATTCACGAGTAAGAAAGTCAGGAAGAGAATTTGAAAAGCCTTTGATAAATTCAATTTGAAAATCAAATGCACTTAAAATTGCTTGCCATCTGGCAAAAATCTGTTTTGATGCTAAATTTTTAACATCCTTTTGTAAAATATCTTTGGCAGATTTACAATCTACTCTAACCAAAAATTTTTGATTAAGTAAATCTGATTGAAACTTTGAAATACATAAAACTATTGCTAAAATCTCTTTTTTGGCAGTAGAATAATTTTGTTGAGCAGAATTCCAATGCTTAGAAGTATATGCAATGATATGCTCTTTATTTGAAATTCTTTGTTTCAAAATACCGCCATAACCAATGTCTGAAGCATCGGTTTCAACAATTTTGAAAGCAGAAGTATTTGGAAGATAAAGACATAAAAGATTTTTTATCTTAGATTTGATAAGTTGGACAATTTTTGTATGCTCGTCTGTCCAAGGAGGAGGTTCCTTCTTTAGACGATTGTGCAAGGGTTTGATGATATTACTAAGATTGGGGACAAAGTCAGCAACATAATTGAGACATCCTAGAAATCTCTGAAGCTGGGTTTTGTCAATGATTTGTTTAGGAAACTTATCAGCAAATTCGATAGCTCTGCTGATAGGAATGATAGTTCCTTGGAAAATATTATGACCAAGAAATCTAATCTTAGTTTGGAAGAGATCTATTTTGGTTTTAGACACAGCTAAACCATTTCTTTTGATCACACTTATGAAAATCTTCACACGCTTGAAGTGTTGATCAATGGATTGAGAAAAGACTAAAACATCATCAAGGTAGACGATTGTAAAGTCTGTATAGGGATTGAAGATCTCATTCATAATTCTCTGGAATTCTAAAGGAGCATTTTTTAGACCCAAGGGCATAACATTCCATTCGTAATGCCCAAAGGGAACAGTGAACGCTGTTTTGTAACGGTCACTTTCTTTGACCTCTATCTGGTAGTAACCAGATTTCATGTCAAATTTTGAAAATATTTTTTCCGTACTTAGGCGGTTAAGCAAATCCCTTTTGTTAGGAATTGGATATCTGATCCACCTAAGAGCTTGGTTCAAAGGTTTATAATTGATGACTAAGCGAGGTGTTCCCCGCTCAATCTCAGCCTGCTTATTCACATAAAAAGCAGAACAAGACCAAGGAGATTTACTTTCCCTGATTAAACCTTTGCTTAAGAAATCGTCAATTTCCTTTTGACAATACTTAAGGAGTTCATGATTCATTTGGATTGGTCTAGATTTGGTTGGAATTTGCCTCTCATTGAAATCTTGTTCATAAGGCAAGTCTACAAAGTACTTCTTTCTATTCCAAAATGCTGTGGGCAAATCAGAACAGATAGACTTTTGGATTTCATAAAAAAGGATCTTGACCTTTTCTTTGATTTTTGGTTACTGCAATTGCAACTCTATGTTCTTAAAAGAAATTTCTTCTTTCAAGAAATTGATTTGGTTGATCTTGCAATCGAGAAGATTTAGATTTCTGATAATAGGCTTTCTGATGAATGGGAAGACTATGTCTTTACCCAGATGCTGAGTTTTAATTCCGTTGTGGGAAATGGAAAGGGGGAACAGAGACATGATGAATGGAGATCCAAGGATCACTTCATTTTTCAAGTCTCTGACCAATAGAAAAGGGGTTTCAACCTGGAAACCTTGGTTTTTTATAATGGCTTTGGGCAGCTTATAATTGATTCTAAGTTTAGAACCATTAGCTGCTCTTAACTTCTCTGAAGTCTTCTCGAAGTATTTTGTTGGAATTAATCCTTCTTGGATGCAATTGGAACCAGCACCTGTATCAAAGAGTGTCGTAGAATCAAGAACAAATTCTCCAATAATAATTTTGATCTTGATATGAAATTTTTGAATCTTTAATTGATTTACTAAATTCAGGAATGCCTCATCCTCATGATCTTCCTGATCTTTAATAGGCTTGTCATGCTCATACTCCTTGATGGCACTTGATTCTGGCTTAACTTCATCGCCAGACTCATATGATTAAGCCTCTGCTATTTGAGACAAAATCAGTTTGTGAACTGCTTATTCTTGTTTGATATCTTTGATATCTTGTTTCAGATTCTTAATCTCTTGCTGAAGATCCTGAATCGTAACAGGTTTCTTTGTCTGAGTAGCTTCCAGCCGCTTCAGAATTTGTTTAAAGTCAAAATGATCTTTGACTATTACTTTGCCTTTTCCCTTGGAATCCTTTTCCTTAGAGGACTCCATGGAAGTTTTTAACTTGTCCAGATACTTTCTTCTTTCATCTGGATCATTTATAGAATCAATGACTTCAAAAAGGAGATCTTGCTCCTTAGTTAAGACATTAATTTCAGGAGATGAATCGGAGCTAAGGTTTCCAACATCATCTTCTTGAACATGATTGATATCGTCAGCAAAATCACCATCTGATTCTTCTTCTGAAGTATCTGATTGGATTAAAAGGTTATTCAGTTGTTCCTCAACTGAAGGTTCAAGATTCAATTCTTTGATTCTCTTTTTTAGCCTACAGTATTTACTGATGTGGCCTGGTTTGCCGCAGTTATAACAAGTAACCGCTTTCTTGGGGAACCTATCACCAGAAGTTGGTTTAGGTTTGAATTCAGGTTTGAATTCTGGCTTAGGTTTGCCATACCTTTTGTTTTTCTTGTACTTAGTATACTTGGTATACTTAGTCTTTTGGGGTTTGCCTTCATATCTTTTAGAAGACTTGGTTTTATCCTTTGGACAAGGAGGTATACCAAATTGTTCACAAAAAGACCCTAAATCCTTCTTGGCGGCCTTTTCTTTTTTGAACTGATCTCTGACTTTGTCTTCCTTACAAAGTCTTGCCCCTATTTTCTGGGTGGCTGCAATGAGTTGTCCATAACTCAATTGCTCATATGGAATATTTCCATCTGGAGATTGGGCTATAAGTTCATCCTTGACAAGATCACCTAAAGATGTTGGGAGACCTACAATGAACTTTTCTTTCCAGAATATATTCTGGCAATCTTCTCTGGTGTAAACCCTAGTTAGGAAGGTATCCTTATACCATATGAAACTAGCTAAAGATCTACACTTAAGATTGGACAGTAATTCTGCAGACCTATCCTTCCATGTAGAGGTATTTCCCATGAAATGTCCGCATATTGAGAAGATTAAGGTGTTAACCGCATCAGGGATGGTTGCACCTTCATTATCATAGATTGGATTTCCTTCTGCATCAGTATTGATAGCAGAAAACATTTGTTCTTTCTGTGCCTCAGAGAAAGAATAATCCCACCAACCTTTGAGTTGACCTGTAAATCCTGCAGACAAGATATTACAGATGGCTTCTTCAGAACAATCATTTGTGGTCTGATAAGCAGTGGCCATCATTGTCATATGCTGCATTGTTTGAAGCATTTGGTACTCAGTTTGACCATCTATGTTCCATTCATAGATGTTGTTGGCATTGAAACTCCTAAGATTTGGAGTCTTTTCTTCAAAGAGCATATCCGGAGGAGTTGCTCTAGGATAATAAAGTTTTGATGGTTGCCTCCAAGATTGAGTAAGAACAGGATTGATATTGATTGGAGGTTTATTCGGAGGATTGGGTTTGGAAGTACTAGCCACAGATTCTGTTTCCGAACTGTCTTCATTGATGACATTGATAGTCGGACCTTTATCCCTTGAAGGACTTTCTCCTTGATTATTAGATGGAGAATCTGGAACAACTAATTGATTCATTTTTCTTCAATTTTCTCCATGAATTCTTGTTTTTCCTTTTTGATATTGGGTTGAAGAAGAAGCAAACTTTCTTTGATCTTCTTATTCATCTTAAAAGGTTTGAACAAGGGTTTTTCTAAGGGAATATCCTTCTTTATTCCCGAAGTAGATGCCTGGGAAGTTGCATCTTTTTTGATCAAGTGTTCTCCTAGAACTTGAAGGTACTTATTGGTATAATTGGATTGCTCCATTAACTTGCTGATGTCCATAGCTGAGATCGCTTCATCAGGATTCTTGTTTTTGAAAGAAGCAGCTATGATGGGTTTTTTGGTGAATGGATCATTGATACCAGGGAGTTGGAATGAGCTATTTGGTGGTAACTCTGTTTTAACCAACTCACCATTTTTTAAATGCCATGTCGTAATAACATTTGTAGTTTTATCAACATCTATTCTCATCTTCCAGGGATAGTTAATTGAATGTTTGACTGAGTAAGCATGAAACCAGTCAAAAATAAAACTTTTGTCTTAACATTGTTAAGAAATTGATAATATTCTTCCTGAATATTTTTCCTTTTTGTTCCCTTAAACTCTTGCAAGAACCACTCTCTTTGAGGTTTCCATTCCTCAGAGTAAAAATCCTTGCGAAGGGATTCCTTATCTATAATGAACTTACAAATCATTATAAGATTCATTAAGGGAGGAAAAGGTTGGAGACTGAATTGATCGTTGATCATCTTCTGTCTGATAAATTGGTCTAGGGATACTAGATGATGTATCTAATCCCTGAAGATTGATGGAGGTCATCTGGGATGCCGTTGAAAAGGATTGTCTTGAGGGGATGGATCTGAAGTTTTCAGATCTAAGACTTGAAGTTCTAGCAGAACTAAAAGAATTGCTTCTTTGAAAAACTAGTTCAACTCTTCCTGTTGGAGTCTGAACTATGCTGTTGAAGTCTGATGTTTCCCTTGGTAAGGCTGGGACAGCCTTATCCAAAATCCATCTTTCTGGTAGGACTACGTCCTTCCATAAGATTGTCTTAGGGTCAATCACGTTTTCTTTAGTAACATCAGTAAGAAACAGGGTTGTCTCTCCCGATGTTCTATCTTTAAGAACTTTGGAATTACAGGAATTCATAGCCTTGTATTTAATTCTGTAAAGCAAAGCTGCTGGGATAGATCCAGGCTTCATGTCTAAGCCACAGATCTTAAGATTTAGAAACAAAGAGTCCAAGATGTTTTGATCCTGTAAACTCAGAGTTCTATTTGGATAGCAATTGAAATAAATTGGACCATGGCTTAGGCTCGTTTCTACCGTGCCTAAGAGGGAGTCTTGAAACTTATTGTGCCTAATATACCTTAAGCACATCAAGATTGAAGCATTTAATCCTTCGCAGATTAAAGGTTTTACAGCTACTTGAACACATCCGATGTGTAAGTACCTGCACTTTTGCTTGTGACCTTTTATTGTATCCATTGAGAGAAGATGAAATTCCTCACTCTCTGGACTGATCGGAATATTCTTTTCTTCTGTTTTGATTACATAATCAGAAGTAGTAAAGAATCTTCCTTATGATTTGTAAAGCTCTTTTGTGGGTATTTTGGGAATTACCCAATTATCAATATCTTGATTGATATTTTCAAAGCAGATCTCCTCATGGAAAATACTGCTTGGATTGATAGGAATATCAGATTCCTGAAGAGATGAAGAAGAGGGTTGAGAAGAACGGAAAGAAAGCTTGGAAAGGGAGCGAGATAACATATTTTTCAAAATTCTGATATCATTGCCTTCCTTTGGTTCCATAGCAATTGTAAGTAGTAATCTAAGATATACCCTGCTGAATATTTTTCATAATAATCGGAAAATTAAAGTCTTTACAATATATTTACAAAATTCATTAGATCTTATTATCCTTAACCATAGTTGTACCACACCTTTGTATAATAAGGATTTATATTAATTAACCAAAAGCTACCTCAAAGTAGACTTACTGCTACTCGTAATTCACACTTTGATTTATCTTGCTTCAAGCATCGGCAAATTAGACTTACTGCCTCATCATCATCCTTCGAGGACTTACTGCTACAGCTTTAACAATATAAACCATAACATAAACACGGAGGTCCTTACCAGTTAAAAGGTACCCAATCCAGTTAAGCATAATAATTTCTTCTGAAAAATTTTTTTTTTTTTACTATTCAGCATGGTATGAATCTTAGATTCATACTACAGTTCTTACTTCCCCATCTGGCTCTGATACTACAGTTACTACAGTTCCTACATATATATGCGTGCGTGTGTGTGGTGGGGGGGGGGGGGGGGGGGGGATGTATCTAGTGAGAGTATCTTTTCCTGTCGAGGCTCAAAGGCTAATGACCATTCATAATTTTCAACTTTAAGATTTTTCATCGTCAACACAGGACATGAAGTCCGAGTGCTCAATCACAAAGCCTTAGACCGATGCCTTGGTCTTAGGTTTGTAGTTATAGAAAACAACATTCACCGTTAACAACGTTCACTACACCATATATAGGACATAAAGTCCACAACAACGTTACACGGATCAATGATCTACGTGTCTCGGTCACTAGGTCTGCGTTTCATCATTAACATCATTTTTCTTTCGGTGAAATATAAATATAAAAAAAACCTCCACAACTTATCCAAGCTGTTGGAAATGATTTCGCTGAGTAAAAACTCTTTTGCAGAAAATCTTTTCCGTTTGAAATTCATTTATAAAAATTTAAATTACAGAGAAATTCATTGTTCTCCAATGCTTTTCCTCTTAAAAGTCTTTTTCCGAAAACTTTAATTCTTGAAAAAGAACCTATTCACGCCCCATTTCGGTCCAAAGAAAAATGAAACTGTTTTTAAAACATTGTTGTAAACTATTTTTTGAATTACTCGTCGTTTAGAATTAAAATAATTTTTAATTCAAAATTTGACTTTTCCTCTTAAAATAATTTTCTCAACATGGAAATTAAGTTATTTTTGAAAAATAACTTTTTATAATAACTTTTTATTTTATTTCAGAATTTATTGTTAAGTCTCTAAAATGTCTGATGTGCATTTCCAAAAGTTTTGATGAGAACTAAACATTGGTTAATGATTTAATTAACCTTCATATTGGTTGCTAACCTATCTATCTAGTGTGCAGATTAAGAACTGTAAGAATCATCTATCCGCTCGTCCACTAAAGTAACAGAAGCGCTCGTCTACTAAAGTGACAGAAGCGCTCGTCTACTAAAGTGACAGAAGCGCTCGTCCACTAAAGTAGTAGAAGAGCTCGTCTACTTAAGTAGCAGAAGAGCTCGTCCATTGGAGTGATAGAAGAGCTCGTCCACTGGAGTTATAGAAGAGCTCGTCCACTGGAGTAACAGAAGCGCTCGTCCACTGAAGTGATAGAAGCGCTCGTCTACTGGAGTAACAGAAGTGCTCGTCCACTGGAGTAACAGAAGCGCTCGTCCACCGAAGTGATAGAAGCGCTCGTCTACTGGAGTAACAGAAGCACTCGTCCACTGAAGTGATAGAAGTACTCGTCCACTAAGGTATCAGAAGCGCTCATCCACACAAGTCTTTGGAACTCGTCTACTAGGTTACGTTCAACCAGTTCAAGGAGTATCCGTCCAATGGCGTGGCATATGGAGCTCGTCTACTAGGTTACGTTCAACCAGTTAAAGGAGTATCCGTCCAATAACGTGGCATATGAAAGCTCGTCTACTAGCCCATCTGAACGAAAAATCTTAAATGGCTAGATGGATACGGTTATTTTCAAGATGGACGCGTTTATCTTATGAACGCGATTCTTATAAGAATTTTAAGTATCTTATTTCATGAACCAGAATAAAAAAAAGTCAGAAGTTTCTCTCTCAAGTAACCTCGGATTTCAGAACAAAAGACCAGTTAAAGAATGCTTCCAACATGCTTCATTCCCTAGTACCTCTGGTCTTTACACGAAAAGGGAATTGTACTTAGCAAAGTACAAAAAGCTCTCTGCACAACTCTGATATGGTTGTATCACGATGCATAAAGCCATGATCCTTCATGTTAGAGTACAACCAATGTTCCGATTGCATTAATGGCTGCACAGAACGACTCTATTGCATTTAATGAAGTTCTGCTTGAAGCCAACATCTGAGGGAATGTCGCTAACGGATCCTAAATGCTTGAATACTATAAATACAGAAGTCATTGAAGATGAAGTATTGAGAATAAACATAGCATTAAAGAGTCATTACTTTGCGCATTAATATCTTCATTCTTTCATTTTGTATTATTCAATCATTTGAAGTTATTACGCAAACTTTCCTAAGCTTTACATTTAAACCACTCTCTGAGTGTTAGTGAAAGATCTGTTTATCTAAAGTTGTATTTATTACAAGCCAAATCTCTCAAACAAACCTGAGTGATCCTGAGCCTGAAGAGGCTAGGTGTGCAAAGAATACTTGTCTTGGAGCCTGAAGAGGCTAGGTGTGCAAAAAATACTTAGAGTCTGTAACCTGATCAGTTATAGTGGATAAATCTTGGAGCTGCCTAAGACTGGACGTAGTTCTTTGCCTTGAAGAGTGAACCAGGATAAATAACTGTGTCTCTCTCTTTCCTTAAACTCTTTAGTTGCCTTAGTTTTCTTATCCATTTTTCAAGTGGTGTGCTTGTCTCTGAACTAAGCTTCTGTTTGCGAAAAGATCTCAACTTTGTTTAAATTCTGATAAACACAATTCAACCCCCTTCTCATGTTTATAGTTGTCTATTTTAGTTGGTATCAGAGCTCAGCCTCTAGGTTGAGCATCTAACAGTGTAGAGGTAAAAGGTCCTGAAGAATAGACATGATTGCTGGAGCTAGTTCAAGTGGAAGTCACCAGACTGAAGGAGCTTCCCTAACCAGACCTCCTTACTTCAATGGAGAAAACTACAACTATTGGAAATATAGATTTCAATGGTTCATTCTATCTACAAACTCTAATCTTTGGGATGTCATTATAGATGGTCCATTCATTCCCAATAATGATGATAACACTGAGAAACCAAAAGCTCAGTGGACTACTGCAGAAAAGACAAATTGGGAGCTTAACAACAAAGCTAGATATAACATCATCTGTACTCTCAGTCCTGAGGAGTTTGAGAAGGTATGTGCTTACGACTCTTCCAAAGAAATATGGGACACTTTAGCTATCACACATGAAGGAACTGACAAAGTCAAAGAGTCAAAGATTGCCATACTTGTCAGAAAGTATGAACTGTTTGTCATGGAGGAAGGAGAATCTGTTGCTCAGATGATAGGAAGATTTCGAACTATAGTCAACAGTTTAAAATCTCTTGGCAAAGTCTATACTAATGATGAGAAGGTTGGGAAGATTTTGAGAAGTCTACCTAAATAGTGGAGACCTTTGGTCACTGCTATCTCTCAAGCCAAGGATCTCTCTACCTTGACTATGGATGAACTTCTTGGAACACTCACTGTTCATGAGCAAGAACTTGGAGGTGAAGTTGCACCAAAGAAGGGCAAGTCAATTGCTCTGAAAGCTGATCAAAAGTCAGCAAAAGCTTCCAAGGCTCTAAAGGCAGACGAGTCATCCAGTAATGCTGACCTGTCTGAACACGAGGATTCTGAGAGTGATGAAGAATTGTCTCTCCTGACCAGGAAGATAAAGCTTCTCCTATAGAAAAAGAAGTTCAAGAGGGATAAGCCATTCAGAAGGTTCAACAAGGACAAGAACTTCAAGGAATCCACCTCAACAGACAAAAGTCCAATTGTTTGCTATGAGTGCAAGAAGCCTGGTCACATCAAGGCTGAATGTCCTCAACTCAAGAAGGCCGCTTTTAAGAAATTCTTCAAGAAGAAGAAGAAAGGAATGATGGCTACTTGGGAGGATCTGGAGTCAACATCTTCTGATAAAGAAACAGAAGAAGAAGTCAATCTCTGTTTGATGGCCAACACTGACTCATACTCAGATGATGAGGTACATCCTGACTATGAGGAATTTCTTGATGTCTATGAAGAGTTGCTGGAGGAATCCAACTGCTTATCTAAGGCCTTCAAATCCCTCAAGAGAGAGTATGTAAAGCTCACCAGTGAGCATAAACAAAAATCTCAAGAGTGTAAGAAGCTGGCTAAAGAGAACAGTGAACTAAAGACTGAAAAGTCTAATGAAGCTAAGATCTTAAGTGAAACATCACCATCTGAAGAAGTTGAAAAACTTCAATAGAAAGTGGAAGAGCTCACTTCTGATCTTGCCAAATTTGTTAATTGTAGAGATAATCTGACTAAGCTACTTGGCTGTCAGAGGCACTCTCTTAACAAAGAAGGTATTGGATATGTCCATTAGACACATCATAAAGTATCAACTAAAGCTTCTACATTATCTGTTAAGTCCACTGTAACCAAGTCTACACCTGTCTGTAACTTCTGTGGAAAAACTGGACATGTTATGTTTAAGTGTATCCATAAGAAGAGAAGGAAGTCTTCACATACTTCTAGAACTAATAGAAAAGGACCTAGAAAAATATGGGTACCTAAAGATCAAATAATTTTTGTTGCAGATGTCCTCAACAGGACAAAGAAAACACCACTGCTGGTAACTGGACAGTGGCTGCTCGCGTCATATGACAGGAGAAAGGTCTATGTTCTTAGACCTCCAACTTAAGAAAGCAGGACACGTTGCCTTCAGAGGGAATCAGAAAGGGAAAGTTATAGGAATTGGTACTATTGGTGGTAAACCCCTTCTTCCCTCTATATCTAATGTTCTTATGGTTAAAGGATTAACACACAATTTTCTTACCATAAGTCAATTATGTGATAGTGGTCTTGATGTTTCCTTTACCAAGGATGTATGCATAGTTAAAGACTGTTGTGGCAAAACCCTTTTCAGCTAAAATGCAAGAAAATCTTTATAAGATTGAACTGACTTATCTCTCATATCAAAGTGTAACCTGTCTGATGTCTAAAGAGGATGAGAGATGGTTATGGCATAAGAAACTAGGACATGCTAGTATGAAACTAATTTCTGAATTAAAAAGGAATAATCTTGTGAGAGGATTGCCTGATATTAGTTTTAAGAAAGATGTCTTGTGTGATGCATGTCAGAGAGGTAAACAAATAAAATCAAGTTTCAAATCTAAAAACCAAGTATCAACCTCTAGACCTCTTCAGTTGTTACATATGGATCTGTTTGGACCAGTTAGTGTTGCCAGCCTGGCTGGAAGAAAATATGGATTTGTCATAGTTGATGACTATTCTAGATACACATGGGAACTCTTCCTAACACACAAGGATGAGTCTTTTAAGGATTTCTCAGTATTCTGCAAAAGAGTACAAAATGAGCAGGGTTTCTACTTTTCTACCCTTAGAAGTGATCATTGGGGAGAATTTAAAAATGAGCAATTTAGACAGTTCTGTGAGGAGAATGGAATCTCTCACAATTTATCTGCACCTTGAACTCCACAGAAAAATGGAGTGGTTGAGAGAAAGAACAAATCTCTGCAAGATATGGCTAGATCTATGCTCAATGAAAATAATATCCCTAAGTACTTCTGGGCAGAAGCTGTAAACACTATTTGTTATGTACAAAACAGAATGCTTTTTAGGCCTTTTCTAAAAAGGACTCCTTATGAATTGTGGAAAGGAAAAAGCCCCAACATATCTTATTTTCATGCTTTTGGATGTGAGTGTTTTATTCTGAATACCAGAGATAATCTTGGAAAGTTTGATTCTAAGGTAGATAAAGGTTTTTTCATAGCATATTCTGAAATGTCTAAGGCTTTTAGAGTTTACAATTCAAGAACTTGTATTATTGAAGAATCTGTTCATGTTAAATTTAATGATGGATTAAAGACCGATAAAGAACTATCAGATCTAGAAGATGATCTTGCAGGTCTTGATATAAACAAGACAGAAAGTCAACAGCCCGATCTAACCAAAACAGAACCTGTGCTTGAGGCTGACAGACAAGTGGAACAAATGAGTCAGAAGACGAGTCAAGATCTTCATGATGATCTCAAAAGGGATTGGAAGTTCAACACTCATCACCCTAAGGATCTTATTATTGGAAATCCTTCTGAAGGAGTAAGAACCAGATCCACATTTAGAGAATCAAGCAATGTGGCCTTTATTTCAGATTTGGAGCCTAAATGCATTGAAGAAGCTCTTGAGGATGAAAGATGGATTCTTGCTATGCTAGAAGAACTTAACCAATTCACCAGAAATGATGTCTGGACTCTTGTCTCTAAGCCTAAAAACAAGTCAGTTTTTGGAATAAGATGGGTCTTCTGAAACAAATTGGATGAAGATGGTAAAGTTGTCAGAAATAAGGCAAGGTTAGTAGCTCAAGGCTATAACCAACAAGAATGTATTGATTATACTGAAACCTTTGTACCTGTAGCTAGAATAGAAGCCATACGCATTTTAATGTCATATGTTGCACAATACCAAATTACCTTGTTTCAAATGAATGTAAAAAGTGCTTTTCTAAATGGTATAATTGAAGAAGTCTATGTTAAACAACCCCCTGGTTTTGAGGATACTGATAAACCAGATCACGTTTTCAAACTTAAAAAGGCATTATATGGTTTGAAACAAGCACCTAGAGCATGGTATGATAGACTCAGTTCTTTTCTCATGCATAATGGTTTTACTAGAGGGCAAGTAGACACTACTCTGTTCAAACAATGCTCTAAAAAGGACTTTATTATAGTTCAAATATATGTTGATGATATTATTTTTGGAGCAACTAATGAAAAGCTGTGTAAGGAATTTTTAAATCTAATGCAAGCTGAATTTGAGATGAGCATGATGGGAGAATTGAAGTTCTTCCTTTGATTACAAATCAAGCAGACGAGTGATGGAATTTACATTCATCAACAAAAATATACAAAGGAGATACTCAAGAAATACAAAATGGAAAATGCAAAGCTCATGAAAACCCCTATGCAACCCAATGCAAAACTAAGCAAAGATGATGAAGGTAAAAAGGTAGATCAAACTGTCTACAGAGGTATGATTGGCTCTATACTGTACTTAACTTCAAGCAGACCTGACATTCAATTTAGTGTCTGTATGTGTGCTAGATTCCAATATGATCCTAGAGAATATCATCTTAAGGTTGTTAAAAGAATATTTAGATATTTGCTTGGAACTACTAATCTTGGTTTGCTGTATTTAAAATCAAAAGAATACAGATTAGTGGGATATTGTGATGCTGATTTTGCTGGAGACATAATAGAAAGAAAAAGTACCGTTGGAGAATGTCACTTCATTGGAGCAAGTTTAGTCTCATGGTGAAGCAAGAGGCAGACAATCATTGCCCTGTCTACTGCGGAAGCAGAATACATCTCTGCTGCTAGTTGCCGCTCTCAACTCTTATGGGTAAAACATCAACTTGAGGATTACTCTATTTATGAACATCACATATCTGTATGGTGTGATACTTCCAGTGCTATATGCTTAACTAAAAATCCAATTCAGCACTCTAAGGCTAAGCATATTGAAATCAAACATCATTTTATTAGGGATTATGTTCAGAAAGGCATCTTTGATATTAAGTTTGTTAAACCTGAAAATCAATGGGCTGATATTTTCACTAAACCCCTCGCAGAAGAAAGGTTTTTATTTTTTACAGATAATCTAAACATGCATTGCATTGTTGAATGACATGTCTGAATGTTAACATGTCTGTGCTTTATCACCTGTCTATGCTAAATCTGTCTTTACTCCTACATACATGTTCTTTTAACCAAGCATTAGTTCAGGGGGAGTGATGATACAATTGTTTAAGTGGAGTATGTCTCATATGCTTGATGCATTACTATGATTTTCTTAACATGTTATCTTGCTCTTAACATATCTCATAAATAAAACTTGATAACCCTTTTTGATGTTGACAAAAGGGGGATAAAGGAGAATGAGAGAAATGTGATAGAAATGTGTTATAGAAGAATGAATATGATATGAATCTTAAATAACACATGTACATGAGTATGTTCTGATAGTTGCTATAATTGCTCAGATAAATCTTAAGTAAGATTGCTCTGATAATACTTTCAAAGTAAAACAACTCAAACTTATGTGTGACTAAGAAAATTTCAACCTGTATGTTATATGTATTTTCTTTGTTGATATTTTATGAGGTTCATTAAATCATCTCAATGTTTTTCATCATCAAAAAGGGGGAGATTGTTAAGTATCTAAAATGTCTGATGTGCATTTCCCTAAGTTTTGATGAGAACTAAGCATTGGTTAATGATTTAATTAACCTTCATATTGTTTGCTAACCTGTCTATCTAGTGTGCAGATTAAAAACTGCAAGAATCATCTATCCGCTCGTCCATTAAAGTAACAAAAGCGCTCGTCTACTAAAGTGAAAGAGGCGCTCGTCCACTAAAGTAATAGAAGCGCTCATCTACTTAAGTAGCAGAAGAGCTCGTCTACTTAAGTAGCAGAAGAGCTCCTCCATTGGAGTGATAGAATAGCTCGTCCACTGGAGTGATAGAAGCGCTCATCCACCGGAGTGATAGAAGCGCTCGTCCACTGGAGTAACAGAAATGCTCGTCCACTGAAGTGATAGAAGTACTCGTCCACCAAGGTATTAGAAGCGCTCATCCATGAGACACCCCGTTGTGCCCCATTGTATTATTAAATTAAAACCTTAATATTTATTTACTTAATCGCGCGCTTATCGTTGAAAATACGTAAAAATTTAAAACTTAAATAATAATCATACAACTTCTACAAATACAAAACACACCAAAACTATATTACATAAATACACACATAAGTATCCTTTATTTTACACAACACTGTTTAGGGTATCCTCTCATTAGGATCCCACACAGGTACTTATTTAAACAAACTTCTTATAACTAACGGAAAACAAAAACGTCTTATATGACTCACTGGCCCTAAACTTACTACACTATGTTATTAGGATCAATAGGTTGTTCTTCAGTGTCAACTTCATCCGGAACGTCGTTCAACTCTTCAACAATCTCCGTCTCGTACAGGGTTCCATCCATCTCCTCAGCAACATATTCGTCCATCTGGTCTTCTAACGTAACAAAGTAGACATACACAAAAATACAGAAATAGGGAGATAAGAAACAGTTCTATCATCATAAGTGGAAAAGATTCATAGCATATAATACAATAATAGTCACAGACACGCATCACTCAAACTCAACAATCATCCTCAATTCACTATATCATCCTCTACCCTCCAACTCATGCAACTAGACCTTTATGCTGACGTGGCCACTGCAAATCCTGTCACACATTCCTCGGTAGGAATGTCAGTCAGTGGTCCAAGTGACACGTTCCCAACGCCGGTGCACATTCACATCCATGGTGTACATCCATGGTGAAAATGCTAATGCAAAGCAATGACACTATAGCTGCACAGTACCGCCGCACACCACCCTGGTTCTCTCTCTCAACTCAGTCAAGGGTGCTCATGCAAAGCAATGACACTATAGTTGCACAACTTAAATTCTAATTTGGAACGGTCTACAAGAACTTCGGACCTCGTGTATCTCAAATACACGGTTATGAACAACAATGCAACACATGATTCTCACTGACTTTTATCAATAACAACCTAGTACCTCAAGCTTTTCCTCATAACCTCCACTTACATTCTATATCACATCACTTTTATAAAATAATAGCGAGGCATGTCTAATTCATATTCAAAACTCTCACCCAAACAAAATACCTCCGAGCAATATATATCTTTCCTTAAAATCAACTAAGCAATTTATCAAACCAGGCAGATCATGCATAACACAATATCAACAAAATATTCAAATATCATAAAATATCACATATAGCAAATTATCACAACCAACATATCACAATCAACTCAAATAAGTAATAAAGCCACACATCCTCAACATCATAAATTCAACCTTATTGTTGATAAACCTACAATCCCCGAATCACCATTGGTTTTACAGAAAAGGTTTCCAATGTGATTTTGGACTTGTCGATTATTCAACTACTAGTAGGGTTTAGGTCGCCCTACACAATTATTATAGAATATACTACTTATCGATTCCGACGATATGATGATTCTTTCCCCCACCTGAGTTTGTACCTGAAACATGTACACGACGATCCTCGTTATTCCGCCACGAGTTAACACAACCACCTTCATTCAAACAATCATAAGTATAATTAATCAACTAACAACCATCTATGACACTTTAGGGCTAGGTTCGGCCAAGACTTAGAAAATAGGTTTAGGGTTATCTTCTTAATGTCATCTTTTGGATCCTAATTACTAGAGTCTTAACTAACATAGATTACTTATTACAAGACTAAAATTTGAAAAAAAATCCTCTAACCTTTAGGGTTAGGGTTTCGGCCCATATTAGGAAAATAAGCTAGAAAATTTATTTGGATTCAAGCTCTTGGATTTAAGCTATATATGTATTATAGAACTTAAGTCAAGTACTAACTTTCAAAACAAACAACAAAACACCAAACCCATTTTCCTACCTAGGTTCGGCCCTTAAGGTTTAATAGGGAAGGAGAATGATTTTGATCACATGCTCTTGGATAAATAAATTAGGGGTTAGATATAGATCATAGAAATTGGTTTCATGTCAAAAGGATTTTTCTAGAATTAGTTATGAATTTTTGAAGAAAGCTTCAAGAACTTTGACTCATGAAGAACATGATGAACACAAGCATAAATCCATAAAAGTTGTGAATAGAAAAGCTTAAAATATCAAGATTAAGAGAGAGATTCCTCACCTTGAAATAAAAAGATTTATTCAAGAACTTGAAGAACAAAGATGATCTTAGCAAGAACACTAAGGAGTTCTTTGTGTTTTGTGGGGAAAACTTGAGATGTGAAATAGAAATTGTTTAGATCATCTAGATAAGTGAGAATATGATCTTAGAAGATCAAAACAAGGTTTGGATGGTTATATATGGGTATGGGCCGAATTTGAAGAAAAGAAAAGATGAACTTGAAAGTTCATGGATTCAAGAACAAAATGGATCAAGTGATGGTTATTGATCTAAGGAACAAGTTTCATGAATGAAGAATCATGAGATTATGTTTCTAAGTTAGAGTTAAATGATGAATAAGTGAAGAACAAATGAAGAACAAGTGAAGAACTTGTGAGAGAAAATGAAGAACATGAAGTTTTGAGAGAGACAAAATGATGAAGTTGGAAAATAAGTGAAAATGATCCAAGTGTGGATGATGGGCACGGTTTAGAGGTGGGTGTGAGGAGAAAATGTGTGGTTTGATGAGATAAAAGAACCATTGTTGAGTTTATTTGATCAAGGTTAAGTTAGAAAATAATATAATAACTTAACTATAGTTAATAGTAACCTAACTAGGGTTTTATGTATAATCATGGTTAATAAAATATGTGGTCCTAAATTTTGAAGAGATGTGGCTGCCTCCTTGATAAGCCTCTGGCTCATCTAGTTTTATGGCTAGTATGACCAGGGTTTTGTGCAAATTATATCCTATTTTCACCCAAATTAGATTAGATTGTCCTCAAGCAAGGTTTTGAGTCTCTAGAGTAGTTTTAGGTTAATTTAGCTAGTTTTGAGTCAAATAATACACTTATAGTTGTGTCTTTGTTTTCAGGTTAAGTTGGAAGTGAAGAAAATAAAGAAACAGGGGATTCGCCTCATGAACATCTCTTCGCCTCGCGACCCCGAAGCTGACTGTTCCAAGAAAATGCAAGGTCTCTGGTTCGCCCCGCGAAGAAGATCTCGCCCCGCGAGTCACCCAAGCCTGAAAAGTCAGAGACGATCACGGCTTGCCTGTGTTGAAGGTCACGGCTGTGGCAGTTTTGAAGTTGAAGAGTCTCGCCTCGCGAGCATCCATTCACCTTGCGAGTCTGGAAGTCAGAAAGCATCACGGTTGGCCCCTGATATTCATAACGGGCGTAATAAGAAGACTCTTCAGTGCCTCGCCTCGCGAAGGTGTGTTCGCCTCACGAGAATACCAAAGGTTGCAGACTGTTCGCAAGATTCGCGTCGCGAGAGAGGCTTCGCCTCGCGAGTAGACTTAATTTCTGGTTAGTATAAATAGCTGTTCTGAACAGTTTGGAAGAACTTTTTGCTTCTCCATTGTTCTGTTTACATTTCTTTTCTGTGTGTTTTCGTTTTTTACATGGAGAGCTAAATTCTTAGATTAGTCTACTGTATGAGAATTCCATATACTTGAGGTTTTGTAATCCCTATTTTACTTGCTTTTCCCTTTTCAATACCACATTATACATTTCTGTTTGTTATTTCAGGAGTGTGTAGTGTTGTATTGATTCGTTTCAGTGATGTTATGTTTCTATACTTAATCGCGTTTGTTATTTTGCGTGCGTTCATTCATGTTCGTTTGTTCATGAGAGCTTAACCCCGTTTGTTATTTCGGGAATAGGAATCAACATCCGTAGTAGAGATTACGTTATTAGTTGTTGCTATAACTGAAAGGGGATTAGAATCTGCTTAGGGCTTGGGATTACATGAACCAAGGATAGTTGGGAATTCGAGACAGTAGATTAATCGTTGTTTGCTATTTGATAACCTCTTTAAACTGCCCTGTTTTTAATTGCTCTGTTTTGCTTGTTACTTATTTGCATCCAAACCAAACCCCCCCCCCCCCCCCCCCCCAAACTGATTTTTGTGAAAGATAACACTTTAAGAGTCCTTGTGAGACGACATCCGAGTTGTCGCCCTAAACTACAGTTTTAAACCCGCTCGTTCTTTTTGGCGCGTGCGCGATGAACAAGTAACCAAAATTGGCGCCGTTGCCGGGGACTCTGATTTGTTATTTTTCGCATTTTTTTTATTTTCTTTTCTTTCTTTTATTTTCTGTTTTTGTTTTGAATTGGTCTGGCTACTAGGTCTAATTGCCCTGAACTGTGTGATTTTGACCCGGAAATTGAAAGAACACTACACACACTCCGTAGGGAATTTCGGGCTAGCACTAGTAGTAATTCCAATTTCAAAACTGTTTTTGAAAACATGGGAGACTAGAGGACATTAAGACAGCTTGCTGCCCCTGATGTCAACTATAATGGATTGTGTATTTCATATCCTGGTGCTGACACTCCTTTTGAACTAAAATCTGGTTTTATTCACTTGTTGCCCAAGTTTAATGGTCTTGCAGGTGAGGATCCACACAAGCACTTGAAGGAATTCCAAGTTGTATGCTCCACAACCTCGAGATCAGAGGGAGTCACTGAGGATAGTATCAAGCTGAAGGCTTTTCCGTTTTCACTCCAGGGAGCTGCAAAGGATTGGTTATTGTATCTTGAGCCCAACTCCATCACCACTTGGAATGATTTGAAGAGGGTTTTCCTAGAAAGATATTTTCCTGCTTCAAGAGCTACTTCAATAAGAAAAGAAATATGTGGCATCAGGCAAGGGAATGAATCGCTAGCTGAATATTGGGAAAGGTTCAAGCATTTGGTATCCAGTTGCCCCCAGCATCAAATATCTGAACAACTCCTGATCCAATACTTTTATGAAGGATTACTGCCTATGGATAGGAATCTTTTGGATGCTGCTAGTGGGGGAGCACTAGTTGATAAGACCCAGTTCTTGCCAAGCAACTCATTGAGAATATGTCATTGAATTCCCAACAGTTTACTACCAGAAGAAATTCAGTTGAGACAAGAGGTGTGCATGAGATCCATAGTTCATCTTCCAACCAGGCTGCCCTTGAGAATAGATTGGATGAGCTGACTTCCTTTGTAAGGCAATTGGCAATAGACAGAGTTCAGCCTGCAAAATTATGTAGCATGTGCAATTCACCTGAGCACCCACATGATCCATGCCCTATCCAGAGGGAAGAGTTTGTCAGCGAAGTATCTCAAGCTTATGCAGTTAATCCATATAATCAAGGAAACAGTCAGAATCGGTACAACACTCCAGACCTCTCTACCAATAGGTACCATCCCAACTGGAGGAATCATCCTAATTTGCGGTATGGGAACCCCTCCCAACAACAACCGATGGCACCTCAGAATCCTCCAGTGACCACTTCTACACCTTCTGGACCTTCATTAGAAGATATGATCAAGCAAATGGCTGCAAATAACCTCCAGTTTCAGCGAAAGGTTGCGAGCTTCACAGCACGGTTTCAGCGAAGAAACAAGTGCTAGCATTCAAGATTTGAGGACACAGATTGGACAGCTGGACACAAATATAAATAATATACAGCAAGGTCAAGGGACAACGCAGCTGCCAGCACAACCAGTGATAAATCCTAATGCCTTCAATCCTAATGTGAGTGCTATATCTCTGAGATCTGGAAAAGTTGTTGAGGCCACTTCTGAAAAAGATGAAGAATCTGTTGAGGTAACTCCTGAGCCTATTGTTGAAGTTGAAGTTGAGAAAGTGTACAGACCACCAATCCCATTCCCACACAGATTACAGAAAAATAAGAAGGTTGGTGGTGAAGACAGGGAAAAGGAGATTCTTGATGTTTTCAGAAAAGTAGCTGTAAATATTCCTCTCCTAGATGTGATCAAGCAAGTGCCCAGATATGCCAAATTTCTGAAGGATCTATGCACCAACAAGAGGAAGATGAAGAATAATGAGAGGGTTGACTTGGGGAGAAATGTCTCAGCTCTTATCCAGTCTAGGCCTGCACCAGAGAGAGTTGCTGTTTTAGCCCCTACTCAGGCACTACCACAGAAGTGCAAGGACCCAGGCACATTTACTATTCCATGCACTATTGGGGACAGGAAGTTTGAAAACTGCTTGCTGGACTTGGGAGCATCCATAAATGTCATGCCTACCTCCATCTTTAACAACCTTGATCTTGGGCCATTACAGTATACAGGTCTTACCATCCAGTTGGCTAACAGGACCAGTGCCCGCCCCATGGGGATGGTAGAGGATGTGCTAGTGCAAGTTGATGATTTGATCTTCCCTGCGGACTTCTACATCCTAGACATGGCAGGAGAGACTCATTCCAGTAGATCACCAATAATCTTGGGCAGACCATTCATGATGACATCCAAGACTAAGATTGATGTGTATGATGGGACTATGTCTATGGAGTTTGGTGGTATTGTGGCCAAATTCAAGATCTTTGATGCTATGAAACACCCAGTGGAGGAGCACTCTGTATTCCACTTAGAGTTGCTTTCTGAGCTTATTGAGGATACCCATGAGGACTTTATTCCTGATTTTCCTTTTATTTCTGGTTTTGATGATGTATATACTTGTACTAACTGTACTAACACTAACCCATGTTCTGTTTGTTCTGAGTTTTTGGATTCAACTATGCAGGGTGATAGTGATAGTGATAGTGATAGTGAGAATGAAGCTGTTTGTTCTGCAGGAGTCTTTAACATCATGGCTACTCCCAATGTGCCATCCATTGAGCAGCCACCATCCTTAGAGCTCAAGCCACTCCCAGAGAACCTGAAGTATGCTTACCTAGAGACAAATGAAAGACTTCCAGTCATCATCTCTTCCAGCCTCGACTCTGACCAGGAAGCCAAACTATTGGAGGTTCTGAAGAAGCACAAGAAGGCTATTGGGTGGACATTGGCTGATATTCCAGGAATTAGCCCCTCCAGATGCATGCACAGAATTCTATTGGAGGATGGAGCTAAACCAGTAAGACAGGCCCAAAGGCGACTTAACCCACTGATTCTGGATGTGGTGAAGAAAGAGGTGACTAAGCTTCTACAGGCAGGTATTATATACCCCATCTCTGATAGTACTTGGGTAAGTCCGGTGCAAGTTGTACCAAAGAAGTCCTGTCTAACAGTAGTTAGGAATGAAAATAATGAGCTTGTACCTACTAGAGTCCAGAATAGCTGGCGAGTTTGTATAGACTATAGGAAATTGAACCAGGCCACCAGAAATGATCATTTTCCTTTGCCGTTCATAGATCAGATGCTGGATCGGCTGGCTGGTCAATCTCATTATTGCTTTCTTGATGGCTTTTCCGGGTATTTCCAGATTCATATTGCCCCTGAGGATCAGGAAAAGACCACTTTCACGTGCCCCTTCGGTACGTTTGCTTATAAGAGGATGCCATTTGGCCTTTGTAATGCTCCTGGCACCTTTCAAAGATGCATGCTTAGCATTTTCTCTGAATTTATTGAAAATTGCATAGAGGTGTTCATGAATGATTTTACTATATATGGCTCCTCATTTGATGCATGTCTGCATAGTCTGAGTCTAGTTCTACAAAGATGTATTGAGACTGATTTGATTTTAAATTATGAGAAATGTCACTTTATGGTAGAACAGGGGATAGTTTTGGGTCATGTAATTTCTAAAGAGGGTATTTCTGTAGATCCTGTAAAAATTGATGTGATTTCTTCATTGCCTTACCCATCTTGCGTACGCGAGATCCGTTCTTTTCTTGGACATGCAGGTTTCTACAGGCGCTTTATAAAGGACTTCAAAGAAGATAGCACCGCCATTGTCAAACCTCTTTGAAGAATGATGCCCTGTTCCATTTTGATGACCATTGCAAGGAGTCATTTGACTATCTCAAAAAAAAGCATTGACTTCTACCCCTGTCATCCAGCCCCCAGATCGACACTCCCTTTGAACTAATGTGTGATGCTTCCAATTTTCTTTGTGGGAGCGATCTTTGGCACAAAGGGTGGGCAAGGTTGCCCATGTAATTCACTATGCTTCTAGGACATTAGATGCTGCACAGTCAAATTACACCACCACTGAGAAAGAACTGCTAGCTGTTGTATTTGCACTTGATAAGTTTAGGTCATATTTGCTAGGTTCTAGGGTTATTGTTTTTACCGACCATGCAGCTCTGAAGTACCTATTAAAGAAACCAGAAGCTAAGCCAAGACTGATCCGGTGGATGCCTTTGCTCCAAGAATTCAATGTGGAGATAAAGGATAAAAGTGGAGCTGAAAATTTGGTAGCAGATCACTTGAGCCGGATAGCAAGGGATGATGATACTTTTCCCATCCAAGATGATTTCCCTGATGAGAGACTATTACATCTGTATGGGGTAACCCCCTGGTTTGCTAACATTGTAAATTTTCTTGTTGCTGGTGTTGTTCCTGCAGGTACAAGTAGACATAAGTTCCACAAGCTCAAAAGCGATGCAAAGTACTATGTGTGGGATGATCCCTACCTGTGGAAGTTTTGCAGTGATCAGGTTATTCGGAGGTGTATCCCCGATCATGAGATAGAGTCCATCCTGCATTTCTCTCATGCCTTTCCAGTTGGAGGACATTTTGGACCACAGAGGACGGCAAGAAAGGTCCTGGATTCTGGGTTTTATTGGCCCACAATTTTTAGAGATTCCTATGAGGTATACAAGAATTGTAAAGAATGTCAAATAACAGGCCCTGCCATCACTCGTAGGAGTGAGATGCCTCAGCAGCCCATGCTCTTTTGTGAGGTCTTTGATGTGTGGGGGATGGATTTTATGGGTCCTTTCCCTCCTTCTTTTGGTTTTATATATATTCTTTTGGCTGTAGATTATGTTTCAAGGTGGGTGGAAGCAATCCCCACTAGGACTAACGATGCTAACGTTGTTTCCAAATTTGTTAGGTCCAACATTTTTTGCAGGTTTGGCATACCTAAGGCCATCATCAGTGACCGGGGCACACACTTCTGCAACAGAACCATGGAAGCCTTACTCAGAAAGTATGGGGTTGTACATAGAGTTTCCACTACTTACCATCCCCAAACCAATGGCCAGACTGAAATATCAAACAGGGAGATCAAGCAAATTCTAGAGAAGATGGTACAGCCTAATAGAAAGGAATGGAGCCGCCGTCTGGAAGACGCACTGTGGGCACAGAGGACTGCTTTCAAGACCACTATAGGAATGTCCCCATTTCGGCTTGTTTTTGGTAAGGCATGTCACCTCCCGGTGGAAGTTGAGCACCGTGCATATTGGGCAGTAAAGAGCTGTAACTTGGACATGAAGGAAGATGGCGTTGAAAGAAAACTGCAGTTGCAGCAACTTGAGGAGCTTAGGCTAGAAGCCTATGAAAGCTCCAGGATTTATAAAGAAAAACAAAACTTTTTCATGATAGGATGATTGTTAGAAAAGAATTTTCTGTGGGCCAGCTAGTCTTATTGTTTAACTCCCGCCTGAAATTGATGGCTGGGAAACTTAGGTCCAAATGGGATGGCCCCTTTGTTGTGACTAATGTGTTTCCTTATGGTGCAGTAGAGATTACACGTGCAGGTACCCACAAGCCATTCAAGGTTAACGGGCAGAGGCTGAAGCCATTCCATGGTGTGGATACTGGTGTTCCTGTGGATGCAATTGTTGAGGAGCTCTCCTTGGATGCTCCCACCTACACTGATACTTGATCAGGGAGTTTCCTTTCCTTTCCCTCACTCTGATTGTATAGTTCTGTTGTTCATTGGGGACAATGCATGTTTTAAGTGTGGGGGAGGGAACTAGTTGTAGTTTTTCCTTTTCTTTGAATAAAGCTCCTGGATAATTTGAGAAGCTCAGGAGTATTTGTGTGTTGAGTCTTTTGTTGGCAAGTTTGATGGATTTTGATTGATGTTGCATAGATTGCTTGCATGATTGATATGTGATGATTCCCCCTAGACTGAAAATTTTTTGTTTTTGAAAAGTGATTCCCATGTGAAATTGAAAACTGAACTTTGAGATTTTGTTATGATGGCATGATTTATGATAAGTTTGGGGTGATAGGAAGCACACACTAGGGATAGAATCTCTTTCAAACAATTTGCAAATAATGTCCAGGTGAGGTTTTGAGCCTCCAACATGTTTTTGACTGTGTGAAAATCACTTTCAAGTTGCACTTTCCTGAATTTGCTTGAATCTCTTTTTGGTTTGCATGATTATGTGTTTGCTTCAGATGATTTAGGCAGTTTCTTTGTAAATAACTACTTAGCCTAAAAATAACCAATTCCTAATGCATGTTCCCTAGTTAGCCCCATTGAGCCTATTAGCCTGTTAATTCTTGATAACCTAATGTTATAAGCCCAAAAATTTGGAAAACCATGTTAACCCGATCTTAGGATTAGGAGAGCATGTAATCTTAGAATGGGTGCAAGAACTAAGTTTGGGGTGGCTACAAGGTGTAATATGTTGTTGGGATTGAGGAAAAAAAATACAATAAAAAGGTTGGAGCCAAAGGCTTGTAAAAAAAAAAAAAAGAAGAAAAAAGAAAAAAAAAAGAAAAGTGTAAAAATGATAAAAATAAAAGAGGCTGTAGTCACCCAAGGCATACAGAAAAAATGAGAAAAGGAACTTGAGTGGAATTTCAAAGTGTAAATAATGTTCATGCTCTCTTAGTTCCTAGGGTCTTCAGCCTAGTACCTTTGTATATCCTACCCTTAGCCAGGCCCCATTACAACCCATAAAAGACCTTTTGATGTTGCATACATATTTTCTGTGGGAACCATTTTGAGATGAAAATCAAATTTTTGGGAAGTGCTCTTAAAATTGAAACTGAGTGCAATGTTAATAGCCTGACACAAATTGAGTGATTGAGTGAACACTAAATGCCCTTGTAAGGAAGGCAGTTGTTTGAAGTTGGTGATCTCCCTCTTGTGTGTAACTTGGATCCCCTGCTTAGATTTCTGATTGTTTGAATGATGAAATTCTCAAATGTTTAGAATAAATGAATGTGGGGATTGCTTTGTTTGAAAGGGGGGACATTGAAGAAAACTGTTGTGATGTGTTGCTTGAATTTGTGCAAGGTTGATTGAATCTTTTAAACTTGCCAGGTCTTGAGTCTTTTTGATTTTTGAGTCTTAGTTTGCTTGGGGACAAGCAACGTTTAAGTTTGGGGTATTTTGATAAGCCTCTGGCTCATCTAGTTTTATGGCTAGTATGACCAGGGTTTTGTGCAAATTATATCCTATTTTCACCCAAATTAGATTAGATTGTCCTTAAGCAAGGTTTTGAGTCTCTAGAGTAGTTTTAGGTTAATTTAGCTAGTTTTGAGTCAAATAATACACTTATAGTTGTGTCTTTGTTTTCAGGTTAAGTTGGAAGTGAAGAAAATAAAGAAACAGGGGATTCGCCTCGCGAACATCTCTTCGCCTCGCGACCCCGAAGCTGACTGTTCCAAGAAAATGCAAGGTCTTTGGTTCGCCCCGCGAAGAAGATCTCGCCCCGCGAGTCACCCAAGCCTGAAAAGTCAGAGACGATCACGGCTTGCCCGTGTTGAAGGTCACGGCTGTGGCAGTTTTGAAGTTGAAGAGTCTCGCCTCGCGAGCATCCATTCGCCTCGTGAGTCTGGAAGTCAGAAAGCATCACGGTTGGCCCCTGATATTCATAACGGGCGTAATAAGAAGACTCTTCAGTGCCTCGCCTCGTGAAGGTGTGTTCACCTCGCGAGAATACCAAAGGTTGCAGACTGTTCGCAAGATTCGCGTCGCGAGAGAGGCTTCGCCTCGTGAGTAGACTTAATTTCTGATTAGTATAAATAGCTGTTCTGAAAAGTTTGGAAGAACTTTTTGCTTCTCCATTGTTCTGTTTACATTTCTTTTCTGTGTGTTTTCGTTTTTTACATGGAGAGCTAAATTCTAAGATTAGTCTACTGTATGAGAATTCCATATACTTAAGGTTTTATAATCCCTATTTTACTTGCTTTTCCCTTTTCAATACCACATTATACATTTCTGTTTGTTATTTCAGGAGTGTGTAGTGTTGTATTGATTCGTTTCAGTGATGTTATGTTTCTATACTAAATCGCGTTTGTTATTTCGCGTGCGTTCATTCATGTTCGTTTGTTCATGAGAGCTTAACCCCGTTTGTTATTTCAGGAATAGGAACCTACATCCGTAGTAGCGATTACGTTGTTAGTTGTTGCTATAACTGAAAGGGGATTAAAATCTGCTTAGGGCTTGGGATTACATGAACCAATGATAGTTGGGAATTCGAGACAGTAGATTAATCGTTGTTTGCTATTTGATAATCTCTTTAAACTGCCCTATTTTTAATTGCTCTGTTTTGCTTGTTACTTATTTGCATCCAAACCAACCCCCCCCCCCCCCCCCCAAACCGATTTTTGTGAAAGATAACACTTTAAGAGTCCTTGTGAGACGACATCCGAGTTGTCGCCCTAAACTACAGTTTTAAACCCGCTCGTTCTTTTTGGCGCGTGCGCGACAGCGCGACCACTCCTACACCACATATTATGGAGAAAATATCTTGGTTTGCAAATCATGGTTAATAAAACTTGGTTTTCTAAGTATTCTAGAGAAGTTTAGAGAGAATGATAAAGATGATGAAGATTTAGAGCAGTTTCGGTAATTTGGACATATCTCCCAATATACTTGTCCGTTTTTGATGATCTTTATGTCGTTGGAAAGAAGAGAGAAAGATGAACAACTTTCATGTAGAAAGTTTTTCTAGATTCAGAACATATAAGTCATAATTTCGTGGCAGTTTCGGGATAATGATGAGAGTGTGACTTTGCCTATGACTCATCCACTTAACATCAATGCTCATTTATGGTTAGGAAAAAGTGGTGTCCAAATGCTTGGAATGGAAGAAGGAGCCGTGGGTTTTGGGTAACATTTGGTCAAATTTTCCAATGGCATGGCTTGTAATTGTCATAAAAAGACAAGGGTAAAATGGTCATTTCATAGCAAAATTTCCCTTTGCCATAAATGCGCCATTATGGCCATTATGACTCAGATAAGCTCGTCATAAATGCTCATCAAGTCGGTCAAATCCATTATCTCAGCTCCATTGCCGACTCCGGGTTCATCTGGCGCAGGTTTTTCCTAGAGATAATCTCGACGTATACGCCCGCAACAAATATAATATTTTAATTTTTACACTAAATTTTTCAAAACTTCCTGTATCGTAGCAAATACGATAACAACATTTTTCATCTCGTTCACGAATTAAAATTTGGTTTTCTGAGCAGTAAACTTTTACTGTCAGCGAAAACACAGAAAACGGCACACCGGCTTCCGTCTGAATTTTCAACCAAAAACTTCCCCGTAACCTTATGAAAATAAGTATAACAAGGAAATGACCTTGGTTTATCCAAAATCATTTTCTAAGTCTCGGATAAAAATATATATTTATATATTTATTACCGATATTACAAAGCAGCGACAATCGGGGTGTTACATTACTACCCCTCTTAGAAAAAAATTCCGTCCTCAGAATTTCTTAACTCAACACTAGACATCATCTTGTAATAGAATCTTAATCTAAAGCTCCAACAATATATTTCTCATCGCCGTTTTTCCCCTAGGTGACAGCGGTAACTTCATAACAAAATTCATTCTTATATCGTTCTATTTATCCTCAAAACAATCCATCACTACATTATATTCATTGTCCTTAACGTTTCACCTTGATCTATCATCCTTGAAGGACATAATTAAAACTTAATCATTTCATTCTTCTTACTACTGATCCACTAGAGAACTTTATTTCAACATCTAACTCCCGCAATTAACACCACAATCAATTCCAACATTTAACTTCTATAATTAACCGTAATTAACACCACAATCAATTTCAACATCTAACTTCTACAATTAACACCTAAATCGAACTACCCTAACTTCCTACTTCATGTATCCAATCACAGTCTTAGTTCCTTAAAATGTATTTCACTATCCTAGATTATATCAAAATCACACCTTTCAAGTCTCCAAATAAACATCTCAACATTACGTAAGATAAAATGAAAAGAACAACACCTGTTAGGATTATCTAACTTAACAAATTTGAATTTCTCTACTAACCTCAATTTACATCGAAAATCATCTTTTCTGCTCATATTCAACTTAAGTGAAATCTCATATTCAACTTAGGTGAAATTACTATATACATTTTCGTTTACTCTTCCCAAACTCATACAATCCATCTTAACTACGATCATTAATCATTGCCCTAGATTCCATAATGATACTATGCCTCGATCAACATTTGATTTATAGTAATTGTCTTACTCACTGATACTGATCTTAATCTTACCAGTCATATCTATATCTCAAAACTTCCATCACTTCCTATTTATCCTACTATAGGGAAACAATACTTAGGTACTATACCTAGATTATATGTTGCTCAATCAAGTCTTAATTGTAATCCATAACCATCAGAGCTTAAGGTGAAATCCTAACTCACCATTTAAACAAGAACAACATATCATTATAACCATTATCTCAAAAATAAAAGGCTACAAAGCTTCAACCAAATGAATCCTATACTAGATAAGCTCCAAACTAATTCGTTATCTCTTTATTATTTTCAAGGACTACCCATACTATCCAAATATATCAAGCACTTAAGATAAAGTTCCCTTAATACCAATTATCCCACAACAATCTATACTTTCACTGTAATTGATTTTAAACAAGTATGAAAACCACAACCGACTAACTAAAAAAAAAACTTGCGGATTTCCGTTACCATCTTCAGACTTTCCCACCAAGAGCACGATTTCCACTTCCGTAAGATCATCGACAAGTGTTTACAATAAATGTCGTATTATTAACAACTATATGACACTGATGTCAAACACATACCTTATATGAAATCTGCAGAATGAGAAGGTTCAACTCCCCTCACTGTAAACACTCTCCCAGTGACCCACTGTCCGCAATCTCTAGCTATATGACCAGGTTTTCCACAGTGGAAGCAACTAGGTTTCTCCTTGCAATTTCTAACATGATGAGGTCCTCCGTATCTGAAGCAAGCTAAGCTCTTCTGCGGCTGCGGACCTGCTCCTGGATCTCTTCTCCTAGCTTCACCTCCATAACTTCCATCTCCTTTACCAGCAGCTACAGTCTACTGCCTATTTCTCTGTCTACACTTACGAGCATAATGACCTGGTTTACCACAATGGAAACAACTAGGTTTTTCCGTGAAATCTCTAATATGATGCAATCCTCTGCATCCGAAGCAAGCATAGACTTGTTGTTGTTGATCCGATCTAACCACTAGTGTTGGTGCAACTGTCGGCACTGGTTTAGTATATGGTTCCCATCTCCATTGAGAACCACTCTCTACCCTCCTTGGAGAACCTGATCAATTAGGGCCTCCACTTCTTGGTTGTTTCAGCTCAGCATCTTGCCTCTGGTCTATGCTGTCTATAGCACTTCAACTATCAACCAACTCCGGAAAACACTGAATATCTAAATACACTACAGCTCTTCGCAGCTCATGTCGCAATCCTTCTTCAAACCTTCTACACCGCCAATCCTCATCTGGGAATCTCTGATAGAATTCTGAAAACTTAATCAGAGCCTCAAAGCGTGATACATAATCGCCTACAGTCATGTTTCCTTGTCGGAGACTAGTAAACTTCCTCTCCTTCGCACGTCGGACTACATTCGGAAAATAATTCTCGAAGAAGCATTCAATAAACAACTGCCAGCAGATAATCCTACCCTCTAACTCTAGTAATCTTATCTTACCTCTCCACCAAGACTCTGCTTCTCCAGTTAGCATGTATGCAGCATAAGTCACTTTCCTCCCCTCCATGCAGCGCATGGTGTCAAATATCTTCTCTATCTCTTGTACCCACCATTCTGCCTTCTTTGGGTCATAGTCCCCTCGGAACTGTGGTGGCTTCCCTTTTAGGAAAATAATCAATTCTGCCTCCTCAGTTTCAATGGCTGTTATTTGATTCTGCAGTACCTGCTGCTCTTTGTTTATTTGTAGCATCTTCGTATTCTGCTGTGTTTGAAATAACAAGGTAGCAGCTATCGTTTCCATGATATTGGGAGTCACAGATGACTCTCCTCCATTTCCATTAGGATTAACCTCACCATTGTCAGCTCCAATGGTTCCCTCAGGAGTTCTATCGCTACTAATAATCGGACTTTTTCTTCCATTAGCCATGATTCTATAACAGAAATCATCCTCTCTCATCAGTATGACATATAATACTACATAGACAGGTATATAAATACCATATGCCACACTAAGGTTATTTATCGCGTCGGATTCGGACACACTACCCATCTTCTAAGCATAGTTAAAATCCGATGTGGACTCAACTAGACACGGCCAGTAACAACATCCTAAACCTCATAGTCCGATTAGAATCGAACTGCTCTGATACCACCAAATGTGACACCCCGTTGTGCCCCATTGTATTATTAAATTAAAACCTTAATATTTATTTACTTAATCGCGCGCTTATCGTTGAAAATACGTAAAAATTTAAAACTTAAATAATAATCATATTACACACCAAAACTATATTACATAAATACACACATAAGTATCCTTTATTTTACACAACACTGTTTAGGGTATCCTCTCATTAGGATCCCACACAGGTACTTATTTAAACAAACTTCTTATAACTAACGGAAAACAAAAACGTCTTATATGACTCACTGGCCCTAAACTTACTACACTATGTTATTAGGATCAATAGGTTGTTCTTCAGTGTCAACTTCATCCGGAACGTCGTTCAACTCTTCAACAATCTCCGTCTCGTACAGGGTTCCATCCATCTCCTCAGCAACATATTCATCCATCTGGTCTTCTAACGTAACAAAGTAGACATACACAAAAATACAGAAATAGGGAGATAAGAAACAGTTCTATCATCATAAGTGGAAAAGATTCATAGCATATAATACAATAATAGTCACAGACACGCATCACTCAAACTCAACAATCATCCTCAATTCACTATATCATCCTCTACCCTCCAACTCATGCAACTAGACCTTTATGCTGACGTGGCCACTACAAATCCTGTCACACATTCCTCGGTAGGAATGTCAGTCAGTCGTCCAAGTGACACGTTCCCAACGCCGGTGCACATTCACATCCATGGTGTACATCCATGGTGAAAATGCTCATGCAAAGCAATGACACTATAGCTGCACAGTACCGCCGGTGCACACCCTGGTTCTCTCTCTCAACTCAGTCAAGGGTGCTCATGCAAAGCAATGACACTATAGTTGCACAACTTAAATTCTAATTTGGAACGGTCTACAAGAACTTCGGACCTCGTGTATCTCAAATACACGGTTATGAACAACAATGCAACACATGATTCTCACTGACTTTTATCAATAACAACCTAGTACCTCAAGCTTTTCCTCATAACCTCCACTTACATTCTATATCACATCACTTTTATAAAATAATAGCGAGGCACGTCTAATTCATATTCAAAACTCTCACCCAAACAAAATACCTCCGAGCAATATATATCTTTCCTTAAAATCAACTAAGCAATTTATCAAACCAGGCAGATCATGCATAACACAATATCAACAAAATATTCAAATATCATAAAATATCACATATAGCAAATTATCACAACCAACATATCACAATCAACTCAAATAAGTAATAAAGCCACACATCCTCAACATCATAAAATCAACCTTATTGTCGATAAACCTACAATCCCCGAATCCCCATTGGTTTTACAGAAAAGGTTTCCAATGTGATTTTGGACTTGTCGATTATTCAACTACTAGTAGGGTTTAGGTCTCCCTACACAATTATTATAGAATATACTACTTATCGATTCCGACGATAGGATGATTCTTTCCCCCACCTGAGTTTGTACCGGAAACACGTACACGACGATCCTCGTTATTCCGCCACGAGTTAACACAACCACCTTCATTCAAACAATCATAACTATAATTAATCAACTAACAACCATCTATGACACTTTAGGGCTAGGTTCGGCCAAGACTTAGAAAATAGGTTTAGGGTTATCTTCTTAATGTCATCTTTTGGATCCTAATTACTAGAGTCTTAACTAACATAGATTACTTATTACAAGACTAAAATTTGAAACAAAATCCTCTAACCTTTAGGGTTAGGGTTTCGGCCCATATTAGGAAAATAAGCTAGAAAATTTATTTGGATTCAAGCTCTTGGATTTAAGCTATATATGTATTATAGAACTTAAGTCAAGTACTAACTTTCAAAACAAACAACAAAACACCAAACCCATTTTCCTACCTAGGTTCGGCCCTTAAGGTTTAATAGGGAAGGAGAATGATTTTGATCACATGCTCCTGGATAAATAAATTAGGGGTTATATCTAGATCATAGAAATTGGTTTCATGTCAAAAGGATTTTTCTAGAATTAGTTATGAATTTTTGAAGAAAGCTTCAAGAACTTTGACTCATATGAAGAACATGATGAACACAAGCATAAATCCATAAAAGTTGTGAATAGAAAAGCTTAAAATATCAAGATTAAGAGAGAGATTCCTCACCTTGAAATAAAAAGATTTATTCAAGAACTTGAAGAACAAAGATGATCTTAGCAAGAACACTAAGGAGTTCTTTGTGTTTTGTGGGGAAAACTTGAGATGTGAAATAGAAATTGCTTAGATCATCTAGATAAGTGAGAATATGATCTTAGAAGATCAAAACAAGGTTTGGATGGTTATATATGGGTATGGGCCGAATTTGAAGAAAAGAAAAGATGAACTTGAAAGTTCATGGATTCAAGAACAAAATGGATCAAGTGATGGTTATTGATCTAAGGAACAAGTTTCATGAATGAAGAATCATGAGATTATGTTTCTAAGTTAGAGATAAATGATGAATAAGTGAAGAACAAATGAAGAACAAGTGAAGAACAAGTGAAGAACTTGTGAGAGAAAATGAAGAACATGAAGTTTTGAGAGAGACAAAATGATGAAGTTGGAAAATGAGTGAAAATGATCCAAGTGTGGATGATGGGCACGGTTTAGAGGTGGGTGTGAGGAGAAAATGTGTGGTTTGATGAGATAAAAGAACCATTGTTGAGTTTATTTGATCAAGGTTAAGTTAGAAAATAATATAATAACTTAACTATAGTTAATAGTAACCTAACTAGGGTTTTATGTATAATCATGGTTAATAAAATATGTGGTCCTAAATTTTGAAGAGATGTGGCTGCCTCCTACACCACATATTATGGAGAAAATATCTTGGTTTGCAAATCATGGTTAATAAACCTTGGTTTTCTAAGTATTCTAGAGAAGTTTAGAGAGAAAGATAAATATGATGAAGATTTAGAGCAGTTTCGGTAATTTGGACATATCTCCCAATATACTTGTCCGTTTTTGATGATCTTTATGTCGTTGGAAAGAAGAGAGAAAGATGAACAACTTTCATGTAGAAAGTTTTTCTAGATTCAGAACATATAAGAGTCATAATTTCGTGGCAGTTTCGGGATAATGATGAGAGTGTGACTTTGCCTATGACTCATCCACTTAACATCAATGCTCATTTATGGCTAGGAAAAAGTGGTGTCCAAATGCTTGGAATGGAAGAAGGAGCCGTGGGTTTTGGGTAACATTTGGTCAAATTTTCCAATGGCATGGCTTGTAATTGTCATAAAAAGACAAGGGTAAAATGGTCATTTCATAGCAAAATTTCCCTTTGCCATAAATGCGCCATTATGACTCAGATAAGCTCGTCATAAATGCTCGTCAAGTCGGTCAAATCCATTATCTCAGCTCCATTGCCGACTCCGGGTTCATCTGGCGCAGGTTTTTCCTAGAGATAATCTCGACGTATACGCCCGCAACAAATATAATATTTTAATTTTTACACTAAATTTTTCAAAACTTCCTGTATCGTAGCAAATACGATAACAACATTTTTCATCTCGTTCACGAATTAAAATTTGGTTTTCTGAGTAGTAAACTTTTATTGTCAGCGAAAACACAAAACGGCAGACCGGCTTCCGTCTGAATTTTCAACCAAAAACTTCCCCGTAACCTTATGAAAATAAGTATAACAAGGAAATGACCTTGGTTTATCCAAAATCATTTTCTAAGTCTCGGATAAAAATATATATTTATATATTTATTACCGATATTACAAAGCAGCGAAAATCGGGGTGTTACAATCCACACAAGTCTTTGGAGTTCGTCTACTAGGTTACGTTCAACCAGTTCAAGGAATATCCATCCAATGACGTGGCATATGGAGCTCGTCTACTAGGTTACATTCAACCAGTTAAAGGAGAATCCGTCCAATGACGTGGCATATGAAAGCTCATCTACTAGCCCGTCCGAATGAAAAATCATAAATGGTTAGATGGACACGGTTATTTTCAAGATGGACGCGCTTATCTTATGAACATGAATTCTATAAGAATTTTCAGTATTTTATTTCAAGAACCAGAATCAAGAAAAGTCATAAGTTTCTCTCTCAAGCAACCTCGGATTTCAGAACCAAAGACCAGTTAAAGAATGCTTCCAACATGCTTCATTCCCTAGTACCTCTGGTCCTTACATGAAAAGGGAATTGTACTCAGCAAAGTACAAAAAGCTCTTTGTACAACTCTGATATGGTTGTATCACGATGCATAAAGCCATGATCCTTCATGTTAGAGTACAACCAACGTTCCTATTGCATTAATGGTTGCCTAGAACGACTCTATTGCATTTAATGAAGTTCTACTTGAAGCCAACATCTGAGGGAATGTCTCTCACGGATCCTAAATGCTTGAAGACTATAAATACAGAAGTCATTGAAGATGAAGTATAGAGAATACATATAGCATTAAAGAGCCATTACTCTGCGCATTAATATCTTCATTCTTTCATTCTGTATTCTTCAATCATTTGAAGTTATTACGTAGACTTTCCTAAGCTTTACATTTAAACTACTCTCTGAGTGTTAGTGAAAGATCTGTTTATCTAAAGTTGTATTTATTACAAACCAAATCTCTCAAACAAACCCGAGTCAGTTTGAAGAGGCTAAGTGTGCAAAGAATACTTGTCTTGAGCCTGAAGAGCCTAGGTGTGCAAAGAATACTTGTCTTGGAGCCTGAAGAGGCAAGGTGTGCAAACAATACTTAGAGTCTGTAACCTGATAAGTTATAGTGGATAAATCTTGGTGCTGCCAAGGACTGGACGTAGCTATTTGTTTTGAAGAGTGATATTTCCTTAAACTCTTTAGTTGCCTTAGTTTTCTTATCTATTTTTCAAGGGGTGTGCTTGTCTCTGAACTAAGCTTCTGTCTGCGAAAAGATTTCAACTTTGTTTAAATTCTGATAAACACAATTCAACCCCCCATTCTCGTGTTTATAGTTGTCTATTTCATTTATTTTGTAAAAATTAACACCACTAAAAAATTTTCACAGTTATGTCCTCACTACTGCTCGTAGATCACTCATACACCATAAAATTATTAAAATAATATTACTTTAAACTTTTCTTCAAAATTCCACAACATTAACTTAAACAACAACTTCTTCAACGTTTTTAACTTATTCAACATTTTTCCAAGCTTTTATCCTTAGTCTTAATTTTAGCACTGACTACTGTCAGGCTTTTTAGTTAAACAAACAACAACAGTAAAATCACACATCACAGTTATAACAGATATCATAGTTATAACATGCATACACCAATAAACATATATCACAAATAAACATACACCACAAATAATTTTAATAACTCGGATAAACAACTACGTCAAATAAATTAAACAACGACAACGAAATCACAAATAGTCATACAGACTCACAGATGTGGCTATCAAAACCCCTCGAGTAAACTCCCCTTACCTCTTGAAGTTACAGTTTTCCTCTTTGAAATTTCTTCTCGGAATTCCGGATCCTCCACACAACTAAATCAACCAAACAACTTGTCCTTCACAACAAATCACAACACAAAATTAACAAACTTAACAACAAAATTCCTCCTAATACACATGCTTAGGTTTCGGTCTACATGGTTAAATAGGCTAGGGATGTCAAAAGTTCACAAACTCTTGGATTAATGATCCTTAAGCATTAGAAAGACAAGATCAATGATCATAACTCAAATTAAAGCAAAATCATCTTACTCAATCAAGATCTAGGTTTCGGCCTTCCTTAGAAAAATAGGCAAGAGAATTTATTTGGTTTCAATCTCTTGGATTCAACAAACATAGGTATTAGAAAGATGAAATTAAGTGCTACTTTCCAAAAATTGAAACAAAGTTCATCCAAATTCCCTAGAGCATAGATTCGGCCAACTTAAAGAATATAGGAAGGAAATTTTCTTTTGATTCATGCTCTTGGATGATGAATATACAGATCATAGCGAGTTCATAGAAATTGGTTTCACGTTAAAAGGATTTTTCTATGATTTTCAAGAAATATTTGAAGATCTAGATCTAGGAATTTAATCAAGTGAATCATGGCTTGAAACAAGGAAATCAATGAAGAACGAGTGGAGAAGATGAAGTGAATAGGAACAAAAAAATGACCAAGTGTTGGATTATGAAGGCAGCCACAAAATTGAGGAGGTGGGAGGGTATTTTGGTCAAATTCACTTAGGGACACTCTTGGAATTTCACTTAAAGACCAAGGGCATTTTGGTCTTTTCACTAAAATAAAAATCATGATATTTTGGTGTCATCATTACATGCATTAAATTTCTAGGTGAATCACCCCTATGACTCACCACCATGAATCATCATGGAGACTCATTGTCTTCATCCATCTAGCGTCGAGTTTTTGTCTCTGCACATCCGTTCTCGATTCCGTCGATACCCGATTGTCGAGTATTTGCCCGACTAACGTATAATGACTTATTTTGAAAATTTTCAAAATAACTACTATCGCTAGAAACGGAATGTAAAATCTAACCATTTTGTTATCGACCCAAAATTAGGTTTTCTGATTAGTAAAATTTTATTGTCAGTGAAAAAGCAGACCGGGTTCCGTCTGAATTTTCAACCCAAAATTTAACCTTAACTCTCTACGAGAAAGTAGAGTATAAATATGACTTTGGTTTATCCAAAATCATTTTCTAGGTCTCAGATAAAATATAAATATAAATATATATATATATTTACTGTTATTGAAGAATGGTAAAAATCGAGGTGTTACATTACTACCCCATTAAAAAAAAAATTTATCCTTGAAATTTCGTGACTCAAAATTAGACAGGATTTCTTAATCCTAAGGTCTTACTCTAACAAGAAAGTATATAGAAGAATTTCATCAATCTGAAAAGAATACAAGAATATCCAGTGTCTAAAAAGATTCTTTAATAGGTTCGTGAATGTAAAAATGCATAGCTAATACATGTTTACAACCATGACTCTAATAAAGTTCTTTCTTTCACAAGAACTTCCAGCGGATTAGGAAATCAAAGATGAACAGTTCATAACCCCAAAAGGATTCATTCTTGGTACAAAGAATTGACAACATGACGATTTAAAAGGAAACTGTCTGGCCAAAAATCAGATTGGATCACCTCAACCAAAAGTAAAAGTGACTAGACTAAGTTTCATAAAGAAACTTCTATTATTAAAAAATCATTTGTGTTACAAATCAAGAATAGTCATAACAAATTTTTCTCAATGAAATAAGAAAATGTTCAAACCAATAGGTACTATCAAACCAATCCACTCAAATGTCTAATACACTGAGGGTTAATTTACAAATTCTAATTTGTAATCACATGCCCTAAGACTCTTCACCTCATCGAGCCAAAACTCTTACTTAGGTAACTTCGCGATAACTCTTCTCGTATATAATCCATAACACTTGATGCAGAGGTTCCTCATACTCCTCGTAAAACGAGAACACCATCGATGAAGATGATGACGAACTTATCAAGAAACGGACAAAAATTCCATTTCATGTAATCTAACTCGGGTAGCTTCCTAAGAGATATTCTACACGAAGCGATGGAGATCCGACTGATTCTAGAATCTAGATCAACCAAAAACTCTATATCCTTCACGAGTAGAAACCTGGAACATTCTTAGAAAATTCTCCCGAAGAATCCTCCACTACAGGTACCTCATTCAAATGTCTGACACAATCCTAAAAGGATAAGCGAACGCATCGACATGAACACAAGTACCATTTAGTAAACATGAGTCCTCACAGGGTCTCAACCCAATTAGAACCCATCAAAACACACATACTTGTGTTTCCACACACATTGTTTCGACAAGGAAACAATTCAAACAAGGTCCTACCAGAGATCACACAACAAAAATATAACAGACATATTCCCCAAGGTTCCCGAAAGACTCGACCAGCTCTGATACCACTTGTCACACCACCGTTGGGCATTACCTCGTGAACACATGCGGAAATACAATTAGAAATGAATTTGTTGGTTGCTTTCGGAAGTTTATTTTACTTTAAGTCATAAAACCTGGGTATAAAAATTTTCTTGCAGAATACTTCGAAAAAATGAGGCACACATGACAATAGAAAAATCACATTGTACTTGACCACACACATAGACCAAGTTTATTCATGAATCAAATCACCACAATGTATAAGCTTTCCTGAAATTGTTTTCATTAATCAAAACTCAACTCAAAACCAAATAAAGGTTCTTAAACCACATACACAAATTTTCTCAAAAATTACACAACCCAAAAGAAAATCCTAAGCTGGTCACTCTATACAACATCCACAGGAAAGATCTCGATGGTCCTTACCAATATCATCGACCTCTTCAAGGATTGGGACTAAACTCCGCGAACGAAACTGGAAACTCCTCTGCACCATCTACTCTCATGTACCAGGGTACAACAGTAAAACCAGAAAAACAAATATATCGCAAAGGGTGAGATACCGACAAATGAGTTTTATCATGATAACCACATGCGTGACCACAAAACATCATATACATATATATTCACAACATATAAAATTCTCAACATAAACACAATAGTTAATCAACGGTCTTCAAACCCTTCAGTCATCGTCATTTATAAAAATGCATGACACTTCAATATACAACGTCTAAATTTTATACCTAATCTCCAAAGTGCTCAATCACAAAGCCTTAGACCGATGCCTCAGGTTCGTGGTTATTGTAACACCCTTCTCGGGCGTGACATTTTACGTGACATTTTAAGGCCGAAAAGTAGTTTAATCAAATGCTCTGCAATAAAATGGGGTATTTTTTTTCTTTTTCATAAGACATCAATATAAATACTTGGAATCAAGTAAATGTACAATAAAATATTTCACAATCATAATTAAGGTTATAAGTTCGAAAATTATTTACATAAAACCCAACCCGACTCATAAGCTGAAAACATAAAGATACACAGACCTAACATAAAGCGATGGAGACGCAGCTCCTAAAATATAAGATACTTGGAGTCGCAACTCCATAAACTGTAACATTAACTCCCATACATCCCAAGCTGGCCAAACTAAAATATAAAAGACCGTCATCTCTCGTACATTGTGAGAAGGGCAAACCCAACTGACGAGATCTAGTGGAAACTCTACTTGAGTCCACTATCGACATCGTCACAAACAACACTACTAGAATCACTATAAAAGTAACTCTCGGACTAAGCCCTTTCCCTTTCCAAGAGAAAGGTCATAGCCTGTAGACCAACGACAGTCATGCCTGTCTCAAGTAAAGAAAGGTCAAGCATGACAGAAAACACAAAGATCATCACCTTGAACCATCTGAAGTATGAAAGATGTCCACTAGAAACTCCAACCCATCGTCTGCAAGCTCGAACCTCAACCTCTATGATGAATCAGCCGAGCGACATCTTGACATCTCAATCTTCTCAAAAGAACACAGAAGGCACATAGCCAGCCGACATAGGCAATATAAAATAAGGAGGTGAGATTCCCAAACATCACAGCATATGACAGATATGAAAATAGCATGGCACCAGATAGCATATATTCATATCCATGTAAACATGTATCCCAGTCAAACAATCCAATATATACAAGTAACAGATAACACATGCATGTATAGCCAACAGTACACAATATCAATGTAACCATAATCTCATCAAGCATGACTGGACACCGTTAGTTCATAGAGACACGAGAACAGAGGTAACTGATTGAAACTGCATAATCACATACCTACACAGCCTCAAGGAATATTTGACCCTAACTCCGGAGCTAAGAGAACATTCGGAAGGAGTGATTAGAGCACATGTTTCACATATGCCAATATTAGGCATCTTGTGTGTTCAATAGTAACAGCCACACAGTGGGACCATAATTGATTGTGAAACACTCTCGATAATCTTGACCGGATAGCATCTAGTCGTTGATGTCATTGTATTGCAAGGAACGCCACGACCATGAAGAATCACCAACTGGCCATTCGTGACCCTCCTACCCTGACCACCCCCAAGACCATTTAAGATCGTCACTAGCGCGTCCTCATGCGTACATGCATGTCGGCCCAACTTCCTAGGCACAAAGGCCTTACAGAACATAGTATCAACTATGTGTTTAGGCAATAATGCTGTTAATGGCATGTGCGTTCATATTTATCCACCGGATAAATTTCGGCGTTCCTTACGGAAACCAAAAGCCATTCTAGAGGCAAAGCAGACAGTACCAACCTGTTGGGAATCACCCCTCGTTGGACTATCCATGTTTCAATGCTTTAGTACATTATGAAGGTTGGTTATTCGTCACCAACTCAATTATGCCTCTTTAAGTCCATTCTCGAATAAGATTACTTGTCAAGCAAGTAACCTTAAAATACTCTTTGTCATTAAGTATTATGGATGTAAGGATGAATGAACAGTCCTTACTTTATGACATATGGTCTTGCTCCACAATGAGTCATAATCATTAAGTCTTTGTTTTCACTAAGCCATCCTCGACTTAGGTTTTTCATTTAACTTGAAATACTGGTCATGACAACTAAAATTCTTTTGGTTCAAAATCAACACTCCTTGACTAAAACCAAACCATTTGAAAATAAATTCAAATAAAGACATATTGTTATCAAATTCCTCAAAACACTTGAAATACATAAAAGGCGGTTGTGTCCCATTTCAGAGAATTTAGGACCTAAACTCCGTATTTTCACAAGTATGACTCTTTTTCTCAAATCTTTCACTCTCTTAAGTTCCAATACCCATGTTAAGGTATTAAAATACTAATTTCAAACTTGTTTTCTCAAAAACTCTAAAACCCGACAAAAACTCATTAAATTCACAAATCACATAATTCCTTTTTGTCAAATTTTTAACTATAATGTTCTAAAACTCATGTAGGTATTTAGGACACTTAGTTATGTGGTAAAACATTTCCTAACTCATAAGAAATATGATTTGTTGGATTACTTACTTTTAGTCCATTTTACACTTCCAAACTTTAAAAACTCGTTTTCTTAGACTTTTAAAACCCCTTTTGCTTCTTTATGAACAATAATAAATTCAATGTCATTTTTGAACCAGTTAAGCAACTCACAACAATTTTGAACACTGGAACACAGTTTTGGGAAATGACATCTTTTTCTTGGTCTTTAAGACATCACTTGGATATTTTAAAACGTAGAGTAAAATCGAATACAATTCTCAAATCATTTAAAAAGCTCTTAACCAAAATAAATGTTTTAAAACGTAGTTAAAAACTTATTCTATTTCCTCATGAATTTCAATATTCATTTTCTCACTTAAGGATGTTAAAGTCACTTAAGTTTCAACGATTGGAGTTAAACTCCCATTTCCGTTCACATTTGGCCAAAAGCCAATCACAACCAAAGTGAAGGTTACGCTTCACCAAATAATCTCACAATTATGCATACACATCAATATATCAAGTTATATCGAATAATCACAATAATCAAGTTATTTGCAATAACCAAGTATTAAATCCTCACTTTGATCCAATGATCAAAGTGATGGTTTTCAACATGCTAGAAAGCATTTTCCAACCAATCAATCATACCAATGAACATAACTCTGACAACAATTAATCACCACAATAATGTCCTCATACGGGACTAAATAAACAAAGTGGATAATCCTTGATTCAGGATTTTCCGACAACCAGGTAATTAAAGCCATCTTCACATCCACCAATATGGTGTGATGTGGTTCACTCCCCCTTACCTCTTGTAAACAAGGGAAGATCATTTCATTGTTGCTTCAACAGACAGCTTCCCTCAGAGCGAAGCTGTACCAAGCTAAGCTCCAACGAATAACCCGACTGGACATCCCAGTTTCCTTTGGCACCTTGCGACAAGTGCAGACAACTCCGGTCAGCTCCCGAAAAAGTACAACCTGCTTCCCCAAGGAAACATAACCACGACAACATCCCAGAGAGGGAGTCAAAACATTTTCAACAATAAGATAATTCAGACAATCAGGTACCCATCATCAACTACTCACTCTAAGTTGATTTAAACACTCAAGTTTACAAAATAGAACCAATTTCAATCAAAATCAGTTTTGGGAAAATTAAGATTCATCATCAAAATTGGGGAAAATAGATTTGACATTAGAAATGCGAAATCAATTTGTCAGAGCATCAATTAACAATCCAAATTACATAGAAACATAATTAATTTCACAAAACATAATCAATTTCCAATAAAATCAGATTGGAGCTTTAGGGTTCATATCATAATTTGGGGAAACCCAATATACTTAAAGAATGGTTAAATTGACTTAGGGAAACACTAATTCATAGTCCCAATAGCATAAAACACATGTTCAATTTCAAAATTATAATATGAAATTAAAGTTTAGGGTTAGGGTTTACAAACCAATTTGGGGCATTTTGAAACTAGAAGAAATTAGGGGTAAACATTTACCCAAGGAAGAAGAAGAGATGACATGATGGCTGAAGGTGGTCCGGTGCGACTGCGACGGTGGAGCTCCGGCGTTGACGGCACAAACGAAAGAAGGAAAGGGACCGGACCGTGCGACGAAGGGCGCACGACTGTCTCCTCCAGTCTAGTGGCGGGTGGCGGCGTTTCCAAGGCGGTCGATGGCATCGTGCAATGGCGCACAACGAGGAGCACGAACCAGGTGAGATGTCTCCTCCTCCATGTCGAACGACGGACGGCGGTGGTCTTAGTGGTGGAACGTGTGACTGGTTTGGAGAGAAGGAGTGGAGAAGTGTTCTTCTGCAACTCGGAGAGATGGGAGATGAGAGTTATGTTGAAGAAGGGATGAAAAGGAACATGAAAGAAAGGGAGATAAAAGGAGATTGTCGTGGAAGGGTGATGACCAAGAGAGAAAACAAAGTGTTTTCAACACTTTTTTTCTTTTTCTTTTAGTTACTAGGTAAAATGTGTGGTTGAAATTGATTTTAGAAAAAAGGAAATAATAATAACCATTAGATCTAAAAACAATGAGTAACAAATATATACTTTCAAAATTCAAACTAGAGCAAAAATTGACAGTTGAACTGGTCAACCAAGAAAACCAGTAATCCAAAATAAATCTACAATTAATACTAAACTAATTTATCTTCAAATATAAAATTAAATAGAGTAAATAAATTCCTTTGAATCATATTATTTAAAATATTTTTTCTAAACAAAGAATAATAGTGACAATAGTGTAATATTATTGTCCTACAAGCGTATATATACTGCAGTAACGCAGTTTTTAACGCACCCAGTAAAATATTTTAAATGAGTAAATAAAATTACTCAAACCTAACAATATAAAATAGACAAAAATTAACATCCAGATAATTAATTATTTGAATAAAAATAATTTAAACATATAGGTGAAAACTGGGATGTTACAGTTATAGAAAACAAGATTCACCTTTAACATCGTTCACCACACCGTATATAGGACATAAAGTCCAAAACAACGTTACACGGATCAATGATCTACGTGTTTTCACCATAGAACACTAGAATCCCGACGTCTCGGCCACTAGGTCCGCGTTTCATCATTAACATCATTTTTATTTCGGTGAAATACAAATACAAAACAAAACCTCCACAACTTATCCAAGTTGTTGGAAATGATTTCACTGAGTAAAAACTCTTTTGCAGAAAATCTTTTCTGTTTGAAATTCATTTATAAAACATTAAATTACAGAGAAATTCATTTTTCTCCAATGCTTTTACTCTAAAAAGTCTTTTTCGAAAACTTTAATTCTTGAAAAAGAACCTATTCATGCCCCATTTAGGTCCAAAGAAAAATGAAACTGTTTTTAAAACACTGCCGTAAACTATTTTCTGAATTACTCGTCGTTTAGAATTAAAATAATTTTTAAGTCAAAATTTGAATTTTCCACTTAAAATAATTTTCTCAACATGGAAATTAAATTATTTTTGAAAAAAATTTTATTTCAAAATTTATATTGTAAAAATTAACGACATTAAAAATTTTTCACAGTTACGTCCTCACTACTTCTCGTAGATCACACTTACATCGTAAAATCATTAAAATAATATTATTTTCAACTTTTCTTCAAAATTCCACAACATTAACTTAAACAACATCTTCTTCAATGTTTTTAACTTATTCAACATTTTTCCAAGCTTTTATCCTTAATGTTAATTTTAGCACTGACTACTGTCAGGCTTTTCAGTCAAACAACCTACAACAGTAAAATCACACATCACAGTTATAACAGATATCACAGTTATAACATGCATCCACCAATAAACATGTATCACAAATAAACATACACCACATATGTAACACTCTGTTTTTCGTGTGCTTAATTATTAGTAAATGCATGCTTTAATGTATTTAACTATGATAAAATCCAGAGGATGATTTTATTTTAAATAAAATCATTTTCTTGTGTTATTTTACTGTATGAAGTCACAGTAAAATTTTCGGTATAAAATTCAGACGAAAGCCGGTCTGGGTTTTCAAAGCCAGTACGAGTTTACTGAGCTAGAGACCTAATATTGACTCGTGAACGAGACGATTAGTGTTTTTTTTTATGTTTTGTGTGGGTTTGGAGTGTTTTGAGAAATCTTGTTCGGGGCCGAATTTCCGAGTATTACCCGGGCGAATCGTCGGGAAATACGATCGGGAAATTCATCTGATGCATGTTGGAGCAGAGCAAAAATGGAGTAGATTGACTGATGTGAAGGCTATGACATAGGCATGTCCATGGCCATACCTTCCTTACACCAATCAAGTCAAATCACCATACTTTCTTACACACACCTTACCTACACCATACCTCCTTTCTTCTCAACCAAGTCAAGCTCTTCTCTCCCCTCCAATATGCCCCAAAACTAACGCCCTCCCCCTCTCTTTTCCTTCTTCTATTTAAGTTTCAAAGTGTAACCATTTCACACTTTTGCTTCCTTTCACAAAAACACTTTTTTACAACTATTCATCTTCTTCTTCACACAACTAAAGGTACCATTTTTACTAAGTTTTTCAAGTTGTGTCCTTCATCAAAGTTGTTCATATTGGTAAGGGTAATGTCCCTATACCATTTGTTTTTCAAGTTTTGGCTTTATTTTCATAGTTGATGTTTTGAGTTCATAATATGCTTTTAAACTTCAAAAAATTCTCAAAAATTGTAGAAAACTCCGATTGAGGTGAAACCAATTTCTATATTCTTATTTTTACTTCCTCTACAACATACTAAAATCTTGTGGAAAACAAAAATCTCTAACACCATTTTCTGTACTGGACAGAATCTATGTCTTTTGTGCCATATGAGTTTTGTTTCATCTTTGCTTGGTGAAGCTTGTGTTTGAGTGTTATTCCAACATGATCATGACCAAGAGCTCCTATGTACATAAGGATGCTAGGTTTAAGTGATTGGAAAAGTTTAGAAACTTTTATGTATTTTCATGAAAAAGTGAAAACTCTAAGTGTTTTGTTATATGTACTTTGAGGTTTTTCCAAAGTGATCATGGATTTGGGCTCCTTGATGTATAAGGATGCTAGATCCAAGAGATTGGAAAGTTTGAAAACCTCTAACCCTCATTTTTTCTCAAGGCCGAATGGTAGTGTTTGTGGCCTAGGGTATTTGATTTTTTCATTTTTCCAAAATGATCAAGGTTTTAGGCTCCTTACTAGGTATGGATGCTAACCTAAAGAGATTGGAAAATTTAGAACATCCTAACCTATTTTAAAGGATGAAAACCGAAACCCTAAGTTAATGACTTAGTGAGATTCTTGATTCAAACTTGTTAAACTTTTGGTGTTTAAGAACTCCTAGCACTTAAGGATCATAAATCCATAAGTTGCATGATTTTTGGAAACCTTAATCCAAAACCATTGTTGAAAACCGAACCTATGCCTTGTGGCTAGTGTTCTTTGATTAAAAATCTAACCTATGGTTTCCTGTGTGTAACCTTAGATTTGTTACTCGCGGACGTTCGTGATCCTTAGTTTTCGTAGTCGGAACCCTTATCGTCTTTTGAGGTAAGAGGGGATTTCCGAAAGATATTCAATAACTGTATGCATGTGTGTATTTGATTAATTGTTTACTTGACGGTTATTGAGTTACTGGATTAACTGAAATGTTATGCTATTATATGAAGTTGAACTGTATCGTTATATATGTTGAGATGTATAACTGTGATGAACTGTGATATTGGCATTGAACTGTGAATATATATATGTGTACATACTGCTGTTGTTGTTTGAAGTTTGCTAAGCCGGACGTGTGTCTGTGCTCAATCATTAATAAGGATTAGAAACCTTAATAAGCTTTGAAGATGAAAGGATGGGTGTTCTTTTCCAAAAAGCTTGAATGTTTAAAAGTACTTGTTTTATGTGACAATATAGTTTTAGTGATTTCTAGAATGCAAGAGAAAAACCCTTTTCGAACTATGTGTTTTAAGTGAAAACTTTCGAAAATATTTTACAATATCCTATTGGGGATTTTCAAAGTTAAAAGTGTTTCAAAAACGTTTTATAAAGGATTTTTAAAAGAAAAGGTTTTCTCCCAAATGATTTAGAAAATTTTCGATAGCCAGCATAGGTTATCGAGGCTTTCAATTTCGAAAACTGTTTTCGTCAAATGAAAGATAAGTACTAAAAGAATAGGAATCTAGATGTGAGACGTCGCCTCTAGTTTTCCATGCTTAGCACATGATCTTGGATCAATGTTAATTCGGGACCGTAAAGTCCTATTCGTAATGTTATGGACTTCAAGTCCAATTCGCGGAATCGAGGACAGTTCATTCTGATTTCCGTTGTTGTGGGCTATTGTCCTTAGCATGATAAGTAAAACATGACTAAAAGTATATTGATTTCCATTACCACAAACCTTGACTGCGGCCACGGTCAAGGTGTTGGGATTGAGCATTCGGACTGTGTGTCCTATGTTTCTAAGTTTTCAAGTGATGGGGAAATAATGTTAAGTCATTAGCTTTGAGCTTTGACAGTGAAATATTTACACAAAGAAAACCTTTAAAGGAAAGTTTTTATTCATATGCATTTCCCCTAGCAGACGTGCCTTTGCTTATTGAGGATACCCGTGGGGTATCTGAGAGTCAGTCACATTGCTAGCTGTTTCGTTAAGGGCATGTGGCGTTGTCTGACCAAGAGGCTGGTGCATCAGGATGCGGTGGCAACAGGCAGAGCTTGACCAACTCTATCTTCTCCAGTGATAACATGGTGTTGTGATCTCATGAGATTAGGATAGAGCCTGATATTGAAGTGTCATGCACATTTTCGAAAACTGATTGTACGGGCTTGAGGACCCCTTGATATAACACTGTTATATTATGATGATTATGCATGCTTTAACTATTGATCTGATTTCGTGTCGCATGTATCATGTATATGGTTGTTGTGGGATATATCTTATGACGGTATCTCACTCTTGCATGTCTGTATGTTCTTTTATTTTCCTCGTACCGGGTATGCGTATGCTTTAGATGGACCCTCTTGCCCCTCTTGTACCTGAGGTCACACGGACAGAGGCTTTTGACGAGGCCGACAGGATTGGGAATTGGAGGATGGGCGCGAATACGACTACGGCGACGTACCGAGGGCCAATCACTACTACTGAAGCTAATATACATGGAGAGCCTGTTAGGAGGATCCACTCGGTGGAATCCAGGAACGTGATTCTTCCACCGCCATGGTTGTACCTGAACACGCTACAGGAAGCCGGTCTACTTCACCCTCACGTTGAGCCTGCCGAGCCAGAAGAGGAGGAACCGATGGAGGAAGATCCTGAAGAAGATCCCGAAGAGGATCCTGAGGAGGAGCCTCATGAGCTGGTAGATGACTGGTGGGATGAGGAGCTCGAGGCGGGTTATCACCCTTTGGATATTGAGGAGGAGGATGTCCCGTTGGATGACGGAGGAGAGGTGATTGACCCGGAGCCGGAGACTTCTTCTTGTGGGAGCGTTTGTGGCCACTTCGAGTGTCGTAGGCATTGGTAGTGGTTGGAGGCTTTGTTTTGAGTGGTCCGTTAGTCTTGGATTTTGAGCTTTTCTTTTGAGTTTAGATTCCCAGATTCCCATTCCCAGTTGGTGTTTTATTTACCTTATCTTCTCAGTTATGTTTCAGTTATGTTTTCGTTTCTGTTGGCCATATTGATTAAGGCCGTGGTGTAATGTTAAAACCTAAGACCTTTCGAGGCAATATTATATGTATGTATCTGTTGTCGTTTTCAAGTTATGAGTTTCTTTACCTTTTACTTCTTTTCTTTAAAGAAAAAAAAAATTAAGTACCTTTTTGGTTACCTTGTGTATGTTGAATAATCTTTTTCCGAAAGCGACCAGCATTTAAACGAGCATTTTTCCGCAAAAAGGGTAACCATGTGATGACCAAGTTAGGGTGTCACAACATATAATTTTAATAACTCAGATAAACAACTACGTCAAATAAATTAAACAACCACAACGAAATCACAAATAGTCATACAGACTCACAGATAGCACGTGGCTATCATAACCCCTCAGGTAAACTCCCTTTACCTATTGAAGTTATAGTTTTCCTCTTTGAAATTTCTTCTTGGAATTCTGGATCCACCACACAACTAAATCAACCAAACAACTTGTCCTTCACAACAAATAACAACACAAAATTAACAAACTTAACAACAAAATTTCTCCTAATACACATGCTTAGGTTTTGGCCTACTTGGTTAAATTAGGCTAGGGATGTCAAATTTTCACAAACTCTTGGATTAATGTTCCTTAATCATTAGAAAGACAAGATCAATGATCATAACTCAAAAATTAAAACAAAATCATCTAACTCCATCAAGAGCTAGGTTTCAGCCTTCATTAGAAAAATAGGCTAGAGAATTTATTTGGTTTCAATCTCTTGGATTCAACAAACTTAGGTATTAGAAAGATGAAATTAAGTGTTACTTTCCAGAAATTGAAACAAAGTTCATCCAAATTCCCTAGGGCATAGATTCGGCCAACTTAAAGAATATAGGAAGGAAATTTTCTTTTGGTTCATGCTCTTGGATGATGAATATTGAGATCATAGTGAGTTCATAGAAATTGGTTTCACATTAAAAGGATTTTTCTATGATTTTCTAGATATTTTTGAAGATCTAGATCTAGGAATTTAATCATGGATTGAAACAAGGAAATAAATGAAGAACATGATGTTTATTGAGAAATGAAGAACAAGTGGAGAAGATAAAGTGAATTAGGAACAAAAAAATTGACCAAGTGTTGGATTATGAAGGCATCCACGAAATTGGGGAGGTGGGAGGGTATTTTGGTCAAATTCACTTAGGGACTCTCTTGGAATTTCACTTAAAGACCAAGGGCATTTTGGTCTTTTCACTAGAATAAAAATCATGATATTTTGGTGTCATCATTACATGCATTAAATTTCTAGGCGAATCACCCCTATGACTCACCACCACGAGTCATCATGGATGACTCATTGTCTTCATCCATCTGACGTCTGGTTTTTGTCTCTGCACATCCATTCTTGATACCGTCGATACCCGATTGTCGAGTATTTGCCCGACTAACGTATAATAACTTATTTATTTTGAAAATTTTCAAAATAACCACTATCGTTGGAAACTGAATGTAAAATCTAACCATTTCATTCTCGAGTCAAAATTAGGGTTTCTGATCAATAAAATTTTACTGTCAGTGAAAACGTAGACCGGGTTCCTTCTGAATTTTCAACCTAAAATATAACCGTAACTCTCTACGATAAAGTATAGTATAAATAGGACTTTGGTTTGTCCAAAATCATTTTCTAGGTCTCGGATAAAATATAAAAAGATATATATATATATATATCCTGTTATTGAAGAATAGTAAAAATCGGGGTGTTATAGTGTGCGGCGCTGAGCGTAGCATTTTGAACGCTGAGCACTGTCCCTGGTGACACGTGCCACACTGTGATTTGGTGGAGAGAGGCGGTGCAGCCTACCAGTGCTGAGCGCTGGCTCACGGGCACTGAGTGCCCAGCGTAAAAAAAAACATTCAAAATAGGACATTTTCGTGGAAGCTGGTAGAAGAGCGAAGAAATAAGAAAGTATAGGGAGGGAGAAAGAAGAGAGAAGTGAGAGAGAGAGAGGGAGAGAAAATTCTGGAGGAGTTTTTGATCAATCCGTTCGCCCTATCAAGAAACCGGTTATACCGTTGTGATCCTCGCGGCGTCTACTTCATCATCCTATATTTCTTTTCTTGATTAGGATAAGGTAAGCCTATGTCCTTATTATGCCGAAATGCCGTCGGCGACGGTATTGAGGTTATCTTTAAATCCGTCTATCGGTTTTCAGTTCCGTCTTCATATTTGGGTTACATGTAACGTGTGCTTTACAATGATGTGTTCAGGTGAATTTTTGGAGCCCCGGAGGGTGGTGAACCAAGCGTGACAGATTTGAGGAACTTTAGAGAGGGCTCGTTTCGTTGCTCCTAAGCTAGCCTGCGACACTTCAGGTGGGGGAAATAAGCTTCCTATTGTCGGAAATGGCTAAGTAACATTATATGCAATAATGGTGTAGGGCGACCTAAACCTACTAGTAGGCGTGTAATCAACAATATCAATATCACTTTGGGGACTACCCCATAGTACAAATGATGATATGGAGATTGTAGATTTATTCCCATTAGGCTAATTTTATAATATTCGAGGTTGTCTGATATTAGTATGTCTGAACTGCATGTGAAATGTTGACTGGATGATATGTTTTATGTGTAATTTAATGTGTGTGATATTTAATTATTATATTATTATTTTAATGTGTATAATATCGTTGATGTGATTTAGGTGATATTTGAATATTTTATTATTTTTAATGTGTAGAATATACTTTTTATGACGACGTGTAATATTATTGATTTTATGTTTAGTTGGCATCTAGGCAATGATAAATGTTGGTAGGGAGGTATGCATGTTGGGGAGAGTGTTGTAACACCCCGTTTTTCGTATAAGCGCTTTTATGTATGCCTTGTTTTCTAGGAAGGTTGAGAGTGGGCTAAGTAGGATTTTAGGTGGCAAATCCCTTTCTTAGGTTCGTGTCTTGTGACTGTCTGAGTCACAAGCACGACTGTGCACAACAGAGAGCATGACCGTGCTCATTGGGCTAGCGCGTCTCGCTGACGCTAAGTTGAGCACACCCGTGCTCAACAGTGAGCTCGCCTGTGCTCAAAGGCAAACCGTATCTCGTAGGCGCTAAGTTGAGCAAGATCGTGCTCAAGGAGGAGCACGACCGTGCTCGGGTCTGTGCCTTTAAAAAGAGAACAGTAACTGAGGGTTTTAGTTGTAAACCCTATTTTGGCACAAACAGAAACCTTAGTCCGGCAACAAACCCTTCCTTCCCTATTTTCTCTAAACCCATTACGTTGTTGAAGCTTTGGATACTTGTGGGAACGTCTAGTTAGTCAGTGCCAATCGTAGTAAGGTAATAGTTCTTCCCTTTTAGTTTCCCTTTTCTTGTTCTTGATTTGGGAACTAATTAGTTAACCTTTTTCGTGTTAGCCAAGGCTTGGGGATTGTTTGTCGAGTCGTTCGAGGGAACCAGTTGGTGATCTTCGCTAGTTAACGAGATTCTTCATACCATGTATGGGGAGAAGGATAGTGTATTCATTAGGCAAGAGGGTAGCGTATTATGAAGGGTTCCCATGACCCCATTGTTTGATTATCTGTTATGAATGTTAGATGTTATCAATGATTATGCCTAAACTGTTGTCAACACCATGTTCTGTTTGATTGTATGGATTAACTTCTATAATTGTTAGTTGATATGCATCTCTATTATAATGGTTAGATTGCTATGATTTTATATGCCAAATAGTGTATATTGATGAATGTTGCTACGTTGAATGCCATTGGTTTATTAATGATGATGTTATGAGAATGCTGTTAGCTGTTGTTATTGATGATGTTGATTGGTTGAGTGTTGGCTACAATTTAATTGTTAATAGGACCCTAATTTTATTAATAGGACTCTTAATTAATGTAACAGTTTAGGGATTAATTCTCCAATATTTCATAAGACATGAACTGCTAGTGAGAGGTGAGGTTTGATGCCAACTGGATTAGTCAAAGGACCCTAGGATCTGATTTGAGAGTGTCAGGGAGTTTTGACTCCAAGAACACAAGTTGAATCTGCCCAGAACAGTATGGCTGGCCCAAGAGCACAAACGTGCTGAACAGGGAGCATACCCGTGCTCCCAGTTGAATTCTGGAATATGGCCGTGCATTGAGCACGACCGTGCAGGACAGTGAGCACGACCGTGCTCCACTTAAGTGGCAACACGACCGTGCCGGGGAAAGCACGACCGTGCTCCCCCTACTGGTCAGAATATGAGATTAAAGGAATTAAGGGGTGTTTTACCCCAAATGTCCCCAATAATGTGATAACACACCAATTGAACAAAGAAGAGATAGATAACTTGATTAAAAGATTAATTAAGATAATAAGACTATTAAGTTGGTTAAGCCGGTGCCCTTTGGATTGTCGCACGTTGATACGCTTTGGTGCTTTTTCGCCAAAGTGGCCTCGATGCTTTTTGGTCGAGGTGTTGATGAGTTGAACCTTGGTGCTTTTTGGCCAAGGGGACCTTGACCCCTATGGGTTAAGGTGTTGATGTTGACGTTGATGTTGGTGATAAGTCTTGGGTACTTATTGGCCCAAGCAAAGGAGGTGGTTGCCTTGTTTGCTGTTGTGCTCATGCATTCATACGTTGAAGTTATTAGTGGGGGAAGATCAACATAGGGGAGGTCGTCCTAGAGTATGACGATCTGGCCAAGTCTCGGTAGTTCACCCAAGGTTTGGTGAATCGTGCGCCCCTGCGGTGGCATATCCTCGTTATGATGCATCGACTATCCAAGGGGTTCACCAATGGTTTGGTGGACTACCGGTGTTTGTGATTTTATGACCAATATGGATATGTAACTCCGAAGTTGCCTTCTTGAGATAGTTTGGATCCACATGCATAACGGAGTAGCGGATTAGTGTAGCACCGCATATCATATGTTGGTTGAGATGACATGTTGATATGATTATATTATGTTGATGTTATATGTTGTATATTGCTATGCCATGCTATGATGTATGTTCATCTTGCTTACTAATTCCATACCGATGTATTTACATATTTTCTTACTCCCCATTTTCTCTAGTTCTGTTGTTGGCATGTATCTCTTTATGCAGAGGACTGTGATCAGCCAGTGGATGAGTGACTGTGAGGAGCCACGACTCTTGTTAGGATTTATCAGTAGTTATAGTTGTTTTTTAGTTTCAGTTTCAATTGTATTCCAAGGATTTTATTCCGGAACGGTTATACCAGCTCTGTATGTGACATCGGGGTTGGGTTATGTTTATGCTATGTTTACGTTTATGGTTATGTTTTATCATTTTTTAAAACTATGTTTCTTTCCGCGTTGAGATGTTACCATGTGGTATCTTTTACCCAGTTTTTATTTTAAGAAATAAATGCATGTTTTTATATTACCTCCTTTATATAAATGTTTTATATTAATATGCGAGGTAGAGGGTGTAACATTTAGTGGTATCAGAGCAGGTCTGTCCTATCAGGACGTGGTATGAGTCTGTTGTGAGTCTGTGTGTTCTCTTTTTTGAATTGTCTATACTTGTTATAGATGATGATGCTTAAAGTTGTGAGCCTATCGCTTTTCCTGCTTAAGTTCTTTGTATTTAATGGCTGTTTGGACATGTACAGAAACTTATGGCAGGAAGGGGCATAAGCAATCAGGCAATCGCTGAAGCATTGACACTCCTTGTAAATGCGATCGGTCAAGTTCAGAACAACAACGGAGGACCAGTTGAGTTTCAAGGTCTTGACAAGTTCCAGCGGAACAATCCGCCATCTTTCAGAGGAGCATATGATCCCGAGGGAGCTTTGTTGTGGATGAGGGAGATCGATAAGATCTTCAGAGCTATGGACTGCAATGATCAGCAACGAGTTATCTTTGCCACGTTCGTGTTCACTGAGGAAGCTGAGCACTGGTGGGAGATTATCGTCAGAGGATGGTGGCTGAGGGTACAACAGTCACTTGGGCTGTGTTCAGAGATAGGCTTCTGGAGAAGTATTTTCCTGTGGATGTTCGTGACAAGAAGGAGATGGAATTCTTGGGGATGATGCAGGGAAATATGTCAGTGGGCGAGTATGCAGCTAAGTTCGAGGAGCTGGCTAGGTATTACACACCTTATCAGGTCATGGTTGATAATCGGACAAAGTGTGTAAAGTTCGAGGATGGCCTTCGTCCGGATGTCAAGCAGGCAATCTGTTACCAGGAGATCAGAGTCTTCCCAACCTTGGTGAACAAGTGCAGGATCTTTGAGGATACCTACAAGTCCACGGTTACTGGTTTCAGAAAATTAGTTAGTCCGGGCAGCAGGAAGACCGAACAGAAGGATAAGGGCAAGTAGCGTTATGCTCCAGCCGACCGGGATTTCAAATAGAGTGGCAGGAAGCCATAATTTTCTTATGATAGGTCCAGGGGTGGTAACTCTAATGCCCCTAGGCCCATGAAATGCGGCAAGTACGACGCACCAGATCACTTCACTACCCAGTGCAAGGAGTCGGACATCATCTGCTTTAGGTGTGGCAAGCCTGGCCATATCGGTCGAAATTGTGAAGGGGCAAAGTCAGAGCCTCCAAGTGCTAGCAAGAGTCAGCAATATCAAGCTAATCGACCGAAGGCCACTAGAAAAGTCTTTACTCTTCGTGGAGCTGAAGCCTCCGAGTCCGATGACTTGATTCAAGGTATGTGCTTAATTGATGGAACTCCTTTAACTGTATTGTATGATTCGGGTTCTACACACTCGTTTATATCGCATGATAGGGTCAAGAGTCTTAAATTGCATGCTACTTTTCTTGAGTATGATTTGGTTGTTTCCACGCCTATAAACAAACCTATTCTTACTTCTCATGCATGCAAGAACTGTCATATCACCATTAATGGTAGAACTTTTATTGTAAATCTTGTATGCTTACCTTTAAAGGACATTGATGTCATTCTTGGCTTGGAATGGTTATCTTCCAACCACGTCCTTTAGAACTGTTTCGATAAAACCATAGTCTTTGCAACTCCTATGGAGTCTAAGGATCCAAACTTTCTATCTGCCAATCAAGTTAAAGCTTCAATGAAAGACGAAGCCCAAGTGTACATGATGTTGTCTTCCCTGGAATTAGAGAGCCCTCCTGATGTCGGAAGTGTGCCTGTTGTTTGGGAATTTCTTGTAGTGTTCTTGGGGGATGTTTATAACTTGCCCCCTGAGAGAGATGTTGAGTTCACCATAGACTTAGTGCCTGGAACCGGGCCAATATCCATAGCGCCCTATAGAATGTCTCCTCTAGAGCTATCTGAGTTGAAGAAACAAATAGAGGACTCCAAAAGCAGTTTATTAGGCCTAGCGTATCCCCCTAGGGTGCGCCAGTGTTGTTAGTAAAGAAGAAGGATGTCAGTATGAAGTTGTGTGTCGACTATCAACAACTCAACAAGGTGACCATTAAGAATCAGTATCCCCTCCCTAGGACTGATGATCTTATGGATCAGTTGATCGGAGCTTGTGTTTTCTCGAAGTTAGATGTAACACCCCGATTTCTTGATTAGTGTTTAAGGAAGAGATTAAGTATAATTAAAGACTTAATCATGTTCTTTAGGTGTTAGTTAGCTTGCATTTCAAGTTTGAGGAAAATCGGAGTTGAAACGAGTCCGGAACTCAAACAAAGGCAAGCCGAGCGATTTATTGGTCAGTTTATTAATTAATTTAGAGTTGGAACATTGAAATTAGGTCGGGTATGAGTACAATAAGCTTTTAGGAGTATCCTAAAATAATTAATAAAAATATTCCAACTGTAGGTTATGCAGGAAGATATAGACGAAAACACCCGGTTGTGCCAACAGAGCAACACGTAGTGACATGTGTCATGACCAGGATGAAGGTGGTCATGGTGGCGCCACCTCACACCTCACCAGCCTTGCATGTGTGCCACCTCACTAGCCTTGCATGAATGGCACCTCACTACCCTTGCATGTATGCCACCTTACACTCCACTAGCCTTGCATGTATGCCACCTCACACTCCACTACTCTTGCATGTATGACACCTAAAGCATCTAAAATGATGACACCTAGCGCACTATATGTTATCTAAATTAACCATGTAAGGACACTTGTCTTCCACTAAGCCTAAGGTAATAATATAATAATCTTAAATCTATGTATATAAAGCAAGTGTAATGCAAGGCCATCATCTTCTTCTCTTCCTTTGAGTGCATGACTAGAGAACAAAAGTGAAGAAAATCACTTTTATGGCAGCCATTTTTGTGGCTTAGAAAAGCTTAAGGTTGGAGTAGTTTCGGTCATCGAAATTCCAAACCGATCGCGTATTCGTGCTCGTGGCTTCAACATCTTTGAGGTCATGTCCTTGCATGTTGACCATTTCTTCACCTTCCCATATTCTTCACGGCAGCTTGAGAGAAATTTTCAGAGTGAAAAAAAATGGAAGCTTGGTCAGCCATGGTTATGGCACTTTGAAGTTTGGTTGGGGGTGGTAGCACTTTGAAGCTTGGTTGAAGCAGTCGCAATGAAATTAACACTATATATTCTTTAACCGTTGGATCGTTCTCAGATTTGATAAGGAGTTTTGATACTTGTGGTTTTTCATATCCAATGGTTGAAACATCTGATTAATCCCTAGAGTGTGAGTTATTTAACTCAGAAGAAGGAGAGAAACTCAACCCATGTAGCTCCTGACCATTCTTCTTGGAAGGTTCATCCTAGGCTCTTTCACCGTTGGATCGAGCTGCAATTTTTGGAGGCTATCGAGGACACGCAGTTATTTAATCTCATAGTTAAGATCTATTTACAAATTTCTGGAATATTAGATATAGATCCGAAACAGTGGTGGAGCTTGTGGTGTTTACTGCAGATTTTGAGTTTCTTATTTTGTGTCTTTCAAAATGTGATGTTTAGGTGGGATATCGGAGATTCAGGGACCTTGTTCGGTGTGAGGCAGATTCGAGAGGAGTCGAGTATAAGTGTCGTACGTTCTTCAGGTGGGGGAATGAACCGCTGTCGTCAGGGATGCAAGAGTAGTTTAAAATACAATGATATGCATAGGGGATCCTAAACCCTACTAGAGGTTGTGTAACCAACAACACTTAAACCGCAATGGTGGCTACAGTGGAGTAGTACCACTGAGGGTTTAAGCATTGTGGGTTTAGCAACAGTAGGTTGATTTACTATTGATTTGAGGATGTACGTTTAGTATGATTATGTTAGTTGTTATAATATGTTTGATAATATGCTTGACGTTGCTGGTATGCTCGATATGTTGTATACTAACATGCTTAGTGTTGCTGTATATATGTTTATGATATTATATGATTGTATGCTTGAGATGATAGCATGCTTTGTCTATTTCCGTATGATAACTAATATGAGTAAGAAATGCCATGAGATTGATGACATGTACTGTGATGGTATGGTAAGCTGCTTGTATGATTAAAGTTAGGTGACGATTATTGTTGATTGAGCGATGTATGATATGAGTGGAATTGATAGTATGTGCGTTAGTACCTCATTGGATGAATTAGCTAATGTGTGTTGTTTTGAGTAATGAAACCTTAGGATATGATGTTGAGGTACTAAGCCGTAAGTTAGCATTGAGATGAGTTGGTGAGATTCACGATGTTTTTTTGTTGCATTTCGCCCCCGCATGGATTGGAATGGACGACCATCCTGAAATGCTGGGGATGGATCAAAATAGAGGACGAGTATCCTGAAATGCTAGGGATACGTCGTGATAGCGGCCGTTCATCCTGAAATGCTGGGGATGGATCGAGATAGTAAATGAGCATCCTAATGTGCTGGGGATGTGTCGTGTCGAGTATCCTGAAAGGCTGGAGATGGATCGAGATAATGGACGAGCATCCTGATCTGTTGGAGATGTGTCGTGATGAGTATCCTGATCTGTTGGGGATACGTCGTGGTAGTGAGAAAATACCTGAATTGCTGGGGATGTGCGGCACGGTGGTGAATGATACAACTTGATCTTGTCAAGGATGCATCGTGGTGATTGCATCTTGTACGTTTAGATGTATGAACAAGAGTGAGCCTGATTGGCATGAGAGCTTGGGGATGATTGTTACATGTGACTCGAAGGATGGTTGTGCGTGCCATGTTTGTCTATGTGCTGTCATTGTATTTTATTCTACTTCTATATCCCATTTTATGATGACTAGTGTAGATTCTTATCCCCTATTTCTCTGTGTTATTGTATTTATTGTTTTTGGACGAGAAGACTCCGACAAAGATTTCTCTTTTGGAAAGAGAGACGCGTCACAGAAGCGAGTATACTCGGGAGCAGCAGAAAAGACTCAACGAAGGCGGTCTGAGCAGTAGCGGAGCCCTCGTTCATACTAATGGTGTAGGTGGGAATGTTAAAGTAGTCCTTCAGTATATGGACAGTGAGTCTTTTATATTTTAATGCATTTTGATGAGAGGTGCCAGCTAGGCCAAGTCGTTGTATTTTATATGAACCTTCGCTACCTTCCGTACTCTGATGTTCTGTATTTACTGTTATGAATGTAAATATATGTTTTAAAGTAATCGAAGTTTTTACGCATGATTTATATTATTAAGGTTAAGTGTTCTGTTCCATGTGACACTCGGAAGGGTGTTACAATAGACTTGAGGTCAGGGTACCATCAGATTCGGGTAAAGTCTGAGGACATCCCGAAGACAGCTTTTAGGACGCGTTATGGTCACTACAAGTACTTGGTTATGCCCTTTGGTGTGACCAATGCTCCTGCCGTGTTAATAGACTACATGAAGAAGACCTTTCACCATTACTTGGATAAGTTTGTGGTGGTTTTCATAGATGACATCTTAGTGTACACCAAGACCAAGGAGGAACATGAGGAACAATTGAGGGTTGTCTTGAAGACCCATAAGGAAAAGTAGTTGTATGCTAAGTTGTCTAAGTGTGAGTTTTGGTTAGAGGGTGTGAGTTTCTTACTACATGTCATCTCTAAAGGTGGCATAGCCGTGGATCCGGCTAAGGTAGAGATGGTGCTCCAGTGGGAACCGTCGAAGTCAGTGACCGAGATTAGGAGTTTCTTGGGTTTAGCAGGGTATTATAGGAGGTTCATAGAAAGTTTCTCTAAGTTAGATTTACCCTTAACCCGTCTCACCAAGAAGGGACAGTTGTTTGTGTGGGACTCTAAGTGTGAAGAGAGTTTCCAAACCCTTAAGGATAGGTTAACATCAGCACCAGTGTTAGTTTTGCCAGATCTTGGTAAACCTTTCGTAGTGTATTGTGATGCATCGAAGCAAGGTTTAGGTGGGGTGTTGATGCAAGATGGTAAGGTAGCAGCTTATGCCTCTCGGCAGTTGAAAACCTATGAGAAAAACTACCCTACCCATGACCTAGAGTTAGGAGCTGTGGTATTTACCTTGAAGATCAGGAGGCATTAACTTTATGGAGCGAAGTTTGAGGTCTTTAGTGATCATAAGATCTTAAAGTATCTCTTTGATAAGAAGGAGTTGAATATGAGGCAACGTAGGTGTTAAACTCAATGACTTAGAAATTTTCATATATGACAAATACAACTTAATGTGTATGCAAGTGTTTTTAGTGTCAAATTGTAAAGACAAGTATCAAGCAATATTCAACAAGTTCAGTGAGTAATCAAAGGAGAATATTAAAGGAAGAACTTGGAGGAATCAAAGAGCAAGGACGAAGAACAAGGAATCATCAAGACAAGAGCTTAACGAAGAAATTAGTGTTAAGTCTTAGATGAATTGTAAGAGATTTAATCTCTTATTCATAAATAAGCTCAATTTGACAGATGCATGAAAGAAAATCATTTTTCATAACCTGCATTAAATGGAATAAGTTTTCGTAAATGAAAATGATTTTTGAAATAATATTTCAAAGCGCTCGTCCAACACTGGAATAATATAACTACTTGTCCAATATTGGGAATAGTAAAAATGGTGTCCAAGAAAGTGATACAAGCGCACGTCCACTAAAGTGACACAAGCGCACGTCCAATAAAGTGATACACGCACACGTCCACTAAAGTGGCACAAGCGCACGTCCACTGAAGTGATAAAAGTGCTCGTCCATACAAGTATTTGGACTTGCTAAAATCTTAATGATAAGCTTCGTCCACTGATATGGCATATGGAGCTCGTCTACTAGTTGGAGCACGTCCAATTACTTTGTGTTAGTACTCCCGTCTGCTGACATGGCAAATGGACGCGACTATTTTCTTCAAATGGACTCGGCAATTTTTTAAAGATGGACACGGTTATTTTTTTATGATAGACGTGGGTATTTTCTTCAAATGGACGCGACTATTTTTCCAAATGGACTCGGTTATTTTATGGACGCAAATTCTACAAGAACAATCAAAATCTAATTTCAAGAACGAGAATCAAGAAAACAAATTCTGTTAATCAGATCCAAATCTGTTTTGATTGATCCCAACGACTATAACTTGTTTTCTATATAAAGAGGGATCAAAGGAACACTTAAACAAAATATACGAATATCATAACATATCACAATTTTACGAAATTGTTTTGAGAAATCAATTGTGAAAATCATTCATCATCTTTATTGAGCTTACTGAGAAAAGAGTGTTTCAATACTCAAAGTGCTTCAATTTGTTTATCTGACTACTGAGAGTTAGGAATCAACTTTTGTTTTTACTTTTGATGGTAAAGAGAGAGGGAGTCTCTCTGAGTGATTAGGGTGAGGTATCCCTAAGGTTGAACTTTGAGGCTGCGACACCCTAAACTCGGGTCATCACATGGTTACCCGTTTGCGGAAATAAAACTTAATTTGCTGGTTGCTTTCGGAAAATAATGTTTTTTTTCAACGTTTATCTCTTCAAAATATGGTGATAATTTTTTCCCCCTCCTTCTTTTAACCTCATAACCACAACAACGTAATCAAATCACACTTAAATACATAATGTATATAAGTCCTCCAACTATACTGCCTCATATCTTTTTCTCACATAAATCATAATGAACTTCATTCTCAAAAGATAACATTACCTAAGCTGGTCATAACCAACGGACACTACAACCGACAAAAGCAGCAACAACATGCCTCGAACTAGACATCCTTCTTCTTCTTGTAGAGATCATACCCCTTGTAAAACTCTGATATGGTTGTAAGGGTGAGACGCCAATATATGGATTTATCACCATAACTAAATGCACACAAAAGAAGGCACATACACATATACATGTCTATAACAACGTACTCATTCATATTATAACATCTCCTTTATCAATGGGTTTCACACCCCAAACATCAATGTTGGAAAACTATGCATGAACACTTCAATACATCATCTAAACATTCATACTTAATCTCATGAGATATCTCCAACCTCGTGAACCTCGTGATGAGTTGATCAGACTCAATTGCCACAGGCATACAGCCACAGGCACGCCCATCGCACACTGTCCAACATCGTGGCACAGTGATAACAATATGAGATGGGGCCTCATTGTCCAAACCCTGGGCACAATGAGAACATCTTTGTATGATCTACCCTGACGCCGCAAGGTAACCCCTCTTTTGATTATGACACGTCTGCCAAATGCATGCAAGAAAACATTTTGTTCTCAACACTTTTCTTTGTGCTATATCTTTGTTTTTCAAAGCTCTCAAAAGCTTACGACTTAACATCTTTTGAAAAATCTTTACATCTTTTATTAACAACACAGGACCTCAAAGTCCGAGTGCTCAATCACGAAGCCCCTAGACCTTGCAATCAGTCTTAGGTTCGTGGTAGTAGAAAACAACTTAAAACGTTTTAACTTCTTTAAATAGATACCCAGTTTACAACATAACGAACCTTAATACCCCGACGTCTCGGTTATTAAGTTCCATATATTTGTACATCTTTTTACATCGTTTTACATCTTTCACATTGTATTACATCTTTTACATCTTTTACATCGTTTTACATCGTTTTACATCTTTTTACATCTTTTACATCTTTTCTGTCTGTGAAAAACAAATCCAAAATAGGATAACATCATAAGAATACTAGTACCCCGACATCTCGGTTACTAAGTTCTATATCATCCTTTACGTCATTAAGTAAAACTCATTAACCGAAAATTCTTTCCACTTGAAATTCGTTTATAAAACGTCAATTCATAGAAAATCCACTTTTCCTTTGGAAACACATTTTTTTCCAAAATAACGTCAAATCATCAACAACTTCTTTTTATTGAAACTTCAACTCTAATAAATCAATTCAAATTTAATCTCTTTTCAACATAAGTACTGCTGTTTTTAAACTCTCACCGTAAATAATTTCGAAACTTACCGTCGTTTAGCATTTTCAAAGAAAACGTCTTTAAGTCAAACTTTGACATTTCTTCTAAAATAATTTTCTTATATAATAAATAAGGTCTTTTCGAATATCAATTTAACAAAATCACTTTTTATAATATCTCGGAATTTCTTGTGTAAAAATTAGAAGTACTAAAAAAAATTTCACGGTTACGCTCTCACCGTGACTCGTAAATTTATTTTACACTAATCAATCCTTAAAATTATAATATTTCTCAAAACTCATTATTTTTCCAAAATCATATTTTCCTCTACTATTATATTCCAACATTCCCCATAAAACGTTGAATATAACTTTCACAGGTTATTAAATCTTTTATCTGCTTAATCAGTTGTGCACTGACCACTGTCAGGCCTCTCAAACAACACTCACAAACAACATTCAACAACATCATCATAATTATATCCCCAGGAAGATCATGCATCATAACAACATAATATACTACTGCAGATAATGAAAAGCAGATCAATCACCGATACACAGATAAACAACACATCATAAACAACATAAACAATTAATCACAAACCACATATACATCATATAAGCCACACTAAAAACAAATAGTTATAGAGAAAATCCCTCATGTAAGCTCCCCTTACCTCTTGAAGACTCAAATTAACGTTTTCAAACAACCTCCCGATTTAATCCGATTTCCTCCGTCGGCTTTAGGTCAAACCAACCCGATTGATTCCTTCAAACGAATTGCAACCAAAATAAATCAAATCAAACAACAACATACTTAGCTCATGAGGATTAGGTTTCGGCCAAGGGCTGACTTTTAGGGTTCAAAATCCTTAAAATTACTAATCATGATTAAGTCATAGATTAATGGTCCTTAATTATCCTAAATCATAGATTAGTGACTAAACAACTAAGTTTCAAACTCAAAACTTCCTAACTCTTCTATACCAAGATTCGGCCTCAACATGTTCATAGGGCTAGGGTTCTTGATTTAATAAACCAACTTGGATTTATTAAGCATACATACTAATAGCTTGATTACTAAGATCATTAATGAAAACTTTGAACAAAACTCATCTAGTTCCAAGAACTAGGGTTTCGGCCTTTATGAAACAAATAGGTTAGGGTTTGATTTTTGATCTTATATATACTTAAATACAAGAACTATCAAGATACTAGAAGATTGAATCATGAATCAAGACATGAAAATGAAACAAAACCTACGAACATGATATTGACCTAGGTTCGGCCAAGTCCAGAAATTAGGGAAAGAAATTTCTTATGATATTATGCTTCTAGATGATGAAAATAGAGATGATTATAAGATCATAGCAATTGGTTTCATGTGAAAAGGATTTTTCTAGAATTAGTTATGAATTTTCAAAGTTCTAGATCTAGAAACTTAAAAGTGATGAACAACTATGAAATAAACTTTGAATCAAGAAATTGATTGAAGAACATAGACATGATTAGAGAAGAAGAATAGGATTCACCTCTTGGAGATCAAAAACAAGTGAAGATCCAAGAACTTTCTTCACAAATCTAACACTAGAAGACTTATAACTTTAGGGTTTTTAAACAAATGACAATAGAAACTAAGTGAAAAGTGAGAGAAGGTATTTATAGGCATGTGGTCTGCGCCACTTTTGAGGACCAAGTAGAAAGGAGGTGGCTTTTCAAAGGATTAAAGTGCAAATAACTCATAGGGACCATTTTGCAAAGATTCCAAAAATATAAGGACTATTTTGAAAATTGACAATAAATTGTAATAATGGCCATGTGACACAATAAATGTGGTCTTATCTTGACTAACTTTGGCTGATTTTTCTCCACAAAATATTTTAAGAAAACCTAGAAGAGTTTAGAACACTTTAGAAGGTAGTAGAATAATGTAGAATCATGTGGAACATTCTAGAACATTCATGGCTCATCCAACAACAAATGAGGGCAGCCTTCCATCCCTCATGGTCTTGCGCATGGGCTTGGTAAATTTGGGCTTGGATTCATTTTTGTGGGGCCCACTTAAAGATTTAAGCATTAAGCTTAACATAGGAAACTTGTATGGTTCCAAATGGGCTTCATGAAATTTAATTCATGGGTAAGAAATTTGGGCCTCAAAGCCACTGTCCTCTATGAATTTGGAACAAGGATTCTAGCCCAATTCACTTGGAAAAACATAGAAACTAACTCAGGGACAAAAGGGTAATTAACAGAAAGTTCAGGGACTTAAACGTAAAATTCATAAATTTTCACTTTAACCTTGAAAAACCTTCTAGACTTAGAAATATGATTCATCCCCTTGAATCATCTCAAAATCCTAAGATAACCTCTTTTTCTGCTCTTGGAAACTCCGAAATCCACTCTGTCGTCTACCCGATTACGTATTCCGCCCGTAAAACGTAAATTAACTTATTTTTTTCTGAAATAATTCTAAAAATACAATCTTGTAGGAAATAAAATAAAAATCTTAAGTCTTTCATTCACAAATTAAAATTAGGTTTTCTGAGAAGTAAACTTTTACTGTCAGTGAAAACACAGAAAACGGCAGACTGGTTTCCGTCTGAATTTTCAACCCACAAACTTCCCCGTAACTTAGGAAAATAAGTATAACATGGAAATGACCTTGGTTTATCCAAAATCATTTTCTAATTGTCGGATAAAAATATATATGTTTATATATTTATTACCTATAATATGAAGCAGCGAAAATCGGGGTGTTACAGAGGCTCTTCACAAGAGTGTGGTATCTCGAGGTGAAAGAGTGCTCTGTGGTGTGAAGGTTTTGCAAGCTACCTGGTAAAGCTTGTGTGTTAGTGTGTGAAATCCCATAGGTGGAGTGGGGACAGGATGTAGGTCATAGTAGTGGTGACTGAACCAGGATAAATCTGGTTGTGTGGTATCCCTAAACTCAAACTCCTTTACTTTCTATTTATGTTCAAGAACCTGCAACTTTGATGTTTAAAGTTCAATATAATTTCTGTTCTTGATCTGTATAAACTATATTTTATTATTACTGAAACTGAACTATTACTGATTATTAAACCTGAACCTATTCTGAATCTTTCTGAATTAATCTTTCTTATCCTCATCACCTTCTATTCAAGATTTTATACAAACCCTTCATTGATCTTGTAAAAGATCCTGAGAACACTAATTCGCAACTCCGATTTATAAAGCTTTGTGAAGAATTTTTAAGAGGGAAATTCTTTTTGAAAACTCAATTCACCCCCCCCTCTTGAGTCGTTGAAGCCAAAACAATAATTGGCATCAGAGCTAAACTCTGAAGTTTGGCTTAACAGCTATAAGAGTATGCCTTCCAATGATTGTCTGAATGAAGGGGATTCCCATGCACTCCCGCCTGCCTTCAATGGATCTGAGTATATCTATTGGAAGGAAAGAATGGTAATCTTTCTTGAGGTAGCAGGTGTTGACATATGGGATGCAGTAGAGAATGGACCATTTGTACCCTCCACTGTAGATGCTAATGGTGCTCCAAGAAATAAGCCTAAAACTAAATGGAATTAGGATGATAAGAAAAGAATTCAATATAATGCACGTGCTAAGAATATTATAACATCTGCTTTAAGCCGTGATGAGTTTTTCAGGGTTTCAAATTGCAAATCAGCAAAGGAGATGTGGGATACATTGCAAGTAACACATGAAGAATCCACTGAAGAATCTGAATCTGAGGAGGCAAACTTGTGCTTGATGGCCAGAAATGACAGTGATTCAGAAAGTGAAGTAAGTTTTGATTATCAACCTTCTTATGATGAATTGCGAAATGCTTTTGAAGAACTTCATAAAGAATCCATTAGACTTGCTAGATTGCTAAATAAGTCTAAGAAAACCATCACATGCTTAGAGGAGAAAACTTCTGTTTTAAACAAAGAGGTAGATCAATTAAAAATAGAAAATTGTGCTTTAAAAGAAAAACTAGCTACTGTTTTAGATGCACCTATATGTGATAAATGTCCTAAATTGGAGAAACATATAAATCATTTGAATGGTGATCTATCTAGAATTAATAGTGATAAAGAAATCTGGAATGCATCTAGCTGTACATTGACTAAAGAAGTTGAAAAACTGAAAAATGACTTAGCCAAGTTCACAAATGGTAGTGATAATTTGGAAGCATTATTAGGACAGCAAAAATGTGTTTATGGTAAGACTGGAATAGGCTATAAACCTAAGATACATGAGAAATCTTTCAAGAATTTTTTTGCTGCACCTATGACATCAAACACACCATTTGTTAAATGCAATTTTTGTGCTAGAAAAGGTCACACAGCTTCTACATGTCATTACAGAAAATCAGTATACAATAAATCTAAATATATATGGGTTCCTAAAGTAACTATTACTGCAACTAACTCAAAAGGACCCAAACAGATTTGGGTACCTAAAGCAAAAACATGATTTTGTTTTGTAGGTGTGTTGGAAAGCCAAGAATGTGAAATGGTATCTTGACAATGGTTGTTCCAAGCACATGACTGGAGACAAAAGCAAGTTCATTTCCTTTACCCCTAAGTCAAGTGGTAGTGTTACCTATGGAGACAATAATAAAGGGAGAATACTTGGCATTGGCAACATTGGAAGTGACTCAACAACAATCATTGAGGATGTACTTTATGTTGAGGGATTGAAACCTAACCTGTTAAGTATTAGTCAACTATGTGACAAAGGCTTCAAGGTAAAATTCAATTCCAATAGTTGCTTAATAGAAAATCAGCATGATGAAAATTTGAAATTAATTGGGCATAGGACAGATAACATATATATGCTTGATTTAGATAATATCTCTTCAAATACTGCATGCTGTCTTATTTCAAAAGAAGAAGAGAATTGTCTTTGGCATAGAAGAATTGCACACATTCACATGAACCACTTGAATAAACTGATTCGTAAAGATCTTGTAGTTGGCTTGCCTCAACTAAAATTTGTGAAAGATGGACTATGTGATGCATGTCAAATAGGAAAGCAAGTTAAGGTCTCTTTTAAACCAAAGAATATTGTTTCAACAACAAGACCCTTGTAACTTTTACACATGGATTTATTGGGTCCATCTAGAACCAAAAGCTTTGGTGGTAACTCGTATGCATTGGTAATAGTAGATGATTACTCTAGATATACATGGACATATTTTCTATCTCATAAGAGTGATTCATTTGCTACATTTAAGAAAATGGCAAAAATTGTGCAAAATGAAAAGGACGTAAAAATTGTTTCTATAAGAAGTGATCATGGGGAAGAATTTCAAAATGAAGTGTTTGAAAACTTTTGTGATAAGCATGGCATTCAACATAATTTTTCATCTCCTAGAACTTGATAAGCCTCTGGCTTATCTAGTTTTATAACTAGTAAGACCATGGATTTTGTGATAATTATTCGAGTTCAATCTCGTTTTCGCCCAAATTGGCCTTGTTTTGTTCCTAAGTTAGACTTTGACTAGTTATAGGCATTTTTAGTAGTTTTTAGTCTATTTTGAATATAATTACACTTTTTGTTTCTTTTTATTGTTTCAGGTTAGAAGTGAAGCTCTGAGAGTCAAGGAAAGTCAAGAAACAATGGAAATTGCCATTCTGGAGATACTCGCCGTGCGAGTGGATGCTCGCCTCACGAGCCTGAAGATCAGCTAAGCAACAACAGTCATCCTTTCTGTCTTGCCTCGTGAGAGGCTGTTCGCCACGCGAATCATGAAGACCCTGGAGGACAGAGACCATCACGTCCTAGCCGTGATGAAGGTCACGGCTGTGAAAGACTAGGATTTGAAGCTTCGCCACGCGAAACATACTCTCGCCTCGCGAGAGTCCAATTTGAAAGCGCGCCAATTTTAATATTTGCCTCGCGAAAGCATGCTCGCCTCGCGAGAGCACGCAGATCCTGAATCCTATATATTGCTGTATTAGGGCAGAATTGAGGAGCTTTAGGTTACCACTATTTTGTAGCGTTTAGGGACGAATCCTTGTGTTTCTGGAGCTGCGTCTCCTCTTTTTTATTTTTATTTTACTATGGTGGTTATGTTCGATTGCTTGTCTGTCTTTACGAGCATGAGGAACTAATCCCCTCGTCTGAGGGATCAATGAAACCACCCATGGCGGTGTAGAATTCGATGTGATGTATGTTTTTCTCCCTTCTTTCAATTAATGCTTTCCAATTCTGATTTGATTGCGTTGATCATATGCATGCGTGATTGACTAGTTAAACGTAATGAGGCTTAGGAGGCAATTCGTGTTTTAGAACTTGAATTGGGATCATCGATCGAATATTGCACGAGAGTGAGTAGGAGATCGGAGCAACCTTATAGGAACCAGGTTTAATAGAGTTTGATGATTAGGGTTATGAGACCTAGTAAATAATTAACTCAATCATCGAATACTTCCTATTGAGCACGACAGTGGATACAGGAGAATTTGGGGGTCCTGGTTGACATTGTAATTGAACTTAGGAAAGAATCATCATCACTTGGGTACTATGCATGATTGGGTAGGTGGATTTGAGACCTTAGATATTTTAATTTCCAGATTTTAATACCTTAGTTCTATTAGATTTGTTAATTTAATTTGCGATCCTATTCTCCCTCTCAACCATCTGTTGTTACTTGACCAACTTATCGAATTTGTCGCGAATTAGTCGAATTGGTAGCCCAATCCTTGTGTTCGACCTCGGTAATTACTTACCGTGTTTATTTTATTACTTGCGACGACCCGGTACACTTGCCGGTGACTCAACAATTTTTTGGCGTCGTTGCCGGGGATTGGCACAACCAATTTTCCTAATTTTTAGGGAAGTTTGATTATTTGGTTGAGTTATTTTTATTTTTATTTTTATTTTTATTTTTATTCTTATTTTTATTTTTATTTACTATTATTTCTCTCTACTTCTTTGATTCCACTTGGTCTTGCCTTGTTTTGTATGCGAGGTACACGAGGGAATGCTTCCGGGTTGCGAAAATTGTAATGGAGACCATGACACTCAGAGCTGTCCGTTCTACTTCTCTCAAGAACATGTGGACTCATGCCATAATTTCTATGACAGCGTGCCCCAGAACAACTATCAGAGGAACAGTCAAAATCAGAATAGGGGTTATATGAGGAGAGACCATCCGGGTTTCGCTTGGAGTAATGCTAGTGGTGGTCTAGCCGGGAAACCACAACCTCAACATAATTGGCAACCACAACCTCAACAGAATTGGCAACAACAACCTCAATAGGATGGTGGAAGGCAACCTTGGGAGTTGGGTTTTGAGAAGATGAATACGGCAATTGAGAAGTTGGCAATCTATACAGGCACAACATTAGAGAAGATGAATGCGGCCATTGATAAGTTGGCAACTCATACATGGTCGGCAATTAAGAATCTAGAGATGCAAATTGCCCAGCTCGCAAAGCAACTAAATGAGTGTCACCCAGGGACTTTCCCAGGTGATACCGAGAACAACCCTAAGAACCAATGCAATGCCAGAACAACTAGAAGCGGTAGGGTGTTGGGATCTAACAGGGATGCAACTAGTTCTCAGGAAGTTGAGGAAGAACTACCACATGTTGAGGAAGAGCAACATAAGAAAGAGGAGTTGGCAAGTGACAAGGCACTGGAGCAAGGGGGAGAGTTCAAAATGAAGATAAAGTGGTAGTGGACTCCACCATGCTTGATGAGCAATCTGATTTTGCTGCATTAAATAAATATGTTGGCTTGCATGCATGTGTAGACACTGGTAAGTTAGTCCCTCTCACTTGTCTGGCACACTTCCTCGAGAAAACACCATTTGACCCGAGAGGGAGTGAGTTCATAATTGCAGAGGTCAATGGAGTTTTCACACACGTGCTAGGTGGAATTGTGGAAAGAGTCATATTGCTTCTACAATTGCCACTTCACAAACCATGGGATCCGGGTGGAGGATCTCACATGATGATCATCTCTTGGCCCTTATGCCACAGGCTATGGGATCCAGGTGGATGCTTCTTAATAAGTCAAGCTAGTGACGTTAAAGAAGTGCTTATTGGGAGGCAACCCAAGCAAGGTATCCTTTATTTTTAGTTTCTATCATTTATATATATATATATATAAATATATAAAGAGCTTGATTCGCCACGCGAATCCACAGTGTCCACGCGAGACAGAAGCCCTGAATCTCAGAGGCTTGCTCACGCTTCTGTATCGCGCCGCGAGGTCTACTTTCGCCTCGCGATTCTGGGCATCATCATCTGTTGGAATTCCAGATTCGCCTCGCTAGATACTACTCGCCCTGCTATTCTGGAAAGTGTGAAGAACAATTTTCCAGATTCGTCTCGCGAGTGATCTCTAGCCTCGCGAATCTGCAATTAAGTTTTTGATTTGCAGGATTTCTTCCAGGAGAGGCCTTTGGCCGAGCAGAGGGGTGCCCGAGAGACCAATTGGATGAGGATGCAACCATAGAAGAGCTTTGCGTGGAAGCGGCCACTACAACTTGATCAGGGAGCACCTTTTCCTTTCCTCACTCTTACGTTATATCTGTGTTCTTTCATTGAGGACAATGTATGCTTTAAGTATGGGGGAGGGAACCAATTGCCTTGTTTTTTTTGTTTTTGTTTTTGTTTGTCGCTCTTGAATAATTTGAGAAGATCAAGAGTATGTGTATGAATGTGTGTCGGCAAGCTCGTTGGATTTTAATTAAATTTAGCATAGATTGATTGCATGAATTATTTTGACCATTGATGATTTCCCCCTAGGTTCTGAAAATAGAAAAATTGATCCCCATGTGAAAAATTGAAAACTGAACTTTGAGAAACTTTATTGTGATTGCTTGATTTATGACGAGTTTGGGGTGAAGGGGTGCACACACTAGGAATTGTATCTCGGTCAAACAATTTTCAAAATGTCCAGGTGAGGATTTGAGCCTCCAACTTTGTTTTTGATTGTGTGGATCACTTTTAAGTTGCACTTTCCCGAATTTTCTTGAATCTCTTCATGGTTTGCATGTTTATGTGTTGCATCAAATGATTTAGGCAATTTTCTTTGAAATAGCTACTTGGCCTAAAAAGAACCATCCCTAATGCACATTCCCTAGTTAGCCACATTGAGCCTAATTAGCCTATTGTTTCTTGATGACCCTATATTATAAGCCAAAAATCTGAAAATCCATGTTAACCCAATCTTAGGATTAGGAGAGCAGGGAAGCTTAGCAAGAGAAGGGTTGTGAGAAACTAAGTTTGGGGTGGCTACAAGGTGATATGTCATTTTGGGTTGAGAAAAAGAAAAATAAAGGTTGAAACCCAAGGCAAAAAGAAAAAGAAAAAAAAAGAAAAAAAAAAGAAAGAAAAAAAATTTGCCAAAAGAAAAGGGTCAAAACAAAAAGATTAGCAGAGGAAAGGCTGTAGTCACCCGAGGCAAAAAGAAAAAAATTGAAAAAGGAATTTGAGTGGAAGATTTGTCAAATGCTCATGCTCTCTTAGTTCCTAGGGACTTAAGCCTAGTATCCTTGAATATCCTACCCTTAGCCAGGCCCCATTTCAACCTTTAAGACCTTCTGATGTTGCATACATGTTTTCGTGGGAACTATTTTTGAGATGAAAATCAAATTCATGGGAAGTGCTCTTGAAATGTGAATTTGAGTGAAAAGTTGATAGCCTAGACACAATTGAGCGAATGAGTGAAATACTAAATGCCCTTGTAAGGAAGGCAATTGTTTGAAATTGGTGATCTCCCTTTTGTTTGTAACTTTGATCCTCAACTTAGATTAATACTTGCATGAATGATAAGTTCTCAACTGTTTAAAGTAAATGAATGTGGGGATTACATTGATGCAAGGGGGGAAATCATTGAAGAAAGAAACTGCTTTGTTAAGATCGCATGAAATTTGTGCGAAATTGATTAGATCCTTTAGGCTTGCCAAGTCTTGAGTCCTTTTTGAGTTTTAGCTTGCTTGGGGACAAGCAAGGTTTAAGTTTGGGGTGTTTTGATAAGTCTCTGGCTTATCTAGTTTTATAACTAGTAAGACCATGACTTTTGTGCTAATTATTCGAGTTCAATCTCGTTTTCGCCCAAATTGACATTGTTTTGTTCCTAAGTTAGACTTTGACTCGTTCTAGGCATTTTTAGTAGTTTTTAGTCTATTTTGAATAGAATTATGCTTTTTGTTTCTTTTTATTGTTTCAGGTTAGAAGTGAAGCTCTGAGAGTCAAGGAAAGTCAAGAAACAGTGGAAATTGCCATTCTGGAGATACTCGCCCCGCGAGTGGATGCTCGCCTCGCGAGCCTGAAGATCAGCTAAGCAACAACAATCATCCTTTCTGTCTCGCCTCGTGAGAGGCTGTTCGCCACGCGAATCATGAAGACCCTGGAGGACAGAGACCATCACGGCCTAGCCGTGATGAAGGTCACGGCTGTGAAAGACTAGGATTTGAAGCTTCGCCACGTGAAACATACTCTCGCCTCGTGAGAGTCCAATTTGAAAGTGCGCCAATTTTAATATTAGCCTCGAGAAAGCATGCTCGCCTCGCGAGCGCGCGCAGATCCTGAATCCTATATATTGCTGTTTTAGGGCAGAATTGAGGAGCTTTTGGTTACCACTGTTTTGTAGCGTTTAGGGACGAATCCTTGTGTTTCTGGAGCTGCGTCTGCTCTTTTCTTTTTCTTATTTTACTATGGTAGTTATGTCCGATTGCTTGTCTGTCTTTACGAGCATGAGGAAGTAATCCCCTCGTCTGAGGGATCAATGAAACCACCCATGGCAGTGTAGAATTCGATGTGATGTATGTTTTTCTCCCTTCTTTCAATTGATGTTTTCCAATTCTGATTTGATTGCGTTGATCATATGCATGCGTGATTGACTAGTTAGACGTGATGAGGCTTAGGAGGCAATTCGGGTTTTAGAACTTGAATTGGGATCATCGATCGAATATTGCACGAGAGTGAGTAAGAGATCGGTGCAACCTTATAGGAACCAGGTTTAATAGAGTTTGATGATTAGGGTTATGAGACCTAGTAAGTAATTAACTCAATCATCGAATACGTCCTATTGAGCACGACAGTGGATATAGGAGAATTTGGGGGTCCTGGTTGACATTGTAATTGAACTTAGGAAAGAATCATCATCACTTGGGTACTATGCATGATTGGGTAGGTGGATTTGAGACCTTAGATATTTTAATTTCCAGATTTTAATACCTTAGTTCTATTAGATTTGTTAATTTAATTTGCGATCCTATTCTCCCTCTCAACCATCTACTGTTACTTGACCAACTTATCGAATTTCTCATGAATTAGTCGAATTGGTAGCCTAACTTGCGACGACCCGATACACTTGCCGGTGACTCAACAGAACTCCACAACAAAATGGAGTAGTGGAAAGAAAGAATAGATCATTAGAGGAGATAGCAAGAACTAGGTTGAACGACTCTAGCTTGCCAAAACATTTTTGGGCAGATGATGTCAATAGTACATGCTATGTGCTAAATAGAGTCTTAATAAGACCGATCTTAAAGAAAACCCCTTATGAGCTTTACAAAGGAAGAAAATCAAATATAGCACATTTACATGTTTTCGGTTGCAAAGGTTCATGAAGGAATTTTCCTAGGATACTCTATATATAGTGAAGCATTTAGAACATATAATAAGAGAACAAAAACTATTGAGGAATCTGTGCATGTGACATTTGATGAGTCTAACCCCAAAATGTTGGGAAAGGATTTTGTTATTGATGATCTTGCAGATTCAATTGAGAAAACTCTTCTGGAAGAGAAATAGGACAATGAAGAAGATGAAAGCTTAAAGAATGAATCACTGCAGCATGAGCAAATAGAACAACAGCCTGACCTACCAAAGGAATGGAGGACTGTCAGAAATCATCCAATTGATAACATCATTGGTGAAATTACAAAGGGGGTAACTACTAGACAATCTCGTAGAAATGTTTGTAATCATATGGCATTTGTGTCTCAAGTTGAACCTAAGAACATAGATGATGCTATAATTGATGAGCATTGGATGATGGCTATGCAAGATGAGTTAAACTAGTTTGAAAGAAACCAAGTCTGAAAACTAGTGCCTAAACCCAAGAACTGTCTAGTAATAGGTACAAAATGGGTTTTTAGGAATAAACTATATGAAAATGGTATAATTGTAAGAAAAAGTCTAGATTGGTAGCCAAAGGGTATAACCAAGAAGAAGGCATAGATTACGATGAAACATATGCACCAGTAGCAAGATTAGAAGCTATAAGAATGTTACTTGCTTATGCTGGCATAATGGGATTTAAATTGTATCAAATGGGTGTTAAGAGTGCTTTCTTAAATGGATTTATACAAGTGGAAGTGTATGTTGGTCAACCACCTGGTTTTGAGAATAATGAATTGCCTAACCATGTTTATAACCTGTCTAAAGCACTATATGGCTTAAAGCAAGCTCCTAGAGGTTGGTATGAAAGGTTAAGTAATTTTCTCATAGAAAAAGGATTTTAAAGAGGTAAAGTTGACACAACTTTGTTCACTAAGAAAAAGGCACACAACATTTTACTTGTACAAATATATGTGGATGATATAATTTTTGGTGCTACTAATGAGCAGTTGTGCAATGAGTTTGCAAGTCTTATGCAGAGTGAGTTTGAAATGTCAATGATGGGTGAGTTGAACTTTTTCCTTGGACTGCAAATAAAGCAAACTGTAAATGGAATCTTACTAGTGCAATAAGTGCTTTTTACGTCAGTTAAAATTGATTTTTTATGTCAGAATACTGACTGACGTAAATACAGCTGACGTTAATAGTTAATATTTTAACGTCAGTTGAGAACTGACGTTAAATATAAAACTATTAACGTCAGTTCTTTAACAAAACCGACGTTAATTTTGTAAAAATTAACGTCGGTTTTTTAAACAACTGACGTTAAACTAAAACTATTAACGTCCGTTCTTTAAGACAACGGACGTTGATTTTGTTAAAACTAACGTCAGTTTTTATAAATAATTGACGTTAAAGGTTTAATTTTAATGTCAGTTGTAATAAACAACTGACGTTAATAGTGTACTGTATATTTTATAAAATACTATTAACGTCAGTTGTTTGATACAATTGACGTTAATAGGTTTTTTTTTTAAATTCAGTTTTAAAATATCACTCCCCTCAGCTATCCCTGCATTCACCCCCAGTAATACGTAATATCACACACATTACAGAATTGCAAAGGAAAATTGAACAATGGGGGACTTAAAACCAAAACCCATGTATATATATAAATAAATTTTAGTTCCAATGTCTAAAAAACAAAACTATCTAAGGATATATATATACATGTTATTAATTAGTTTCTAAAGTCTAACAAAAAAACTATTCACTAAGTAGTGCGGAGGTATGTTGTCAATTCCTTTTTCAGTCGCATACTTGAAGAAGAATTCAGCGAAGCGCATCCTCAAGTCTCTTAACTCATCTTCTTCAATAGGCGATTGGTCGATAAATGCCTAGACACGTTCAAATAATAACAATAACATCAATGCAAGTCATCTTCAAAACTATAATATATAATTTAACAAGTTGTTTAAATATTACCTTCTTCCATCCATCCGTAATAGATGCGGAGACTATGTTCAGTATATGAAGCATCACATAATAGCCGCACGACCACCCGTCAGTTTGAAATCGAGACTACCAACAAAATTAATTTCAACGTCAGTTGAATATACATATAAATTAGTAATTACAATATTAATTATTTGATAAATAAACTACCAAACCTTGAGGATGTTCCATACAGGATTTGCTTTAGCCTTAGAAGTCCTACTTCTCCCGTTGGCGCAACTTATGCTACTCGCCTTCAGCACGCTATCATAAACAAATAATCATGTCGATCAATTAACAAACTCATATATCATGTGTGTAATAAACTAAAAACAACTGATATTAAAATTAAATTAAATTTAAGATTAGTTACTTACATATTTATAGCTTCCACCACCTTCGGTGGCGGATCTTGGTGGAGAGAGCAGAAGAATATGACAGTATGCCTAGACGGGTGAAGTACGAACAACTGCCAATGGCGTTCCATACAGTAGGGAGCCAGATATAATTCTTTCGGATTGTCTCCCAACAAGTTCCCTAAGTATTTACTCAATGCATCGCCAGCAAAGAAATCGGGCAGAAGGATTGACGAATCTAAGAAACCGTAAACTGATGCAACGCCCTTATCAAGCTGAAGACGATGGAGATACCTAAGATATGAAAAGGTGTGGATGTTAATTACATAATATATATATTGAAATTAAAATAAATTATTAAATGGAAAAATACCAAAAATAAATAAGTTATAAAATTAAAATTAACTTACGTGCACCAGAGACTGATGACATTGCTGTTCATCCAGACATTATTTCTGCAGGCGTTCCCGAGATCGTCACCACATAAGGAAAATATCCTCTGTTGATCTGGGCGTGCCACCCATCCATCGTGATCCAATGGACATTCAAAAATCTCAAACGCATAATCCTCACCAAGTGAGAACAAACGAGTGATAGGTGACAGCGACACCGACGTCGACTTGGCCTTCAGTTTAGGAAAAATAAAATAGATAAGTTTTTGATAATTAAAAAAAAACACAAGTAATTATTTGACTAATTTGGACATTAATAATGAATAAATACCTTTGCTAACATTTCGAGCTCACGTCGTTTGGAGTCCAATTCAAGCTCACGCCTTTTCATTTCCAACTCATGCTCATGGCGTGGACTTCCAACTCCCGTTCCCTAGCTGCCAACTCATCATCCTCCACATGTGCCCTACTAAAACTCTCTTTTGTGCCTCCCAAATCTGATCCTTAAAGTTCTGTGGAACGTCATTCCAGTGGTTGTAGTTGATGCTTACGTGCTGCTTCGCTTGTAGAAACACCCACTTATTAAATTCTTTAGCACGGGGTCCCTGGGCATTTAGATTAGCATCGAAGAACACCTCAAGCTTCTGTCCGCTCTGCCTGTCCTTCTCTAGTTTCTTCAACGAGGTGGCTCCTCTACCCCGTTTCCTATGAGCATGTGATGTCTGTATGGACAAAAAAAATGATAAAATAGAGGGTTGTAACATTATAAACTTACATTAAAAAGAAGGACTAAAGATAGTATATAACATGTAAACTTACACTAGAATCAGGCGTAGGCGTGATCGGGTCCTGCGAAACCCCCACAGTGTCCTCCCGTGCATGTGGGCTATCCGATTGATCCATATGTATGCCTGTTCAGAAACAATATATATGTATTAAAATAGGTTATAACTCAAAATAAATACAGAAGTATAAATAAAAATAACTAGATAGGTCCTGTAGCTATACAAAACATCTATATATCCAATATAAGGACAATACGGGAGATTGAAAACTATAGTTTTTGAAGATTGCCAAGCACTGGTCACGGCCTGGCCGTGATGTCCATCACAGTCGTAATGTGCCAACTGAACCAGACCCTCATAGGCAGAACTGATCACGGCCTAGCCGTGATGAGCATCACGGCCTAGCCGTGATGAGCATCAGCCGGACCACCAGCAGAGCAACATGCACTCAAAACCAAAAATAGAGACATTCCAAACAACTCAAACTCACGGTTTAAAGTTACAACTACTGAGACTACAGTTTCAACATACACTCAAAACCAAAAATAGAGACATTCCAAACAACTCAAACTCAGAGTTTCAAGTTTCAACTACTGAGACTACAGTTTCAAACCAGCAGAGCAACATGCATGCACTCAAAACCAAAAATAAAAAATGTGCCCTAATTAAAGACTCACCAGAAATAGGCGCTCGCGTGGTGGTGGGGGGGGGGGGGGGGGAAGCTCAAGTGGTGGCCAACGTTCGATGTGGTTACTGAGAGCATAGGGACAAGGAGAGTTAGTGCGCGGGAAGGGGAAAGAGAGATGTCAAGTTATTGCAAAGAATGAGCGGGAAAGACAAAGTTAGGGGTTAAGAGTGTACCTCACGGTGGTGGCGAAGAAGCCCTCGCGGTGGTTGCGGTGGAGATGAGCTCGTGATTAGGGCAGAGTGAGAGCAAGAGTGAGGGTTGAGCGTGATGAAAAGAAAAAAGACACGTACGTACAGAGAAGTGGAGAAGGCGCGCGGGGGTAAACGTTGTAATTAAAATAAAACAACATTTTACGTTAGTTTTTGGTAAAACCTGACGTTGAAGATCATATATTTAACGTCAGTTGTCTTAATAAACTGCCGTTAAAAACTCTCACACTTATTACGTTAGTTGTTATTAAAAACTGACGTTAAAGGTCATATATTTAACATAAGTTGTATTAAGAAACTGACGTTAAAAACACTCATAACTTCTTACGTCAGTTGTATTACACAACGGACGTTAAAAGTTTATTAGTTTCTGCAAAAACATTCATTCCTTTGACTACTGTGCTACTTACCCATTCACCTTTGTACCTAATCCTCTTAATGAGCATTAAGTTTATAGATAAGTTTTCAAGAAAATAAGAATAGCTTAGTAACTTCATCCACTGCTCCTATAAATAGCTTCCTTCCATCCTTTTAATTAATTTTCTGCTTCACAATATGGCTCTGCCGTGGAGATTAACTTCATCACTCTTTCTTCCTATTCCTAGACTCAAAGGTCTTTGTCTTAATGGTCAAACAACTTGAGTTTGATTAAATCACATTACATGGATATTAAGGTTGGGTGAATCACGTAACATGATTCTCTCACTTTATTTCATCCCCGTCATCCCTTTCACTTTGCTTTGGAAGCAAGTGATTGTGGATTCAAGATGATGCATCAAGGAACTCCATTGAAGAAGAAAGATGCAAAGATCCATTTCACTTTGCTTTCGCTGCTAGTGACTGAGGATTTACTTTGCATCATGGAATTCAAGTGAGGGAGGTGATGCATCCATTGGAGTTTCTGATGACAGGACTGAGAAGAAAATGATGTTGATGCAGAAACTTTTTTATATTTTAGGGCTATGTTGCAGAATTTTTTTATCTTTTAATCATGTAATTTTAACTTATGAATCGCTTCAATGTCTTACGATTTGATTATACATATAACTTGTTTTATGTTAAGTGTTTATTTATTTTAATTTGCACAAGAATTTGTTTACTAATTCAAGCTAATTAATAAAAATTAAAAATAAACTTGTATAAAAAAAGGTTTAGAAATAAACTGCAGTACTATATGGAGTGATCTGCGTTAAGAGGAACAACATGGACATGACAACCAATGAAATGAGTTTCATAATTATTTACGTCAGTTATTTATAGAACTGACACAAATAGTTTACAAACTGCCACCACCTCATTTTTAACGTCAACTTAATTTATGACTGCCAAGTTCCCATATATTAATTACATTATTTCCAATATTCATTCTGCACGTTTATAATATATAGGATTATTTACGTCAGCTATTTATTTAACTGAAGTAAAAATCAAACTTTTAACGCCAGTTGTATAAAAAACTGACGTTAACAATAAATATTTTTTATTTTAAAAACACTTTTAACGTCAGTTTTTTTAAAAAACTGACGTTAAAAGTGTATAGATATCTGCAAAAAATTCATTCCTTTGACTGTACTGTGCTACTTACCCATGCACCTTGTAACTCAATCCTCTTAATGAGCATTAAGTTTATAGGTAAGTTTTCAAGAAAATCAGAATAGCTTAGTAACTTCATCCCCTGCTCCTATAAATAGCTTCCTTCCATCCTTTTAATTTTCTGCTTCACAATATGGCTCTGCCGTGGAGATTAACTTCATCACTCTTTCTTCCTATTCCTAGACTCAAAGGTCTTTGTCTTAATGGTCAAACAACTTCTGAGTTTGAGTAAATTACATTACATGGGTGATAAGTTTGAGTAAACTACATTATGTGAGTTGCTCACCTTATCACCTTCCGGAGAATCACCTTTGGAGGGCTAATCAGCGCCTGGGGTCACAGTTCCAAAACCTCAGCTTTGGCAGCAAGTGACCGTCTTGGAAGTCTCTGGAACCACTGCCTTTGCTTGAAACAGATCTAGTGCACCTATTTTTGCCTCTCTCTTGAGCTCTCTCATGCCCCCCAGTTTTCTGAGGTCTTCGGAGTATAGTTTTCCCTTTGGCATATTTCATAAAACTCTCTGATGGTATGTAGCTTTAATGTTTAGGATTTTAAACCCTTTCAATGTAACTTTTGGTTTTAAACCCTTTCAATGTAACTTTTTATAGGATTTTAAACCCTTTCAATCTTCTCAGATCGATCAGATTACACTTCATGAATGAGATCCGGTTTGGGTTATTGATTCAACTTATAGTTTTCAAAACAGAAACACAAAACATCAAAGCAATTCATGTGAAACTGAAACTTTGAGGAAGGCAATGCGGAAGGGATCGTATACTAGATAAAAAAATTATTAAAATAACCTTTAACGTCTGTTGATGTAAGGACTGACGTTAAAAGTGAAGTGACTTACTTTTAACGTCAGTTCTTTATAAAACTGACATTAAAATGTTCACTGTTAACGTCAGTTTTTTATTGAACTGGCGTTAAAAGTGAGTCACTTCACTTTTAACGTCAATCATTAAAACAACTGACGTTAAAATTGAATTAATGAAGTCTGATATTTACAAAACTGCCACCGCCTCCTTTTTAACGTCTAGCTTTTGGTTAACTGACGTAAACCTTTACCGTCTAATGTATATTTTCCACTAGTGCGCCAAACCAAGTACTACAATGAGTTAATCAAGAAGTTTGGCATGGAAAAAGCTAAGGAGATGGCTACTGCAATGAGTACCTCCTGTTATCTGGACAAGGATGAGCAAGGTAAACCTGTTGATATTTCTAAATTCAGAGGTATAATAGGCTCACTACTTTATCTTACTGCTAGTAGGCCAGATATCATGTTTAGTGTATGCATGTGTGCTAGGTATCAAGCAAATCCAAAAGAATCACACTTAACAGTAGTTAAAAGGACAATTAAGTATCTGTTAGGAACAAAAGACATGGGATTATGGTATCCCTAAGGAACTACATGTACTTTAATTAACTATTCAGACTCTGATTTTGCTGGTTGTAAACTAGACAGAAAGAGTACTAGTGGAACTTTCCATTTACTAGGAAACTCATTAGTATCATGGTTCAGTAAGAAACAATCTAGTGTGGCTTTATCCACTGCAGAGGCTGAATATGTAGCAGTTGGTAGATGTTGTGAACAGGTTTTATGGATGAAACAACAATTAGTTGATTATGGTGTGCAACTAAACCAAGTTCCTATTAGATGTGACAATATGAGTGCAATTAACCTAACTAAGAATCCCATAATGCACTCTAGAACTAAACACATAGAAATCAGACATCATTTCATTAGAGACCATATTCAGAGTAGAGAAATTGAGATTGAATATGTTGATACAACTAAACAACTTGCCGATATCTTTACCAAGCCCTTGAACAAGGAAAGCTTCTTTTTCATTAGAAGAGAATTGGGCATAATCGATCAATCCTATATCTAATCTCTAAAGAAACTGATTATATGACTGTATCTTTGTGTAAATATGCTATGATTCTTGTATGATTTGATTTGGAATATCTATGAATGATCAGAAGATAGCTTTGGAACATCTATGAGCATTGTACGCATCTTTTTGATTTGCCCCTGCACCTATCCCTCTATCATGAACAATTTTATATGCTAAGTTTGAATGTTTAAATGCTTACCTTCTTTATCGCTTTAAATGTTTCTTTTGTTTACCTTTTTTATGATGCCAAAAGGGGGAGAAAAAGTATGATATAGAGAAAGGGGATATAACAAATTATACATGAAGAAAAAGTATGATATAGAGAAAATGAATTATACATGCATATGTTGAGGGGGGCTTAAAAGCTTACATGATTAATGGGGAGTAAATCAAATTATGCTCTGATAATATTTTTTTTGCTCTGATATACTTCTGCTCTGACTGCTTTGATACCATGATATAAATCTGTCAAAAACACTTAGCGTCTGCTACACTTATACTCTGATCTTATAATTTGTCAAAAGGTTTGTCATAATCAAAAAGGGGAAGATTGTTAAATGATAGTGTGATTTCACATCATATTTCATGTACATTTTTGCATGCATTTTCATATAGTTTAGGAAATTTTACTTTGATTTTTGTTAGTTTTTCCCTTGGAACGGGTAAGGCGGTTTCGTGGTGTTGTTTTGCAGGAATTAAGGATAAAATGCTCAGGATTAGCCATGATGCAGCTTGGATGAAGACAGAGCTTGAAAAGTGAAGAAAATGACCCAAGCAGAGCCTATCACGGCCTAGCCGTGACGACCATCACGGCCTAGCCGTGATGACCATCACGGCCGTGATCGAGCAATAATTGAGAAGATTGAAGGCAAAAGTCAAAAGCTGTCACGGCCTAGCCGTGATGGGCATCACAGCCTTGATGATCATCACGGCCGTGATGCTCCAAATTTGAAAGCGTGCCCATTCCAGAACACGTCACGGCCTGGCCGTGATGGCCATCACGGTCGTGACGCGTGCCTGATCTATAAATAAAGCCGCACAGAACAGATTTGGGATTCTTCCAGACAGAAAAAAAGGGACTTTTAACCTTGGATCACTTTTACCCTCGGAAAACCTTGGAGGCTGCGGCTGAGGAAGGATTGGAACCCTAAAGGGACGTTTGCTCTGAACCAGGGATTGCAGTGACGGCTGTGGAAACCTCCTATGGAGTTTCTTCTTTCCCTTCTTCTTTCTTTTGTTCTTATTGTTCTGGTTTTTGCTTTCTTTATGAGTAGCTAAATCCTTGTTGTTGGGATTAGATGTAGCCAAATTGAATAACATGTAATTGCCTTGACTGATTAATCTGTGTTTATGTTTCTCTATTAGTGTTTAATTCGTCGTTTAATGCTTTTTGTGGCTTAGCTACCTATGAACTGATTTTGAGAATTGATTTGCAATGGGGACGTTCTTATCATTTCTTGATCTGGAATTAATCACCTAGTAAACCTTGCATCTAGGAATGGGGTTTGGTTTATTAGTAATCGCATAATCCCTACTCGTAATGAAAATTCACTAATCTAGGCCACCTAAGGAATTAGGGCCTATTAGTGGATTTAGGCTCTTGCCATCTGAGGAATCAGGGCTTGAGTAATTTCGTGGGTTGATTTTAATAATTGAAGCTTGAATGGGAGGTATTTAGTCTTGGTATTGCATGGGGCTAAGGTTTGGTGAAGTTTAATCCCAACACCTCTTTCTGCATTCCAAGTGTTCGATAAAAGTTCCCAAAAAGACAAAAAATATTTTATTGGTTTATTTTATGTTTTGATCTCTCTTCATATTTTATTCTAGATAGTTGTCGAAGTTGTGAATTGGTATTTGGCAACCAATCCCCGTGGGAACGATATCGGTCTCACCACCGTATTACTTTTACGACTAGGTATACTTGCCTAGATTCGTAGTCAACAAGTTTTTGGCGCCGTTGCCGGGATTATTTTAAGTTCTGTTTGTGCCAGGTGGATGCAATTCATGGACAATTATTATTATCCATCTGATGAGGAAGCTTCTAGTCATATTTTGGAGGACAACTTGTGTTGGGAAGACGACATAGATTTGGGAGAATTCTTCATGGAGTTTTCTTCATCTCATGATATTCCTGCACAAGTCGATTATATGACTGGCGATCTTGTATATATAGTCTCCAAGGAGGAATGGGAAACCTTTTGTTCATATTTACCACCTCCACCACCAAGTTTACAAGTGATTCCCAAAGAACCACGCGAAGCAGAGTTTGAGAAAAATATGGTTGCGGGAATGGATCAAAATGAAGATGAAGTGGTGGTGGTAGACGAGCCACAAGAAGAGGAATTACCTTCCACAAATCCTTGGGAAAGAACAAGTGAGGAGGAATGGGAATGGAATGAGCAAACACCTTTGAAAGTTGCTCTAGAACAATATTCCCAAGAGCTATCCATCTCTGAGGCCAAAGCAAGAGCAAATTGTCACTGTATCGAAGCTGTGATGCAAAATTTCAAAATGCAAGTTGAGGAAATTTGTAAACAGTTAGTACAAGAGTCACATGGAGCGTAATTTGAGCAAAATCTGGTTTTGGGGATGGATCAATCTGCCCTAAAATCAGGTGGAAGCTCCCCAACGTTAAGCTAGTGACGTTAAAGAAGCGCTGATAAGCCTCTGGCTCGACTAGTTTTATAACTAGTAAGACCATGGCTTTTGTACTAATTACTCGAGTTTAACCTCATTTTCGTCCAAATTTAGATTTAATCGTCCTTAAGCAACATTTTGAGTCTCTTAAGTAGTTTTAGGATATTTTAGTTAATTTTGAGTCAAATAAAGTATTCACTGCTATTTCATATTGTTTCAGGTTAAAAGTGAAGCACTTAGAGTCAAGGAAAATGAAGAAAATAGTGGAAAAGCAATTCTGGAAGTTTCACCTCGCGAGACAGGATCTCGCCTCGCGAACTTGAAGACCAGCCTGAACAACAATAGTGGCCCTTTATGTCTCGCCGCGCGAATCACCATCTCGCCTCACGAGCCTGAAGGCCTGACTGTGCCAGAGATGTCACCCTTTCTGTCTCGCCTCGCGAATCACCATCTCGCCTCGCGGGAACCCAATTTTGAATTGGCGCCACAATTAATATTCGCCTCGCGAGAGGCTACTCGCCTCGCGAGCGTGGGCAGATTCTGAAAATTATGAATTGTTTTTTTAGGGCAGATTAGAGGGGGACTTTTCATTCACTGTTTTTGCGAATTTTCTAGGCTTTGTGTTACGTTTTTAATGAAGAACTAATCACCGGAGATTAGTCTGCTGTAATCGGTTTCCGCCTACACTTGAGGTTCTATAATTCCTAATTAATTTGCTTTTCCCTTTCAATATCATCCTATATGTCTTGTTTGCTTAATTCAAGTTATATAGATAAGTATTGATTTATTTTGATGATCATATGTTCCCTACCCTAATCGCGTTTGCTTAATTCGCGTGTGTACGATCGTGTTTGCTTAATTCACGATGGCCTTAATCCGTTTGCTTAATTCGGAATAGGAACATATATCTCGTAGTGTCAATTGCGCTTGTTTAATTGCTGCTACAATCGAAAAGGGATTAGAATCCGCTTAGGGCATGGAATTTATATGAATCAATGATAGTTGGGAAACCGAAAACAGTAGATTAATCGTTTTAGCTTATTGATAATCACTTGTTTGCACTGTTTTTTTTTAATTGAATTTTCAAATCTAACCCCCCCATTCGACTTGTAGGTTGATAACAATCAAAGAGTCATTGAGATACGATACTCGAGTTGTCGTGCCCTAACTACAGTTTTTCTGTAATCACTCGTTTTTGACCCGTGTACGACAGCGGATCAAGCGCTTATTGGGAGGCAACCCAAGTTTTCTTTCCCTTTTCTATTTGTTTTTGAATTTAACTCTTGAATAATTTGAGAATATCAAGAGGAAAAAAAATTAAATAAATTAATAGATTTGTTAGGTGTTTCCAGGGAAAGAAGGAAGGAAGAGGAAGAAGACAAGGAAAAGCAAAGTCAACAACCATCACGCCCAGGCCGTGACACAGGTCACGGCCATGATGAGCTTAATGAGGAGATCAGAAAGGATCACGGCCTAGCCGTGATACTCATCACGGGCGTGATGAGCCAGCCCTGAAGATTAGAGAGCATCACGGCCTAGCCGTGATGGAGGTCAGGGCCGTGACAGTCAACTCCTATGGACCAGAATTGATCATGGCCTGCCCGTGAAGAGCATCACAGCCGTGACCCAATTTTCATGCAATTCCTTTTGACTGGGCATGTGAGCCAACACCCGCTGCTGCCTTGGTAAGTTGTTCCATTTTTCTCCTCTCTCCGACTTGATTATTTACATTGGGGACAATGTAAATTTTTAAGCTTGGGGTAGGGGTACTTTTGCATACTTGTGCATTTTGCATGTTGCATTCATATAGGCATAGCTTTGCATGATCACATGATTCGATTGCCCCTTGCTTAGATTTTGCATCCAATTGTGAGAACTGAGTGCCAAATAAATTGGAATAGTGAATTTTTGAACCCAATTGGTTATTCTTGTGATAAGGCTACAAATGAAAAATGCTTGAGATAATCTTTGATAGTTGATAATTAGCATGTGGTTCCATAGATTTGTGTTTCTCATTGATTTCTGAACTACAAAATATGAGATTTTGAGCCAAAAAGGGTATTGACTAAATCTACCCCATTCTTTGTGATAGAGTGTTATTCCTCTTGGATTGTATTCTCTAGAACTTGACTTGAAACCGTTTTGAAGCTTAAAAATTTTTGAAAACATTTTTGAAAATGATTGAGGCACTATGTATTTCTCCGGCCTTCTGAGTTTTGATTGACTAAATGTTACCCCTTAGTTGCCCAATTTGAGCCTGAAAGAATAAAATACTTTTCTCGGTACCCTGAAATATTTTGATGAATGATGTTTGGTAGGGCACCTTCTAAAGTATTGCACAAAAAGGGTAAAAAGGTAGTTGAAAAAGTATGGGATGAGAAAATCAGAAAAATATTTCTCTTGAGCTGAAAATCTCCCCTTCTCCAAATAAAAGAAAAATAAAAGAAAGAAACATATATAGAGAAGGGGATGACAAAAGAAAGTGAGAAATAAAATGAAAAGAAAGAAAGAAAGAAAGGTGGAAATGTGAATTGAAACCCAAAAAGGTATTTTAGAAGGTGTCATGCTTTGAAATGCTTGATATTTTGTGTAGCCTTTTGAAAATTCCTTTTCTTGATTTCCCCACCAAACGATCAATCCCATGGCCCCGTTACAACCAAAGTAAAAGACCTCTTGATTCATAATTGTTTTCATTAATAAAGTAGAGATTTGGTTGATAGTCAAGCTTATGGTAGAATTCATCCCTTGAGGAAATTGAGCGAATTGTCATATATCCTTAAACACTTGAGTGAGATAAGAAATAGTGCCCGAATCAGTAAGAATATGAGTCTAGGAAACCTAAGCGTCTAATTGGACTTGAAATTGATTGTCTCTCGCTGAATTATTTGAAATGCCTGTTACTTGGATTAGTTACTCGGGTTCTTGGTTCCCTATCCATGTTCTGATTATTTATATCTTATGGCCTTAGTGATTGCTTGAGGACAAGCAAATGAATAAGCTTGGGATGATTTGATAGTGTGATTTCACATCATATTTCATGTACATTTTTGTATGCATTTTCATATAGTTTAGGCAATTTTACTTTGATTTTTGTTAGTTTTTCCCTTGGAATGGGTAAGGCGGTTTCGTGGTGTTGTTTTGCAGGAATTAAGGATAAAATGCTCAGGATTAGCCATGATGGATCTTGGATGAAGACAGAGCTTGAAAAGTAAAGAAAATGACCCAAGCAGAGCCCATCACGGCCTAGCCGTGATGACCATCACGGCCTAGCTGTGATGACCATCACGACCGTGATCGAGCAATAATTGAGAAGATTGAAGGTAAAAGTCAGAAGCTGTCACGGCCTAGCCGTGATGAGCATCACGGCCGTGATGCTCCAAATTTGAAAGCACGCCCATTCCAGAACACGTCACGGCCTAGCCGTGATGGCCATCACGGCCGTGACGCATGCCTGATCTATAAATAAATCCGCACATAATAGATTTGGGATTCTTCCAGACAGAAAAAAGGGACTTTTAACCTAGGGGCACTTTTACCCTAGGAAGACCTTGGAGGCTGCGACTGAGGAAGGATTGGAACCCTAAAGGGACGTTTTCTCTGAACCAGGGATTGCGGTGACGGCTGTGGAAACCTCCCATGGAGTTTCTTCTTTCCCTTCTTCTTTCTTTTGTTCCTATTGTTCTGGTTTTTGCTTTCTTTATGAGTAGCTAAATCCCTATTGTTGGGATTAGATGTAGCCAAATTGAATAACATGTAATTGCCTTGACTGATTAATCTGTGTTTATGTTTCTCTATTAGTGTTTAATTCCGTTGCTTAATGCTTTTTGTGGCTTAGCTACCCATGAACTGATTTGAGAATTGATTTGCATTGGGGACGTTCTTATCATTTCTTGATCTGGAATTAATCACCTAGTAAACCTTGCATCTAGGAATGGGGTTTGGTTTATTAGTAATCGCGTAATCCCTACTTGTAATGCAAATTCACTAATCTAGGCCACCTAAGGAATTAGGGCCTATTAGTGGATTTAGGCTCTTGCCATATGAGGAATCAGGGCTTGAGTAATTTCGTGGGTTGATTTTAATAATTGAAGCATGAATGGGAGGTATTTAGTCTTGGTATTGCATGGGGCTAAGTTTTGGTGAAGTTTAATCCCAACACCTCTTTCTGTATTCCAAGTGTTCGATAAAAGTTCCCAAAAAGACAAAAAAAATATTTTATTGCTTTATTTTATGTTTTGATCTCTCTCTTCATATTTTAGTCTAGATAGTTGTCGAAGTTGTGAATTGGTATTTGGCAACCAATCCTTGTGGGAACGATATCGGTCTCACCACCGTATTACTTGTACGACTAGGTATACTTGCCTAGATTCGTAGTCAACATTAAACTCAATGACTTAGAAATTTTGATATATGACAAATACAATTTAATGTGTAAAGACAGGTATCGATCAATATTCAACAAGTTCAGTGAGCAATCAAAGGGAATATTCAAGGAAGAACTTGGAGGAATCAAAGAGCAAGGACGAAGAACAAGGAATCATCAAGACAAGAGCTTAACGAAGAAATTAGTTTTTAAGTCTTAGATTATTTGCAAGAGATGAAATCACTTATTCACAAATAAGCACAATTTGAAAAGATGCATGAAAAAAAAAATCATTTTTCACAACCTGCATTAAAAGGAATAAGTTTTCGTAAATGAAAATGATTTTTGAAATAAGATTTCAAAGCGCCCGTCCAACACTGGAATAATATAAGTGGCTGTCCAACACTGGGAATAGTAAAAAATGGCGTCCAAGAAAGTTATACAAGCGCACATCCACTAAAGTGATACAAGCGCACGTCCACTAAAGTGACACAAGCGCACGTCTACTGAAGTGATAAAAGTGCTCGTCCACACAAGTCTTTGGACTTGCTAAGATCTTAATGAGAAGCTTCGTCCACTGATATGGCATATGGAGCTCGTCTACTAGTTGGAGCATGTCCAATTACTTTGTGTTAGTACTCCCGTTTGCTGACATGGCAAATGGACGCAACTATTTTCTTCAAATGGACTCGGCAATTTTTTAAAGATGGACGCGGTTATTTTTTTAAGATAGGCGCGACTATTTTCTTCAAATGGACGCGACTATTTTTCCAAATGGACTCGGTTATTTTATGGACGCAAATTCTACAAGAACAATCAGAATCTTATTTCAAGAACGAGAATCAAGAAAACAAATTATGTTAATCAGATCCAAATCTGTTTTGATTGATCCCAACGACTATAACTTGTTTTCTATATAAAGAGGGATCAAAGGAACACTTAAACAAAATATACGAATATCATAACATATCACAGTTTTACGAAATCGTTTTGAGAAAACAATTGTGAAAATCATTCATCATCTTTAATTAGCTTACTGAGAAAAGAGTGTTTCAATACTCAAAATGCTTCAATTTGTTTATCTGACTACTGAGAGTTAGGAATCAACTTTTGTTTTTACTTTTGATTGTAAAGAGAGAGGGAGTCTCTCTAAGTGATTAGGGTGAGTTATCCCTAAGGTTGAACATTGAGGCTCTTCACATGAGTGTGGTATCTCGAGGTGAAGGAGTGCTCTGTGGTGTGAAGGTTTTACAAGCTACCTGGTAAAGCTTGTGTGTTAGTGTGTGAAATACCACTGGTGGAGTGGGGACTGGATGTAGGTCACAGTGGTGGTGACTGAACCAGGATAAATATGGTTGTGTGGTATCCCTAAGCTCAATCTCCTTTACTTTCTGTTTATGTTCAAGAACCTGCAACTTTGATGTTTAAAGTTCAATATAATTTCTGTTCTTGATCTGTATAAACTGTATTTTATTATTACTGAAACTGAACTGTTACTGATTATTAAACCCGAACTTATTCTGAATCTTTCTGAATTAATCTTTCTTATCCTCATCACCTTCTATTCAAGATTTTATACAAACCCTTCATTGATCTTGTAAAAGATCCTGAGAAAACTAATCTGCAACTCTGATTTATAAAGCTTTGTGAAAAAGGTTTAAGAGGGAAATATTTTTTGAAAACTCAATTCACCCCTAACCCCCGCTCCCCCAGCCCCCCCGCTCCCCTCTTGAGTCGTTGAAGCTAAAACAACAGTAGGTGGATGGAGTTTTTAAAGGATTATGAGTTTGATCTAACCTACCATCCAGGAAAAGCCAATGTAGTGGCAAATTCTTTGAGTAGGAAAACCTTTCACATCTACGCTTTGATGGTTAGGGAGATGGATCTGATTGAGGAGTTTAGAGACCTGAGTTTAGCTTGGGAAGTTACCCATAAGAGCATTAGGCTTGGAACCTTGAAGGTTACCAACAGTTTGATGGATCAAGTTAGAGAGGGTCAGAAGATAGATCAGTTTCTCTTAGACCAGCGAAAGTTGCTCGCTCAAGGTAGAAACCTTAGTTTTAAGGAAGGAAATGATGGAGTTTTGAGGTTCAAAGATAGAGTTTGTATACCAGACGTCCCGGAGCTTAGAAAGTTAATCCTTGAAGAAGGACATAGGAGTGGACTGAGTGTGCACGCAGGTGCCACTAAGATGTATCAGGATCTTAAGAGGATGTTTTGGTGACCTAGGATGAAAAAAGATGTGATTGAGTTTGTGTATGTTTGTTTAGTGTGCCAAAAGGCTAAGATAGAACACCAGAAGCCACCTGGAAGGTGACTATGTGTTCTTGAGAGTTACCCCGACAACTGGGGTTGGTAGAGTGATGAAAACAAGGAAACTTACTCCTAGATTCATTGGTCCTTACCAAATTTTGAAAAGAGTCGGTGAAGTCGCCTACCAAATAGCTTTACCACCGTCCTTGTCGAATCTTCATAGTGTCTTTCATGTGTCTCAACTCAGAAAGTACATTCATGACCCAAGTCACGTGGTAGTACCTGATACCATACAGTTAAAAGAGAACTTGACTTTTGGGGTATTACCCCTTCAAGTCGAGGATAGGAGGGTGAAGCAGCTAATAGGCAAGGAGATTCACTTGGTCAAAGTCGTTTGGAGTGGGGCTACTGAGGAAAGTGCTACGTGGGAGCTGGAAAGCAAGATAATGGAGTCGTATTCGCACCTTCTCAATCGAGGTGAGTAGAAATTTCGAGGATGAAATTTTTATAACGGGGGTGGAGTTGTAACACCCCGTTTTTTGTATAAGCACTTTTATGCATGCCTTGTTTGCTAGGAAGGTTGAGAGTCGGCTAAGTGGGATTTTAGGTGGAAAATCCCTTTCTTAGGCTTGTGTCTTGTGATTGCCTGAGTCACAAGCACAATCGTGCTCACTGTTGAACACATGCGTGCTCAAAGGCAAACCGTACCTCGTAGGCGCTAAGTTGAGCAAGGCCGTGCTCAAGGAGGAGCACGACCGTGCTCGGGTCTGTGCCTTTAAAAAGAGAACAGTAACCGAGGGTTTTAGTTGTAAAACCTATTTTGGCACAAAAAGAAACCTTAGTGATGCAGCAAACCCTTCCTTCCCTATTTTCTCTAAACCCATTGAGTTATTGAAGCTTTGGATACTTGTGGGAATGTCTAGTTAGTCAGTGCCAATCGTAGTAAGGTAATAGTTCTTCCCTTTTAGTTTCCCTTTTCTTGTTCTTGATTTGGGAACTAATTGGTTAACCTTTTCGTGTTAGCCAAGGCTTAGGGATTGTTTATCGAGCCGTTCGAGGGAACCGGTTGGTGATCTGCATTAGTTAACGAGATTCTTCATACCACATATGGGGAAAAGGATAGTGTATTCATTATGTAAGGGGGTAGTGTAAGATGAGGGGTTCCAATGACCACATTGTTTGATTATCTGTTATGAATGTTAGATGTTATCAATGATTATGCCTAAACTGTTGTCAACACCATGTTCTGTTTGGTTGTATGGATTGATTTCTATAATTGTTAGTTGATATGCATCTTTGTTATAGTGGTTAGATGCTATGAAATTATATGCCAAATAGTGTATATTGATGAATGTTGCTACGTTGAATGCCATTTGTCAATTAATGATGATGTTTTGAGAATGGTGTTGGCTGTTGTTATTGATGATGTTGATTGGCTGGGTGTTGGCTACAGTTGAACTGATAATCGGACCCTAATTGAATTAGTAGGACTATTAATTAACGTAACGATTTAGGGATTAATTCCCCAATATTTCATAAGACATGAACTGCTAGTGAAAGGTGAGGTTTGATGCCAACTGGATTAATCAAAGGACCCTAGGATCTGATTTGAGGGTGTTAGGGAGTTTTGACTCCAAGAACACAAGTTGAATCTGCCCAGAACAGTACGGCTGGCCCAGGAGCATGGTCGTGCTCCCAGTTGAATTCTGGAAGATGGTCGTGCACTGAGCACGATCGTGCAGGACAGTGAGCAAGACCGTGCTCCACTTAAGTGGCAGCACGATCGTGCTGGGGTGAGCACGCTCGTGCTCCCCATACTGGTCAGAATCTGAGATTAAAGGAATTAAGGGGTGTTTCACCCCAAATATCCCCAATAATGTGATAACACACCAATTGAACAAAGAGATAGACAACTTGATTAAAATATTAATTAAGATAATAAGACTATTAAGTTGGTTAAGCCAGTGCTTTTTGGGTTGCCACACGTTGATATGATTTGGTGGTTTTTGGCCAAAGTATCCTCGATGGTTTTTGGTCGAGGTTTTGATGTGTTGAACCTTGGTGTTTTTTTGGTCAAGGGGCCCTTGAACCCTATGGGCTAAGGTGTTGATGTTGATGATAAGTCTTGGGTGCTTATTGGCCCAAGCAAAGGAGGTGGTTGCCTTGTTTGCTGTTGTGCTCATACATTCATACGTTGAAGTTGTTAGTGGGGGATGATCAACATAGGGGAGGTCATCCTAGAGTATGACAATCTGGCCAAGTCTCGGTGGTTCACCCAAGGTTTGGTGAACCGTGCGCCCCCGCGGTGGCGTATCCTCGTTATGATGTGTCGGCTATCCAAGGGGTTCACCCATGGTTTGGTGGACTGTCGGCGTTGGAGTTTTTATGGCCAATGTGGATATGTAACTCCGAAGTCGCCTTCCTGAGATAGTTTGGATCCACCTGTATAACGGAGAAGCGGGGTAGTGTTGCACCGTATAGCATATGTTGGTTGGGATGACATGTTGATTATATTATGTTGATGTTATATGTTGTATATTGCTATGCCATATTATGATGTATGTTCATCTTGCTTACTACCTCCATGCCGATGTGTTTACATGTTTTCTTACTCCCTGTTTTATCTGTTTCTGTTGTTGGCATGTATCTCTTTATGCAGAGGACAGTGATCAGCCAGTGGAGGAGTGACTCTAAGGAGTCGCGACTCTAGTTAGGATTTATCAGTAGTTATAGTTGTTTTTAGTTTCAGTTTCAATTGTATTCCGAGAATTTATTCCGGATCGGTTATACCAGCTCTGTATGTGACATCGGGGTTGGGTTATGTTTATGCTATGTTTACATTTATGGTTATGTTTTATCTTTTTTTTAAACAATGTTTCTTTCCGCATTGATATGTTACAATGTGGTATCTTTTACCCAGTTTTTATTTTAAGAAATAAATTCATTTTTTATATTACCTCCTTTATGTAAATGTTTTATATTAATATGTGGGGTAGAAGGTGTCACAAGTGTGATATTTGATTTAGTAGTGCCTAGCCTAATAAAATATTATTTTATATGGATGTGACCTGAGATATGAGTTGAGATTGTGAGGGAAGGTTGAGGCACTAAGTTGTGACCCGAGGGGAGTTAGTGAAACTCATATAGATGCATTGTGTTGTTCACAGTCGTGTGGGCGTCCGCACGAGGTCAGTGTATCTGATTACGGATACGGATATCATGGGTCAGTTCCCTAACGAGAATGGGGGAGACTATTGTGGTACTCTTGTAGTCCTTGACGAGTTGCTGAGTACTTATGCATTATTCCTTCATAGGACGCATTGAGGTCTTTGGAGAATAGGGGCGCACCATTATGTGCTTATAGCATTATTCCCAATGTGGGAATAGTGGCGCACCGTGCTTATGCACTATTCCTTACTAGAGATTAGGGAATAAGGGTGCACATAGATCTTTGGAAATGCACCATTAGACGACTGACTAATATCCCTAATCAGACGAGGGATGTGTGATAGGATTAGGTGGTGGCCACATCAGCATACATGATTAGTTGCATGAGTGCGAAGGGTAAAGGAATATTATCTCTTTTGAGGATGATTGTTATATCTATATGTGGATATTATGTGATTCATGTCTGTATGCTATTATTGTTGATATGTTATTTAACCTTTTCCGCTTATAATGATAGCATGTTTCTCATCTCCTGTTTTCTCTATATTGTGTATGTTTTATTTATGTGATCGTTATGGGAAGACCCTGCGGAGGAGCCAGCTATTGAAGAGTTTGATGTGACTTCTTATGAGCTAGATGTGGGAGGACAAACAAGACCCTAGCAGTTGATTTTAGAGTCTATGGCCAGTGCATCTTTTTGAGACGTTGTATCTTCCATTGCTTTTGTCAGTCTGTGCTAGTATGTATATTTTGGAACCCTACTGATGGGGTACCCTCTTTAGTTTATCAGCACAGTCTGTTTGTATTTATATATGTGTATGGTGTGCTGTTTTATTTTTGTTCTTTACTTTTAAGTTTCTAATATTTAAGATTTTATGTATATACATTTAACGCTAATATCACGATTAAGTTTTAGCTAAATAGGATTTTCTTTAATGGGACATCGGGGTGTCTCATAGGGACATAATTAAAATTTCTCAAATAGTTAAGGGACCAATTCAATAATTAAACCTTTTTTTATACTTATGAAAACTGCAATTTCCATAAGTATAATTTTTTATACTTACGGAAACTGCAGTTTCCGTAATTATAAACAGTTTCTGTAAGTATTAAAAAAATTATACTTATGAAAGTTATAGTTTCCGTAAGTATAAAAAAATTATACTTACGAAAACTACAGTTTCCAGAAGTATAAAAAAATTACACTTACAAAAACTATAGTGTAAGTAATAAAAATTTCGTTTTCGCAACCTTTGTCGCTTTGCCTTGCCTCTAGAGGAATGCTAGTGGCCACGCGAGACTGGATGGGTTAGGCAGAGGGTTAAGAAAAGGAAGAAGGGGAGGGGTGAAGAAAAAATGACAGATAAAATGGGTGATAAAGAAGTGAGAAGAAAATGGAAGATGAAGAGGGTGAGAAAGAGGAGTGAGTTACGAGCAGTGGGTTAATGTGTGTGTGAGTAGGTGGGGTTACGGGTAACGTAGGTAAAACATTAAGAAATAATTAATGGAGGAGGTGGGAAAATCCATAAGGGAGGAGGGAATATCAACTCCCTTATTTTTTATATGAAAATTTTATGGTTGAAGTCCATATAGTTTGATTGATTTTTTAATTAAGTTTATATAGTTTAGAAACTTTTAATTTCATTTTTATATTCCTAAAAACATTAAATAGATCCTTATATTAAAATAAATATTTAATTAAATTTTCACTAATTTTATAATTTATTCTCTAAAACTTATATACTTTTAGGGGCCTATTTTATTTTCTTAACTTACTTAAGAAGGTGAGAACAATAATTCTTGACTATACAATCATACATGGATGATCAAGATTCACAGTTGCGTAATAGACACATGACTACTTAAAAAGTAACATGCATTTACCTTTTATTCTTTATCATTTAAATTGTAACACCTCGATTTTTACTATTCTTTAATATCGGTAAATATATACATATAGTTGTTTATATTTTTATCCAAGACCCAGAAAATGATTTTGAATAAAAAAAAATCATATTTATACTCTAATTTATCATAGAGAGTTACGGTGAAATTTTAGGTTTAGAATTCAGGTGGAACCCGGTCTGTGTTTTTCACTGACAGTAAAAGTTTACTGATCAGAAAACCTAATTTAGACTCGTGAACGAAACGGTTTAGGTTTATATTATTTTTCCAATGATATTTATTATTTTGAAAATTCTCGAAATAAATAAGTTATACTTTATTCGAGTGCATCATCAACAAAAGGGAAATCGATGGAGTCTATAATGGACGTGCAGAGACAAAACTGGACTCCTGATGATGGGACATCTTGCCACCTAGGGTGGTGAGTCATAGGGGTGACTCACCTAGAATTTATGAGTCATAATGATGACACCAAAATATCATGATATTTATTCTAGTGAAAATACCAAAATGCTCTTGGACTTTAAGTGAAATTCCAAGAATGTCCCTAAGTGAATTTTGACCAAAATACCCTCCAAAACTACTCAATTTCCTGCAGCCACTCCACTGAACCAAACTCATTTCATTTTGATTTCATTTCATCATCTTTCTCTCAAAAACCCTAATCGGGTAAACAACGGAACCTGACACAAATATGCAGAGATATACCGGGGGACAGAACGACGAGCCACCCATGATGACTCAAGAGGAATGAGTCACCATGGTGAGTCATGGTGGTGATTCACCCTAGCCATCATGACAACAAAGAAATATCTAGATATTTAGAGCTTTAACCTAACCTACGTCTAGTTAACTTCAACTAAGGTTAGCCAACCATGATTACAACAAAATATCTTATTCCTAACATGTGGTCACAAATCAACCACATACTCCTACTCACCATTACTACTCATTTATCATTATGACTTCAAGTGAAATGACCAATTTACCCCTAAGTTAACCTAACCCATGTTTGGTTAATTCAACCATGGTTCACGAGGCAATTTCAAATTGACTTCTCCTCCTCACATGTGGTGTATAACTCAGTCACACCACCCTATTCATTTCATAGCATAATGATTACTATGACTAGCTATGTTATAATATTATATTTTCTAACCTAACCAAGCTTTGGTTCTTCCACCATGGTTATCATTAATGATAACAAAGCTAATTTTTTTCTCTTTGGACAACAATACACGGCCAAGACCTCCTCCACACATCCATCTTATTTCATTTCTCATGCTTAACCTTGTTTTGTTCATTTCCACCAAATACACCAAGTTCTTGTTCACTAATTCATCTTCCTAGAACAAAGTTCTTTCTTCCTCTCCTTAATTTCGTCCAGCCCCTAATTGATACATCTTCATCTTGATTTCCTTTCATTTCCTTTCAATTCATCTCACTCCTAAGTTATCATCCAAGTTCATGACACAAAGTGTTCTTCTTTCCGTTCTATGTTCAAGTTTCGTCCATCATCGCTTCCACTTGATCCAAACATTTGCTTGATAAATCAATATGAGATCCTTAATCCTCTTCTCATTCTAAATCTAATCCATCTCACACAAATTTCTATTATGAAGCAAAATCCTTTCCTTGTTCTTCATACACAAATTCGGCCAAAGCATGAAACTCACCAACCAAGTACTTGTTTGATTTTCTAATATCATATCCTTAATCCTCTTGACTTTCTAAGCCTTTGTCATGTCACCTAAAATCTCATTTTTAGCTTTCTTTCAAAATGGGTATTTCTTGCCTATAGGAAGCTATCACTTGATCATCAACCATTTGACTTAAGATAAGTGATCTAAGCCTTGATTCCTATCTTTGGTTATGTCTAAGCTTAGTGTATTTAATTTTATGTGTTGATTTCTAGGTTTTTGGAGCTAAAACCTGTGAGCTCTTTGGTTGTTTGTAGCTTGATTTTGTTTAATCTTCAAGTGATCTAAAAGAGGTATGGGGGAGATTATCACTATCCTACCTTAATGTAGATATGTATGTGATTTTTATTGCTTTTATGTTGTCTTGAAATCCTAAAAGTTAGGGTTATGTCTTTGTGTGTTGTGAACCTCTAAGAGGACTTGATGTAATAATTATGTGATGCATGTTGCGTGCTGAAAATTTATGAATTATATGTCTATATGATGCATGCTTACTTGAAGAAAAATCATATGTTGCACACTTAGTCATATATTACAAAGTATGCGTAATATATTTAAAAGTGTATGCCAAGAATTTGTACTTTGATATATGAATATGTATGATGTTTTGAGATTGATTGATGAAGAGAAAATCTTCATTTGTCTTGATCATGGTTCGGCCATGATGTGAAATAAAAAGGTTATGATAATCTTAAGGATTAAAATCATGGAATCTTATGAGTATTTCAAGTTTTTAAAGGATAACAAAACCAAGAAAAATCACTAAGTTTGCAACACTGTCTTTAGGGAAGTATAAACTGTTTGTCCTATTTTTAAGGACTGCCTTATCTTATTTTAAATGATCCAAAATTGGTTTGAATTGAATTGGTTGATTATATTGAAAGTTATGAATTTTTAAAGATATAAGGATTAATATGAAAATACTGAGAATTTCAGGGGCTGTTCTGTAAATTATATTTATATGTACTCTGATTGTAGTCCTTAATGATATAAAACTATAGAAATTGGTTTCAAGTTGTTTGGATTAATACATAAAAAGATATAAGCTTTTTAGTAAACAAGTACCTTTTTGCAAATATTGTAAAATATGGGGTAGAAATATAATTTCTGGAAAATTTTATGGTGACTGAAAATATTTCTATATAAGTTGGTTTGGTGTGATTTGAAGTTATAAATAAAAAGTTATAAGGTTTTAAGTGAATAAGGACCTTTTTGTAAATAATGAAAGTTTAGAGACTAAACTGTAATTTTAGAAAATAAATGTAACTGAACAGTTAGAAACTGTTTTCATACCTATTTAACTTTTCTAAAACTCAAAAATGAGTTTTGGACTATTAGAGTTTAAAATCGTTGAAAAAAGATTTACGTGATTTACAAAATTAACGACGTTTAGTCAAAATTTTTAGGAATTTCGTATAAATGAAGAGTAAGATGTAAAATCAGTGTTTCAACATTTTCATATGAGTATTGTAACCTAGGAGAGTAACATATTTGAGGTGAAGAGCTATATTTTCAAAAGTATGGCTTTTGGGCCTAAATTTAGTAAAAAGCGGCGAAACCGTCGTTAAACGTTTTTAAGGATTTTCAAGAAAATGTCTTGGAGAAAAAGATACCTATGCATCTTTTATGGAAATTATTCTTGAAAATTGATTTGATTTTATCTAAAGGTTTTTGTTTTAACCCAAAAGAATTTTAGTCTTCAAAGACAAGATTTTACGGTAAAATGTAAAAACCTAAGTCAAGAATGACTTAGTGAAAATATGAACGTAATAATTTATGACGTAGGGTGGAACACGACCTTATGTCATACAGTATGGATGATTCATTATCCATATTCCATAAAATTTAATGGACTCAGAATGATTTGTTTTCTTGGAAGCCAAAGGAAAAGGCTCAATTAGAAAAATAAAGAGAAATAAATAATTGGACTTGTGTTCCAATCTCACAATGTGCTAGGATTTTAATCAAGTACTTTAAGAAAACTTTTCACAAAGATGAAAGGTTACTTGAGAACTTTAGCTTGATGATTAAGTACCGGTGATTCGGACTTAAGGACATCTATCATATGTTACAATACGTTGAAAGTATTCCGATGGAATCAAACGATGTCATCCGTTGGATGGACGAGAAGAATGCATTTCCGGCAAAGTTTGCCTAAACACATAGTGAAACTGTGTTCTGTAAAGCCGTTGTGCTTAGGAGATTGAGCTAACACTTTAATGCGGGTGCGAATTTCGTAGTGACGATCTATTGATGCTTGTGGCTGTCGAGGTATGAAATACTCATATAGGCCCAGTTGGTTGCTCCTCTGTGGCATGGTGATCTTGAAATACACCGACATACTCTACTAGACACTATGTATTTTCTGGTATTGTAGGATGTTTCCGAAAAAGCCGATGTGCACCATGACGACTGTTGATGCATTTTATTACCCAAGGCTGGTGGACTCTGGAACAATCCTCCGAACCACTCTCTCCGACTGTTTGTTAAAACCATGGTATAGGGAATCAGAGGTCATTCCTTGAGTCTTAGATGCCTTATATCGAGGAAAACGTGATGCCGTGGTCATGTTTTTGTGAAACAATATTGTTTTGATATGAGTGTAGATATGATTGATAATTGTTAGCTGTACGTACTTGAGAGTCGTACCACTGCATGTCTGCCTTATTTGTAAGATAAATGGAAATCTCACCTCCATATTTTTATATTGCCTATGTTGGCTGGATACGTGCATTCTGTATTCTTTTGAGAAGATTGAGACATCAAGATGTCGCTTGGCTAATGCATCGTAGAGGTCAAGGTTCGAGAATGCGGACAATAGGTTAGAGTTTCTAGTGGACATCTTCCAGACTGTCGATGATTCGTAGACCATGTTTTTCCTCTTGGAAGAGGAAAAGGCTTAGTCCGAGAGTTACTTTTGTAGTGACTCTAGTAGTGTTTTTTATGACGACATCGGTAGTGGACTCAAATAGAGTTTCCACTATATCTCGTCAGTTGGGTTTGTCTTTCTCACGGTGTACCAGAAAGGATTGTCTTTTCTATTTTAGTTTGGTCAGCTGGGAATGTTTGGGAGTTAATATTATTGTTATGAAGCTGCAACTTCAAGTATCTTATATTTTAGGAGCTGCGTCTCTATATCTTTACACTGGATCTGTTTATGTTTATGATTTCTATTTATGAGTCGGGTTGGGTATTATGTAAATGATTTTCGAACTCATGACCCTAATTGTGATAATGTAATATTTTATTATCCATTCATTTAAAACAAAGTATTTATATTTATGACTTACGAAAAAAAGTAAAATAATCACCCCATTCTTTTATAGCCAATTTTTAATTAACTTACTTTTCGGCCTTAAAATGTCACTTACGATGTAGCACACGAGGAGGGTGTTACATAAATAATATTCAATCGTAAAAATTCATTGTTCTCACATTCTTAAAATACAAACTATTATCACTTTACATGGTCCAAGACGACAAGTTTCTTTTTGGTCTGGGATGGAACCCAGGGTATCCCCACAGCCGATAGCCGTAGGACTGATCCCCCGAGGATGTAGAGTACCGGTGAAGGGGAAACTCCTCTACCCACAGATGCAACTCTATTCCCATCACCGGATTCGAACCCTGGACATATGGTTAAAGGGTCCAAGCTACTAGCCACTGGTCCAAGACGACAAGTTGAATGCATATATAGAATGCATTTTATTTTTGGATATCGTTAACTAGTTCCCATAAGGTACTAATTTAAAAAATTATATATAGGAAATTTTTAACGAAAAGTATTGTATACATTGAAAATTTAAAAGTTCTAAATTTTTAACCAAGTTTTTCATCTTTTGATTCCTATTCAATATCTTAAGGTCGTTGATTAGCATTTAACTTTATTTTTTTGAAGAAAAATGATATTTTGCAAGAAATCAAAATCACAAAATGACATACGAAAGTAAACATTACATTTTTTTAGGTTTAATGAACTTTTTAGTCCCTGCAAAGTAGGGTGGTTTTGAAATCCGTCCCTGTAATTTTTTTTTGTGGTTTTAGTCCCTGTAAGTTTAACTTTTTTGGAATTTGTCCCTGCCATTAGTCACTGTCGTTAAGTCGCTGACATGACTGACGGTGAGCCACGTCAGCCGTGCTAAGTCGTCTGTCATTGCTGACGTGTCAGCCACGTCAGTTGCCACAGAATTTTTTAAAAATTTTTAAAATCGAAGTTTTTAAAAAAATTAAAAATTCCAAAAACGAAAAATAAACACATTTTTACCCCATCACTGTCTCAAATTCTCAATAAGGAACTTCTAGTTTCCAGTTCCCAAACCACTGTCTCGTCTCATCAAAGTTCAAACCCATCATCATCTCTCATACCTTCCCTTTCAATTCACTTAATTCAATTTATTTCCCAAATGGATCCTCACCACATTCATTGTTTCTGTTCTTTCCATCTTCTCTCACTGTTCCACTCCCATCCCAATCTTGGAATCAGATGCTCCATTCCCTCTGAAACCCAATACCCACGAAACGAATCCATGTTTCCATCGACCCACATCCTCAGCTTCTAAATCAAACTGCCATTTTGCAAAAGGGTAGCGTCGTCGTTCTCGAATGATGGTGGACACCTTGTAACACCCTGTTTTTCGTGTGCTTAATTATTAGTAAATGCATGCTTTAATGTATTTAATTGTGATAAAATCCAGAGGATGATTTTATTTTAAATAAAATCATTTTCTTGTGTTATTTTACTGTATGAAGTCACAATAAAATTTTCGGTATAAAATTCAGGCGAAAGCCGGTCTGGGTTTTCAAAGCCAGTACGAGTTTACTGAGCTAGAGACCTAATATTGACTCGTGAACGAGACGATTAGTGTTTTTTTTATGTTTTGTGTGGGTTTGGAGTGTTTTGAGAAATCTTGTTCGGGGCCGAGTATTACCCGAGCGAATCGTCGGGAAATATGATCGGGAAATTCATCTAATGCATGTTGGAGCAGAGCAAAAATGGAGTAGATTGACTGATGTGAAGGCTATGACATAGGCATGTCCATGGCCATACCTTCCTTACACCAATCAAGTCAAATCACCATACTTTCTTACACACACCTTACCTACACCATACCTCCTTTCTTCTCAACCAAGTCAAGCACTTCTCTCCCCTCCAATGTGCCCCAAAACTGACGCCCTCCCCCTATCTTTTCCTTCTTCTATTTAAGTTTCAAAGTGTAACGATTTCACACTTTTGCTTCCTTTCACAAAAACACTTTTTTACAACTATTCATCTTCTTCTTCACACAACTAAAGGTACCATTTTTACTAAGTTTTTCAAGTTGTGTCCTTCATCAAAGTTGTTCATATTGGTAAGGGTAATGTCCCTATACCATTTTTTTTCAAGTTTTGGCTTTATTGTCATAGTTGATGTTTTGAGTTCATAATATGCTTTTAAACTTCAAAAAATTCTCAAAAATTGTAGAAAACTCCGATTGAAGTGAAACCAATATCTATATTCTTACTTTTACTTCCTCTACAACATACTAAAATCTTGTGGAAAAGAAAAATCTCTAACACCATTTTCTGTATTGGACAGAATCTATATCTTTTGTGCCATATGAGTTTTGTTTCATCTTTGCTTGGTTAAGCTTGTGTTTGAGTGTTATTCCAACATGATCATGACCAAGAGCTCATATGTACATAAGGATGCTAGGTTTAAGTGATTGGAAAAGTTTAGAAACTTTTATGTATTTTCATGAAAAAGTGAAAACTCTAAGTGTTTTGTTATATGTACTTTGAGGTTTTTCCAAAGTGATCATGGATTTGGGCTCCTTGATGTATAAGGATGCTAGATCCAAGATATTGGAAAGTTTGAAAACCTCTAACCCTCATTTTTACTCAAGGCCGAATGGTAGTGTTTGTGGCCTAGGGTATTTGATTTTTTCATTTTTCCAAAATGATCAAGGTTTTAGGCTCCTTACTAGGTATGGATGCTAACCTAAAGAGATTGGAAATTTTAGAACATCCTAACCTATTTTAGAGGATGAAAACCGAAACCCTAAGTTGATGACTTAGTGGGATTCTTGATTCAAACTTGTTAAACTTTGGTGTTTTAAGAACTCCTAGCACTTAAGGATCATAAATCCATAAGTTGCATGATTTTTGGAAAACCTTAATCCAAAACCATTGTTGAAAACCGAACCTATGCCTTGTGGCTAGTGTTTTTTGATTAAAAATCTAACCTATGGTTTCATGTGTGTAAGCTTATATTCGTTACGCGCGGACGTTCGTGATCCTTAGTTTTCGTAGTCGGAACCCTTATCGTCTTTTGAGGTAAGAGGGGATTTCCGAAAGATACTCAATAACTGTATGCATGTGTGTATTTGATTAATTGTTTACTTGACGGTTATTGAGTTACTGGATTAAATGAAATGTTATGCTATTATATGAAGTTGAACTGTATCGTTATATATGTTGAGATGTATAACTGTGATGAACTATGATATTGGCATTGAACTGTGAATATATATATGTGTACATACTGCTGTTGTTGTTTGAAGTTTGCTAAGTCGAACGTGTGTCTGTGCTCAATCATTAATAAGGATTAAAAACCTTAATAAGCTTTGAAGATGAAAGGATGGGTGTTCTTTTCCAAAAAGCTTGAATGTTTAAAAGTACTTGTTTTATGTGACAATATAGTTTTAGTGATTTCTAGAATGCAAGAGAAAAACCCTTTTCGAACTATGTGTTTTAAGTGAAAACTTTCGAAAATATTTTACAATATCCTATTGGGGATTTTCAAAGTTAAAAGTGTTTCAAAAACGTTTTATAAAGGATTTTCAAAAGAAAAGGTTTTTTCCCAAATGATTTAGAAACTTTCCGATAGCCAGCATAGGTTATCGAGGCTTTCGATTTCGAAAACTGTTTTCGTCAAATGAAAGATAAGTACTAAAAGAATAGGAATCTAGACGTGAGACGTCGCCTCTAGTTTTTCATGCTTAGCACATGATCTTGGATCAGTGTTAATTCGGGACCGTAAAGTCCTATTCGTAATGTTATGGACTTCAAGTCCAATTCGCGGAATCGAGGACAGTTCGTTCTGATTTCCGTTGTTGTGGGCTATTGTCCTTAGCATGATAAGTAAAATATGACTTAAAGTATATTGATTTCCATTACCACAAACCTTGACTGCGGCCACGGTCTAGGTGTTGGGATTGAGCATTCGGACTGTGTGTCCTATGTTTCTAAGTTTTCAAGTGATGGGGAAATAATGTTAAGTCATTAGCTTTGAGCTTTGACAGTGAAATATTTACACAAAGAAAAACCTTAAAAGGAAAGTTTTTATTCATATGCATTTCCCCTGGCAGACGTGCCTTTGCTTATTGAGGATACCCATGGGGTATCTGAGAGTTAGTCACATTGCTAGCTATTTCGTTAAGGGCATGTGGCATTGTCTGACCAAGAGGCCTGGTGCATCAGGATGCGGTGGCAACAGCTCGGTGGGCAGAGCTTGACCAACTCTATCTTCTCCAGTGATAACATGGTGTTGTGATCTCATGAGATTAGGATAGAGCCTGATATTGAAGTGTCATGCACATTTTCGAAAACTGATTGTACGGGCTTGAGGACCCCTTGATATAACACTGTTATATTATGATGATTATGCATGCTTTAACTGTTGATCTGATTTCGTGTTGCATGTATCATGTATATGGTTGTTGTGGGATATATCTTATGACGGTATATCACTCTTGCATGTCTGTATTTTCTTTTATTTTCCTCGTACCGGGTATGCGTATGCTTTAGATGGACCCTCTTGTCCCTCTTGTACCTGAGGTCACACGGACAGAGACTTTTGACGAGGCCGACAGGATTGGGAATTGGAGGATGGACGCGAATGCGACTACGGCGACGTACCGAGGGCCAATCACTACTACTGAAGCTAATATACATGGAGAGCCTGTTAGGAGGATCCACTCGGTGGAATCCAGGAACATGACTCTTCCACCGCCATGGTTGTACCTGAACACACTACAGGAAGCCGGTCTACTTCACCCTCACGTTGAGCCTGCCGAGCCAGAAGAGGAGGAACCGATGGAGGAAGATCCTGAAGAAGATCCCGAAGAGGATCCTGAGGAGGAGCCTCATGAGCTGGTAGACGACTGGTGGGATGAGGAGCTCGAGGCGGGTTATCACCCTTTGGATATTGAGGAGGAGGATGTCCCGTTGGATGACGGAGGAGAGGTGATTGACCCGGAGCCGGAGACTTCTTCTTGTGGGAGCGTTTGTGGCCACTCCGAGTGTCGTAGGCATTGGTAGTGGTTGGAGGCTTTGTTTTGAGTGGTCCGTTAGTCTTGGCTTTTGAGATTTTCTTTTGAGTTTGGATTCACAGATTCCCATTCCCAGTTGGTGTTTTATTTACCTTATCTTCTCAGTTATGTTTCAGTTATGTTTTCGTTTCTGTTGGCCATATTGATTAAGGCCGTGGTGTAATGTTAAAACCTAAGACCTTTCGAGGCAATATTATATGTATGTATCTGTTGTCGTTTTCAAGTTGTGAGTTTCTTTACCTTTTACTTCTTTTCTTTAAAGAAAAAAAAAATAAGTACCATTTTGGTAACCTTGTGTATGTTGAATAATCTTTTTTCAAAAGCGACCAGCATTTAAATGAGCATTTTTCCGCAAAAAGGGTAACCATGTGATGACCAAGTTATGGTGTCACATTAGTGGTATCAGAGCTAGTCGAGTCTTTCGGGAATGTCTGGGTTAGGTCTGTTGTGTTGCTGTTGTGTTTTCTCTGATTGTGTGTGTAACACCCTGTTTTTCGTGTGCTTAATTATTAGTAAATGCATGCTTTAATGTATTTAATTTTGATAAAATCTAGAGGATGATTTTATTTTAAATAAAATCATTTTCTTGTGTTATTTTACTGTATGAAGTCACAGTAAAATTTTCGGTATAAAATTCAGACGAAAGCCGGTCTGGGTTTTCAAAGCCAGTACGAGTTTACTGAGCTAGAGACCTAATATTGACTCGTGAACGAGACGATTAGTGTTTTTTTTATGTTTTGTGTGGGTTTGGAGTGTTTTGAGAAATCTTGTTCGGGGCCGAATTTCCGAGTATTACCCGGGCGAATCGTCGGGAAATACGATCGGGAAATTCATCTGATGCATGTTGGAGCAGAGCAAAAATGGAGTAGATTGACTGATGTGAAGGCTATGACATAGGCATGTCCATGGCCATACCTTCCTTACACCAATCAAGTCAAATCACCATACTTTCTTACACACACCTTACCTACACCATACCTCCTTTCTTCTCAACCAAGTCAAGCCCTTCTCTCCCCTCCAATCTGCCCCAAAACCGATGCCCTCCCCCTCTCTTTTCCTTCTTCTATTTAAGTTTCAAAGTGTAACCATTTCACACTTTTGCTTCCTTTCACAAAAACACTTTTTTACAACTATTCATCTTCTTCTTCACACAACTAAAGGTACCATTTTTTCTAAGTTATTCAAGTTGTGTCCTTCATCAAAGTTGTTCATATTGGTAAGGGTAATGTCCCTATACCATTTGTTTTTCAAGTTTTGGCTTTATTTTCATAGTTGATGTTTTGAGTTCATAATATGCTTTTAAACTTCAAAAAATTCTCAAAAATTGTAGAAAACTCCGATTGAAGTGAAACCAATTTCTATATTCTTATTTTTACTTCCTCAACAACATTCTAAAATCTTGTGGAAAACAAAAATCTCGAACACCATTTTCGGTACTGGACAGAATCTATGTCTTTTGTGCCATATGAGTTTTGTTTCATCTTTTCTTGGTTAAGCTTGTGTTTGAGTGTTATTCCAACATGATCATGACCAAGAGATCCTATGTACATAAGGATGCTAGGTTTAAGTGATTGGAAAAGTTTAGAAACTTTTACGTATTTTCATGAAAAAGTGAAAACTCTAAGTGTTTTGTTATATGTACTTTGAGGTTTTTCCAAAGTGATCATGGATTTGGGCTCCTTGATGTATAAGGATGCTAGATCCAAGAGATTGGAAAGTTTGAAAACCTCTAACCCTCATTTTTACTCAAGGCCGAATGGTAGTGTTTGTGGCCTAGGGTATTTGATTTTTTCATTTTTCCAAAATGATCAAGGTTTTAGGCTCCTTACTAGGTATGGATGCTAACCTAAAGAGATTGGAAAATTTAGAACATCCTAACCTATTTTAGAGGATGAAAATCCAAACCCTAAGTTGATGACTTAGTGGGATTCTTGATTCAAACTTGTTAAACTTTTGGTGTTTTAAGAACTCCTAGCACTTAAGGATCATAAATCCATAAGTTGCATGATTTTTGGAAAACCTTAATCCAAACCATTGTTGAAAACCGAACCTATGCCTTGTGGCTAGTGTTCTTTGATTAAAAATCTAACCTATGGTTTCATGTGTGTAACCTTAGATTCGTTACGCGCGGACGTTCGTGATCCTTAGTTTTCGTAGTCGGAACCCTTATCGTCTTTTGAGGTAAGAGGGGATTTCCGAAAGATATTCAATAACTGTATGCATGTGTGTATTTGATTAATTGTTTACTTGACGGTTATTGAGTTACTGGATTAACTGAAATGTTATGCTATTATATGAAGTTGAACTGTATCGTTATATATGTTGAGATGTATAACTGTGATGAACTGTGATATTGGCATTGAACTGTGAATATATATATGTGTACATACTGCTGTTGTTGTTTGAAGTTTGCTAAGCCGGACGTGTGTCTGTGCTCAATCATTAATAAGGATTAAAAACCTTAATAAGCTTTGAAGATGAAAGGATGGGTGTTCTTTTCCAAAAAGCTTGAATGTTTAAAAGTACTTGTTTTATGTGACAATATAGTTTTAGTGATTTCTAGAATGCAAGAGAAAAACCCTTTTCGAACTATGTGTTTTAAGTGAAAACTTTCGAAAATATTTTACAATATCCTATTAGGGATTTTCAAAGTTAAAAGTGTTTCAAAAACGTTTTATAAAGGATTTTCAAAAGAAAAGGTTTTCTCCCAAATGATTTAGAAACTTTCCGATAGCCAGCACAGGTTATCGAGGCTTTCGATTTCGAAAACTGTTTTCGTCAAATGAAAGATAAGTAGTAAAAGAATAGGAATCTAGACGTGAGACGTCGCCTCTAGTTTTCCATGCTTAGCACGTGATCTTGGATCAATGTTAATTCGGTACCGTAAAGTCCTATTCGTAATGTTATGGACTTCAAGTCCAATTCGCGGAATTGAGGACAGTTCGTTCTGATTTCCGTTGTTGTGGGCTATTGTCCTTAGCATGATAAGTAAAACATGACTGAAAGTATATTGATTTCCATTACCACAAACCTTGACAGCGGCCACGGTCTAGGTGTTGGGATTGAGCATTCGGACTGTGTGTCCTATGTTTCTAAGTTTTCAAGTGATGGGGAAATAATGTTAAGTCATTAGCTTTGAGCTTTGACAGTGAAATATTTACACAAAGAAAAACCTTAAAAGGAAAGTTTTTATTCATATGCATTTCCCCTGGCAGACGTGCCTTTGCTTATTGAGGATACCCATGGGGTATCTGAGAGTTAGTCACATTGCTAGCTGTTTCGTTAAGGGCATGTGGCATTGTCTGACCAAGAGGCCTGGTGCATCAGGATGCGGTGGCAACAGCTCGGTGGGCAGAGCTTGACCAACTCTATCTTCTCCAGTGATAACATGGTGTTGTGATCTCATGAGATTAGGATAGAGCCTGATATTGAAGTGTCATGCACATTTTCGAAAACTGATTGTACGGGCTTGAGGACCCCTTGATATAACACTGTTATATTATGATGATTATGCATGCTTTAACTGTTGATCTGATTTCGTGTTGCATGTATCATGTATATGGTTGTTGTGGGATATATCTTATGACGGTATATCACTCTTGCATGTCTGTATTTTCTTTTATTTTCCTCGTACCGGGTATGCGTATGCTTTAGATGGACCCTCTTGTCCCTCTTGTACCTGAGGTCACACGGACAGAAACTTTTGACGAGGCCGACAGGATTGGGAATTGGAGGATGGACGCGAATGCGACTACGGCGACGTACCGAGGGCCAATCACTACTACTGAAGCTAATATACATGGAGAGCCTGTTAGGAGGATCCACTCGGTGGAATCCAGGAACGTGATTCTTCCACCGCCATGGTTGTACCTGAACACACTACAGGAAGCCGGTCTACTTCACCCTCACGTTGAGCCTGCTGAGCCAGAAGAGGAGGAACCGATGGAGGAAGATCCTGAAGAAGATCCCGAAGAGGATCCTGAGGAGGAGCCTCATGAGCCGGGTAGACGACTGGTGGGATGAGGAGCTCGAGGAGGGTTATCACCCTTTGGATATTGAGGAGGAGGATGTCCCGTTGGATGACGGAGGAGAGGTGATTGACCCGGAGCCGGAGACTTCTTCTTGTGGGAGCGTTTGTGGCCACTCCGAGTGTCGTAGGCATTGGTAGTGGTTGGAGGCTTTGTTTTGAGTGGTCCGTTAGTCTTGGCTTTTGAGCTTTTCTTTTGAGTTTAGATTCCCAGATTCCCATTCCCGATTGGTGTTTTATTTACCTTATCTTCTCGCTTATGTTTCAGGTTATGTTTTCGTTTCATTGGCCATATTGATTAAGGCCGTAGTGTAATGTTAAAACCTAAGACCTTTCGAGGCAATATTATATGTATGTATCTGTTGTCGTTTTCAAGTTGTGAGTTTCTTTACCTTTTACTTCTTTTCTTTAAAGAAAAAAAAATTAAGTACCTTTTTGGTAACCTTGTGTATGTTGAATAATCATTTTCCGAAAGCGACCAACATTTAAACGAGCATTTTTCCGCAAAAAGGGTAACCATGTGATGACCAAGTTAGGGTGTCACATTACTGGTATCAGAGCTAGTCGAGTCTTTCGGGAATGTCTGGGTTAGGTCTGTTGTGTTGCTGTTGTGTTTTCTCTGATTGTGTGTTGTTTGAATTACTTCTTTTGAGGTAATGTGTGGTGACCGGCGGGTTCTCTCTTTCGGATTGTCATCTGACTGCTTGTGTGATCCAGGTCAGTATGAATCAGAGAGGTGCTCGTGGACGTGGACGAGGCAATGGAGGAATGGACTTCGCTGCTCAAGCACTGGCTGATGTGGCTACTGCTATAGCTCATCAAACGGCCAATGCTGCTGCACAAAATCAGCAAGAACAGCTGCGAGCGGAACAAGCTGCAGAGGGAAGGCATCTTGATGCGTTCAGACGTCAGAATCCATCTCAGTTCGATGGAGACGTGGATCCGATTAAGGCAGATCTCTGGATTCAAGAGTTAGAAAAGATTTTCGAGTTGGTACACACTCCTGAAGAATCCAAGGTACCTTATTCGACGTTTCAGCTCGTGGGAGACGCCGAGTATTGGTGGAAGGGTACTAAGCAACTGCTAGAGGCTGAACATCAAGTGATCACCTGGGGAGTATTCCGCTGCAAGTTTCTGGACAAGTACTTTCCCCAGAGTGCCCGAAAGGAGAAAGAACAAGAGTTCTTGAGGCTAAGTCAGAGAGATCTGACGGTGAGGGAGTATGCGGCAAAGTTCGAATCACTTGCCAAATACTTCTGCTCCTTTCAGAACAACCCCAGTGAAGAGTGGAAGTGCGAACAGTTCGAAGCCGGTTTACGCTTTGAAATCAAGGAATCAGTGCTGCCCTTGGAAATTCGGAGTTTCCAAGCATTAGTGGAGAAGTGCCGGAAGATTGAGTTGATGCGCAAAGGAAGGGATAGCAGAGAAAGCGCAAGTGGACCAGTTCGTCATAAGGGTCAGAATCAAGGACATAATTTCAAATGGAAGCAGAACCAGAGGAAGCCATACCATCAAGCACCTAGCTACAATAACAATCATAAGCAACAAGCTCGTTCCAGTGTGTCAGGAACTGGAAGTGGAGGCCAGAAAAACAACGATCAAGGCCAAGGAAGGAGATGTTTCCGATGTGGGGATCCGAATCACTTCGCGAATGATTGCCCAAAGAAGGACTACAAGTGCAAAAACTGTGACCGTATTGGGCATTTGGCAAAGGAGTGCCAAGCACCGAAGAGGGAGCAGGCATTCAACCTCACTAGAGCAAGCAAGCCAACCGCCAAGGGAAGAGTTTACACGATGAGTGGTGCGGAGGCATCGAACTCCGGTGATCTCGTGCAGGGTGAGTGTGACATTGATGGTAATCTCTTAATTGTACTGTTTGATTCTGGTGCAACCCATTCATTTATTTCGATGGATCGTGTGAAAACGTTGAACTTTTGCCTATTTCTTCCTTATCTTATAATTTGATTGTTTCTACCCCAACTGCTAAACCTGTGACTGTTAATTCTGTTTGCTTAAACTGTCCTATCATTGTTCAGAATAGACATTTCCTTGTGGATTTGATCTGTTTGCCCCTAGTACAACTAGATGTGATCTTAGGCATGGATTGGTTATCTTCCAACCATATCCTAATAGAACTGTGCTCAGAAAACCTTAGTCTTTAGGGATGAGATTTCTGGATTATTATCTGCTAGCCAGGTAAGAGTTTCTTTGAAAGAAGGGGCTCAAGTTTACATGCTGCTGTGTTCCTCGGAGGTCAAGAGCGAGTTTGACTTAGAGTCGGTACCTGTCGTCCGAGAGTTTCCGGAAGTTTTTCCAGAGGATGTACCTGGATTGCCACCTGTTCGGGAGATTGAGTTCGCGATTGATCTAGTCCCAGGTGCTGGACCAATATCCATGGCACCGTATCCCATGTCACCATCGGAGTTAGAAACCTTGAAAGAGCAACTTGAGGAATTGATGAGGAAGGAGTTTATACGGCCTAGTGTGTCACCGTGGGGAGCTCCAGTCCTGTTAGTGAAAAAGAAAGATGGATCGGCCAGGCTATGTGTGGATTATCGCCAGTTGAATAAAGTCACGATCAAGAATCGATATCCTCTTCCAAGGATAGATGATCTCATGGATCAGTTGCGTGGCGCTGCAGTGTTTTCGAAGATAGATCTACGGTCAGGATACCACCAGATACAAGTGAAGGCAGAGGATGTTCCTAAGACAGCGTTTCGAACACGCTATGGGCATTATGAGTTTTTGGTGATGCCATTCGGAGTGACCAATGCGCCAGCTATATTCATGGACTATATGAATAGGATCTTTCGTTCCTTTTTGGATCAGTTCGTAGTCGTCTTTATAGATAACATTCTGATCTATTCCCCGGATGAGGAGTCACATGCTAAACACCTTAGCATTGTTCTTCAGATCCTAAAAGAGAAGCAGCTGTATGCGAAGCCGGAGAAGTGTGAGTTTTGGTTGGATCAAGTTCAATTCTTAGGTCATGTGATATCTCGCGAAGGAATCGCTGTAGATCCGAAGAAGGTTGAGACTGTTTTGGAATGGGAAAGGCCAACAACGGCGACAAAGATTCGTAGCTTTGTGGGTTTGGCTGGATACTATCGAAGGTTTATCGAAGGGTTTTCCAAGATAGTGGGACCTCTCACTCAGTTGACTCGTAAGGACCAAACATTCGTTTAGACAGAAGCTTGTGAAAGGAATTTCAAAGAGTTGAAGCGTAGATTGACGACTTCACCTATGTTGATTCTACCTAATCCCAAGGAACCTTTTGAGCTTTACTGTGACGCTTCACATCAAGGGTTGGGCTGTGTGCTGATGCAAAATCGGAAAGTTGTAGCTTATGCTTCAAGGAAGTTGAAGATTCACGAGAGAAACTATCCGACGCATGATTTGGAGTTAGCGGCTGTGGTCTTTGCTTTGAAGATATGGAGACATTACTTGTACGGGGCTACTTTTAATGTTTTCAGTGATCACAAGAGCCTGAAGTATCTGTTCGATCAGAAGGAATTGAATATGCGGCAGAGACGTTGGTTAGAGTTTCTGAAGGATTACGACTTTCAACTACAGTATCACCTTGGGAAGGCGAATGTAGTGGCCGATGCGCTAAGCAGAAGGACGATTCACGCGTCAGTGATGATGGTTAGGGAGCAGGAATTGTTGGAACAATTCCGAGATCTGAGTTTGTCTGTTGAGGTTACGCCAGGAAGGTTGTGTCTGAACAAGATCACTGTGTCAAATGGATTGATGGAGCAGATAAAGGAGAAGCAAGAGACTGATCAGTATCTGCAGACTGAAATGGATTTAGTGCGACAAGGAGCATTGTCAGATTTTAGAGAAGGCACAGACGGGATCTTAAGGTTCGGTGAAAGAATCTGTGTGCCTGAGGATGTCGAGTTGAGAAAGCTGATCTTAGAAGAAGCTCATAAGAGTAAGTTGAGTATGCATCTAGGAGCTACCAAGATGTACCAAGATCTAAAGAAGTTATATTGGTGGTACGGGATGAAGAGAGATGTGATGGAATATGTTGTATCATGTTTGGTATGCCAGAAAGCCAAAGTAGAACATCAGAGACCTGCAGGAATGTTACAATCTTTAGATATTCCCGAATGGAAGTGGGACGGGATATCAATGGATTTCGTAACCAGTTTACCAAGAACTAGAAAAGGGTATGAGGCTATATGGGTAATTGTAGATCGACTGACCAAGTCAGCTCACTTTCTACCAGTCAACTTGAAGTACCCGATAAAAAGGTTGACCCAGTTGTACATCGACGAGATTGTTAGGTTACACGGTATACCCTCGAGTATTATTTCGGATCGTGATCCGAGATTTACGTCGAGGTTCTGGAAGGGACTACAAAACTCATTGGGAACAAAACTCAAATTGAGTTCTGCATATCACCCACAGACGGATGGACAATCGGAAAGGACGATCCAGTCGCTTGAAGACTTGCTTAGAGCCTGTGTTTTGGAGGATGCAGGGAGTTGGGATGAGTCATTACCGTTGATAGAGTTTACCTATAACAACAGTTTCCACTCAAGCATAGGAATGGCACCCTATGAAGCCCTATATGGTAGACGATGCAGAACACCTTTGTGTTGGTATCAGGATGGAGAAAGCATATTGTTGGGACCAGAGTGGTACAAAGAGACGACCGAGAAAGTGAAGATGATCCAAGAGAAAATGCGAACTGCCCAAAGTAGACAGAAGAGTTATGCTGATAAGAGACGATGACCTCTAGAGTTTGAAGAAGGAGAACATGTGTTCTTGAGAGTCAAGCCAACAACGGGGATTGGCAGGGTAATAAAATCCAGGAAGCTCACTCCCAAATTCATTGGACCCTACCAAATTCTTCGTCGTGTAGGTCCAGTAGCCTATAAAATATCTTTACCACCTTTTCTTTCCAACATCCATGATGTCTTTCATGTTTCTCAGTTGAGAAAATATATTCCTGATCCATCACACGTCATAAAACCTGATAATGTACAATTGAAAGAGAATCTGTCTTTCGTAACGTCACCGGTACGAATTGCGGATAAGATGAAGAAGCAGCTCAGAGGTAAATAAATTCCTCTAGTCAAAGTTATCTGGAATGAAACAACCAGAGAAGCTACGTGGGAAGCTGAGGACAAGATGAAGATGCAATACCCTGAGTTATTTCAAGGTACGTAATCTCGAGGACGAGATTCTTTTTAGAGGGGTGGAGTTGTAACACCCGTTTTTTCGTATGCTTAATTATTAGTAAATGCATGCTTTAATGTATTTAATTGTGATAAAATCCAGAGGATGATTTTATTTTAAATAAAATCATTTTCTTGTGTTATTTTACTGTATGAAGTCACAAAGAAAATTTTCGGTATAAAATTCAGACGAAAGCGTGCAGGTTTTCAAAGCCGATGAGTTTACTGAGCTAGAGACCTAATATTGACTCGTGAACGAGACGATTAGTGTTTTTTTTTATGTTTTCTGTGGGTTTGGAGTGTTTTGAGAAATCTTGTTCGGGGCCGAATTTCCGAGTATTACCCGGGCGAATCGTCGGGAAATACGATCGGGAAATTCATCTGATGCATGTTGGAGCAGAGCAAAAATGGAGTAGATTGACTGATGTGAAGGCTATGACATAGGCATGTCCATGGCCATACCTTCCTTACACCAATCAAGTCAAATCACCATACTTTCTTACACACACCTTACCTACACCATACCTCCTTTCTTCTCAACCAAGTCAAGCACTTCTCTCCCCTCCAATGTGCCCCAAAACTGACGCCCTCCCCCTATCTTTTCCTTCTTCTATTTAAGTTTCAAAGTGTAACGATTTCACACTTTTGCTTCCTTTCACAAAAACACTTTTTTACAACTATTCATCTTCTTCTTCACACAACTAAAGGTACCATTTTTACTAAGTTTTTCAAGTTGTGTCCTTCATCAAAGTTGTTCATATTGGTAAGGGTAATGTCCCTATACCATTTGTTTTTCAAGTTTTGGCTTTATTTTCATAGTTGATGTTTTGAGTTCATAATATGCTTTTAAACTTCAAAAAATTCTGAAAAATTGTAGAAAACTCCGATTGAGGTGAAACCAATTTCTATATTCTTATTTTTACTTCCTCTACAACATACTAAAATCTTGTGGAAAACAAAAATCTCGAACACCATTTTCTGTACTAGACAGAATCTGTCTTTTGTGCCATATGAGTTTTGTTTCATCTTTGCTTGGTTAAGCTTGTGTTTGAGTGTTATTCCAACATGATCATGACCAAGAGCTCCTATGTACATAAGGATGCTAGGTTTAAGTGATTGGAAAAGTTTAGAAACTTTTATGTATTTTCATGAAAAAGTGAAAACTCTAAGTGTTTTGTTATATGTACTTTGAGGTTTTTCCAAAGTGATCATGGATTTGGGCTCCTTGATGTATAAGGATGCTAGATCCAAGAGATTGGAAAGTTTGAAAACCTCTAACCCTCATTTTTACTCAAGGCCGAATGGTAGTGTTTGTGGCCTAGGGTATTTGATTTTTTCATTTTTCCAAAATGATCAAGGTTTTAGTCTCCTTACTAGGTATGGATGCTAACCTAAAGAGATTGGAAAATTTAGAACATCCTAACCTATTTTAGAGGATGAAAACCGAAACCCTAAGTTGATGACTTAGTGGGATTCTTGATTCAAACTTGTTAAACTTTTGGTGTTTTAAGAACTCCTAGCATTTAAGGATCATAAATCCATAAGTTGCATGATTTTTGGAAAACCTTAATCCAAAACCATTGTTGAAAACCGAACCTATGCCTTGTGGCTAGTGTTCTTTGATTAAAAATCTAACCTATGGTTTCATGTGTGTAACCTTAGATTCATTACGCGCGGACGTTCGTGATCCTTAGTTTTCGTAGTCGGAACCCTTATCGTCTTTTGAGGTAAGAGGGGATTTCCGAAAGATATTCAATAACTGTATGCATGTGTGTATTTGATTAATTGTTTACTTGACGGTTATTGAGTTACTGGATTAACTGAAATGTTATGCTATTATATGAAGTTGAACTGTATCGTTATATATGTTGAGATGTATAACTGTGATGAACTGTGATATTGGCATTGAACTGTGAATATATATATATATATATATATATATATATATATGTGTGTGTGTGTGTGTGTGTGTACATACTGCTGTTGTTATTTGAAGTTTGCTAAGTCGGACGTGTGTCTGTGCTCAATCATTAATAAGGATTAAAAACCTTAATAAGCTTTGAAGATGAAAGGATGGGTGTTCTTTTCCAAAAAGCTTGAATGTTTAAAAGTACTTGTTTTATGTGACAATATAGTTTTAGTGATTTCTAGAATGCAAGAGAAAAACCCTTTTCGAACTATGTGTTTTAAGTGAAAACTTTCGAAAATATTTTACAATATCCTATTGGGGATTTTCAAAGTTAAAAGTGTTTCAAAAACGTTTTATAAAGGATTTTCAGAAGAAAAGGTTTTCTCCCAAATAATTTAGAAACTTTCCGATAGCCAGCAAAGGTTATCGAGGCTTTCGATTTCGAAAACTGTTTTCGTCAAATGAAAGATAAGTACTAAAAGAATAGGAATCTAGACGTGAGACGTCGCCTCTAGTTTTCCATGCTTAGCACGTGATCTTGGATCAGTGTTAATTGGGGACCGTAAAGTCCTATTCGTAATGTTATGGACTTCAAGTCCAATTCGCGGAATCGAGGACAGTTCGTCCTGATTTCCGTTGTTGTGGGCTATTGTCCTTAGCATGATAAGTAAAACATGACTGAAAGTATATTGATTTCCATTACCACAAACCTTGATTGCGGCCACGGTCTAGGTGTTGGGATTGAGCATTCGGACTGTGTGTCCTATGTTTCTAAGTTTTCAAGTGATGGGGAAATAATGTCAAGTCATTAGCTTTGAGCTTTGACAGTGAAATATTTACACAAAGAAAAACCTTAAAAGGAAAGTTTTTATTCATATGCATTTCCCCTGGCAGACGTGCCTTTGCTTATTGAGGATACCCATGGGGTATCTGAGAGTCAGTCACATTGCTAGCTATTTCGTTAAGGGCATGTGGCGTTGTCTGACCAAGAGGCCTGGTGCATCAGGATGCGGTGGCAACAGCCCGGTGGGCAGAGCTTGACCAACTCTATCTTCTCCAGTGATAACATGGTGTTGTGATCTCATGAGATTAGGATAGAGCCTGATATTGAAGTGTCATGCACATTTTCGAAAACTGATTGTACGGGCTTGAGGACCCCTTGATATAACACTGTTATATTATGATGATTATGCATGCTTTAACTGTTGATCTGATTTCGTGTTGCATGTATCATGTATATGGTTGGTGTGGGATATATCTTATGACGGTATCTCACTCTTGTATGTCTGTATGTTCTTTACTTTTCCTCGTACCGGGTATGCGTATGCTTTAGATGGACCCTCTTGCCCCTCTTGTACCTGAGGTCACACGGACAGAAACTTTTGACGAGGCCGACAGGATTGGGAATTGGAGGATGGACGCGAATGCGACTACGGCGACGTACCGAGGGCCAATCACTACTACTGAAGCTAATATACATGGAGAGCCTGTTAGGAGGATCCACTCGGTGGAATCCAGGAACGTGATTCTTCCACCGCCATGGTTGTACCTGAACACGCTACAGGAAGCCGGTCTACTTCACCCTCACGTTGAGCCTGCCGAGCCAGAAGAGGAGGAACCGATGGAGGAAGATCCTGAAGAAGATCCCGAAGAGGATCCTGAGGAGGAGCCTCATGAGCTGGTAGACGACTGGTGGGATGAGGAGCTCGAGGCGGGTTATCACCCTTTGGATATTGAGGAGGAGGATGTCCCGTTGGATGACGGAGGAGAGGTGATTGACTCGGAGCCGGAGACTTCTTCTTATGGGAGCGTTTGTGGCCACTCCGAGTGTCGTAGGCATTGGTAGTGGTTGGAGGCTTTGTTTTGAGTGGTTCGTTAGTCTTGGCTTTTGAGCTTTTCTTTTGAGTTTAGATTCCCAGATTCCCATTCCCAGTTGGTGTTTTATTTACCTTATCTTCTCAGTTATGTTTCAGTTATGTTTTCGTTTCTGTTGGCCATATTGATTAAGGCCGTGGTGTAATGTTAAAACCTAAGACCTTTCGAGGCAATATTATATGTATGTATCTGTTGTCGTTTTCAAGTTGTGAGTTTCTTTACCTTTTACTTCTTTTCTTTAAAGAAAAAAAAAATAAGTACCTTTTTGGTAACCTTGTGTATGTTGAATAATCTTTTTCCGAAAGCGACCAGCATTTAAACGAGCATTTTTCCGCAAAAAGGGTAACCATGTGATGACCAAGTTAGGGTGTCACAGTGTGTTGTTTGAATTACTTCTTTTGAGGTAATGTGTGGTGACCGGCGGGTTCTCTCTTTCGGATTGTCATCTGACTGCTTGTGTGATCCAGGTTAGTATGAATCAGAGAGGTGCTCTTGGACGTGGACGAGGCAATGGAGGAATGGACTTCGCTGCTCAAGCATTGGCTGATGTGGCTGCTGCTATAGCTCATCAAACGGCCAATGCTGCTGCACAAAATCAGCAAGAACAGCTGCGAGCGGAACAAGCTGCAGAGGGAAGGCATCTTGATGCGTTCAGACGTCAGAATCCATCTCAGTTCGATGGAGACGTGGATCCGATTAAGGCAGATCTCTGGATTCAAGAGTTAGAAAAGATTTTCGAGTTGGTACACACTCCTGAAGAATCCAAGGTACCTTATTCGACGTTTCAGCTCGTGGGAGACGCCGAGTATTGGTGGAAGGGTACTAAGCAACTGCTAGAGGCTGAACATCAAGTGATCACCTGGGGAGTATTCCGCGGCAAGTTTCTGGACAAGTACTTTCCCCAGAATGCCCGAAAGGAGAAAGAACAAGAGTTCTTGAGGCTAAGTCAGAGAGATCTGACGGTGGGGGAGTATGCGACAAAGTTCGAATCACTTGCCAAATACTTCCGCTTCTTTCAGAACAACCCCAGTGAAGAGTGGAAGTGCGAACAGTTCGAAGCCGGTTTACGCTTTGAAATCAAGGAATCAGTGCTGCCCTTGGAAATTCGGAGTTTCCAAGCATTAGTGGAGAAGTGCCGGAAGATTGAGTTGATGCGCAAAGGAAGGGATAGCAGAGAAAGCGCAAGTGGACCAGTTCGTCATAAGGGTCAGAATCAAGGACATAATTTCAAATGGAAGCGGAACCAGAGGAAGCCATACCATCAAGCACCTAGCTACAATAACAATCATAAGCAACAAGCTCATTCCAGTGTGTCAGGAACTGGAAGTGGAGGCCAGAGAAACAACGATCAAGACCAAGGAAGGAGATGTTTCCGATGTGGGGATCCGAATCACTTCGCGAATGATTGCCCAAAGAAGGACTACAAGTGCAACAACTGTGACCGTATTGGGCATTTGGCAAAGGAGTGCCAAGCACCGAAGAGGGAGCAGTCATTCAACCTCACTAGAGCAAGAAAGCCAACCGCCAAGGGAAGAGTTTACACGATGAGTGGTGCGGAGGCATCGAACTCCGGTGATCTCGTGCAGGGTGAGTGTGACATTGATGGTAATCTCTTAATTGTACTGTTTGATTCTGGTGCAACCCATTCATTTATTTCGATGGATCGTGTGAAAACGTTGAACTTGCCTGTTTCTTCCTTATCTTATAATATGATTTTTTCTACCCCAACCGCTAAACCCGTGGATCGTTAATTCTGTTTGCTTAAACTGTCCTATCATTGTTCAGAATAGACATTTCCTTGTGGATTTGATCTGTTTGCCCCTAGTACAACTAGATGTGATCTTAGGCATGGATTGGTTATCTTCCAACCATATCCTAATAGAACTGTGCTCAGAAAACCTTAGTCTTTAGGGATGGGATTTCTGGATTATTATCTGCTAGTCAGGTAAGAGTTTATTTGAAAGAAGGGGCTCAAGTTTACATGCTGCTGTATTCCTCGGAGGTCAAGAGCGAGTTTGACTTAGAGTCGGTACCTGTCGTCCGAGAGTTTCTGGAAGTTTTTCCAGAGGATGTACCTGGATTGCCACCTGTTCGGGAGATTGAGTTCGCGATTGATCTAGTCCCAGGTGCTGGACCAATATCCATGGCACCGTATCGCATGTCACCATCGGAGTTAGAAACCTTGAAGGAGCAACTTGAGGAATTGATGAGGAAGGAGTTCATACGGCCTAGTGTGTCACCGTGGGGAGCTCCAGTCCTGTTAGTGAAAAAGAAAGATGGATCGGCCAGGCTATGTGTGGATTATCGCCAGTTGAATAAAGTCACGATCAAGAATCGATATCCTCTTCCAAGGATAGATGATCTCATGGATCATTTGCGTGGCGCTGCAGTGTTTTCAAAGATAGATCTACGGTCAGGATACCACCAGATACGAGAGAAGGCAGAGGATGTTCCTAAGACAGCGTTTCGAACACGCTATGGGCATTATGAGTTTTTGGTGATGCCATTCGGAGTGACCAATGCGCCAGCTATATTCATGGACTATATGAATAGGATATTTCGTTCCTTTTTGGATCAGTTCGTAGTCGTCTTTATAGATGACATTCTGATCTATTCCCCGGATGAGGAGTCACATGCTAAACACCTTAGAATTGTTCTTCAGATCCTAAAAGAGAAGCAGCTGTATGCGAAGCCGGAGAAGTGTGAGTTTTGGTTGGATCAAGTTCAATTCTTAGGTCATGTGATATCTCGCGAAGGAATCGCTGTAGATCCGAAGAAGGTTGAGGCTGTTTTGGAATGGGGAAGGCCAACAACGGCGATGGAGATTCGTAGCTTTGTGGGTTTGGCTGGATACTATCGAAGGTTTATCGAAGGGTTTTCCAAGATAGTGGGACCTCTCACTCAGTTGACTCGTAAGGACCAAGCATTCGTTTGGACAGAAGCCTGTGAAAGGAATTTCCAAGAGTTGAAGCATAGATTGACGACTTCACCTGTGTTGATTCTACCTAATCCCAAGGAACCTTTTGAGCTTTACTGTGACGCTTCACATCAAGGGTTGGGCTGTGTGCTGATGCAAAATCGGAAAGTTGTAGCTTATGCTTCGAGGCAGTTGAAGATTCACGAGAGAAACTATCCGACGCATGATTTGGAGTTAGCGGATGTGGTCTTTGCTTTGAAGATATGGAGACATTACTTGTACGGGGCTACTTTTAATGTTTTCAGTGATCACAAGAGCCTGAAGTATCTGTTCGATCAGAAGGAATTGAATATGCGGCAGAGACGTTGGTTAGAGTTTCTGAAGGATTACGACTTTCAACTACAGTATCACCCTGGGAAGGCGAATGTAGTGGCCGATGCGCTAAGCAGAAGGACGATTCACGCGTCAGTGATGATGGTTAGGGAGCAGGAATTGTTGGAAAAATTCCGAGATCTGAGTTTGTCTGTTGAGGTTACGCCAGGAAGGCTATGTCTGAACAAGATCACCGTGTCAAATGGATTGATGGAGCAGATAAAGGAGAAGCAAGAGACTGATCAGTATCTGCAGACTGAAAGGGATTTAGTGCGACAAGGAGCATTGTCAGATTTTAGAGAAGGCACAGACGGGATCTTAAGGTTCGGTGAAAGAATCTGGGTGCCTGAGGATGTCGAGTTGAGAAAGCTGATCTTAGAAGAAGCTCATAAGAGTAAGTTGAGTATGCATCCAGGAGCTACCAAGATGTACCAAGATCTAAAGAAGTTATATTGGTGGTACGGGATAAAGCGAGATGTGATGGAATATGTTGCATCATGATTGGTATGCCAGAAAGCCAAAGTAGAACATTAGAGACCTGCAGGAATGTTACAATCTTTAGATATTCCCGAATGGAAGTGGGATGGGATATCAATGGATTTCGTAACCAGTTTACCAAGAACTAGAAAAGGGTATGAGGCTATATGGGTAATTGTAGATCGACTGACCAAGTCAGCTCACTTTCTACCAGTCAACATGAAGTACCCGATAAAAAGGTTGACCCAGTTGTACATCGACGAGATTGTTAGGTTACACGGTACACCCTCGAGTATTATTTCGGATCGTGATCCAAGATTTACGTCAGAGTTCTGGAAGGGACTACAAAACTCTTTGGGAACAAAACTCAAATTGAGTTCTGCATATCACCCACAGACGGATGGACAATCGGAAAGGACGATCCAGTCGCTTGAAGACTTGCTTAGAGCCTGTGTTTTGGAGGATGCAGGGAGTTGGGATGAGTCATTACCGTTGATAGAGTTTACCTATAACAACAGTTTCCACTCAAGCATAGGAATGGCACCCTATGAAGCCCTATATGGTAGACGATGCAGAACACCTATGTGTTGGTATCAGGATGGAGAAAGCATATTGTTGGGACCAGAGCTGGTATAGCAGACGACCGAGAAAGTGAAGATGATCCAAGAGAAAATACGAACTGCCCAAAGTAGACAGAAGAGTTATGCTGATAAGAGACGACGACCTCTAGAGTTTGAAGAAGGAGAACATGTGTTCTTGAGAGTCACGCCAACAACGGGGATTGGCAGGGTAATAAAATCCAGGAAGCTCACTCCCAAATTCATTGGACCCTACCAAATTCCTCGTCGCGTAGGTCCAGTAGCCTATAAAATATCTTTACCACCTTTTCTTTCCAACATCCATGATGTCTTTCATGTTTCTCAGTTGATAAAATATATTCCTGATCCATCACACGTCATAAAACCTGATAATGTACAATTGAAAGAGAATCTGTCTTTCGTAACGTCACCGGTACGAATTGCGGATAAGATGACGAAGCAGCTCAGAGGTAAACAAATTCCTTTAGTCAAAGTTATCTGGAATGAAACAACCGGAGAAGCTACGTGGGAAGCTGAGGACAAGATGAAGATGCAATACCCTGAGTTATTTCAAGGTACGTAATCTCGAGGACGAGATTCTTTTTAGAGGGGTGGAGTTGTAACACCCTGTTTTTCGTGTGCTAAATTATTAGTAAATGCATGCTTTAATGTATTTAATTGTGATAAAATCCAGAGGATGATTTTATTTTAAATAAAATCATTTTCTTGTGTTATTTTACTGTATGAAGTCACAGTAAAATTTTCGGTATAAAATTCAGATGAAAGCCGGTCTGGGTTTTCAAAGCCAGTACGAGTTTACTGAGCTAGAGACCTAATATTGACTCGTGAACGAGACGATTAGTGTTTTTTTTTATGTTTTGTGTGGGTTTGGAGTGTTTTGAGAAATCTTGTTCGGGGCCGAATTTCCAAGTATTACCCGGGCGAATCGTCGGGAAATACGATCGAGAAATTCATCTGATGCATGTTGGAACAGAGCAAAAATGGAGTAGATTGACTGATGTGAAGGCTATGACATAGGCATGTCCATGGCCATACCTTCCTTACACCAATCAAGTCAAATCACCATACTTTCTTACACACACCTTACCTACACCATACCTCCTTTCTTCTCAACCAAGTCAAGCTCTTCTCTCCCCTGCAATGTGCCCCAAAACTGATGCCCTCCCCCTCTCTTTTCCTTCTTCTATTTAAGTTTCAAAGTGTAACCATTTCACACTTTTGCTTCCTTTCACAAAAACACTTTTTTACAACTATTCATCTTCTTCTTCACACAACTAAAGGTACCATTTTTACTAAGTTTTTCAAGTTGTGTCCTTCATCAAAGTTGTTCATATTGGTAAGGGTAATGTCCCTATACCATTTGTTTTTCAAGTTTTGGCTTTATTTTCATAGTTGATGTTTTGAGTTCATAATATGCTTTTAAACTTCAAAAAATTCTCAAAAATTGTAGAAAACTCCGATTGAGGTGAAACCAATTTCTATATTCTTATTTTACTTCCTCTACAACATACTAAAATCTTGTGGAAAACAAAAATCTCGAACACCATTTTCTGTACTGGACAGAATCTATGTCTTTTGTGCCATATGAGTTTTGTTTCATCTTTGCTTGGTTAAGCTTGTGTTTGAGTGTTATTCCAACATGATCATGACCAAGAGCTCCTATGTACATAAGGATGCTAGGTTTAAGTGATTGGAAAAGTTTAGAAACTTTTATGTATTTTCATGAAAAAGTGAAAACTCTAAGTGTTTTGTTATATGTACTTTGAGGTTTTTCCAAAGTGATCATGGATTTGGGCTCCTTGATGTATAAGGATGCTAGATCCACGAGATTGGAAAGTTTGAAAACCTCTAACCCTCATTTTTACTCAAGGCCGAATGGTAGTGTTTGTGGCCTAGGGTATTTGATTTTTTCATTTTTCCAAAATGATCAAGGTTTTAGGCTCCTTACTAGGTATGGATGCTAACCTAAAGAGATTGGAAAATTTAGAACATCCTAACCTATTTTAGAGGATGAAAACCGAAACCCTAAGTTGATGACTTAGTGGGATTCTTGATTCAAACTTGTTAAACTTTTGGTGTTTTAAGAACTCCTAGCACTTAAGGATCATAAATCCATAAGTTGCATGATTTTTGGAAAACCTTAATCCAAAACCATTGTTGAAAACCGAACCTATGCCTTGTGGCTAGTGTTCTTTGATTAAAAATCTAACCTATGGTTTCATGTGTGTAACCTTTGATTCGTTACGCGCGGATGTTCATGATCCTTAGTTTTCGTAGTCGGAACCCTTATCGTCTTTTGAGGTAAGAGGGGATTTCCGAAAGATATTCAATAACTGTATGCTTGTGTGTATTTGATTAATTGTTTACTTGACGGTTATTGAGTTACTGGATTAACTGAAATGTTATGCTATTATATGAAGTTGAACTGTATCGTTATATATGTTGAGATGTATAACTGTGATGAACTGTGATATTGGCATTGAACTGTGAATATATATATATATATATATATATGTGTGAGTGTGTGTGTGTGTGTGTGTGTACATACTGCTGTTGTTGTTTGAAGTTTGCTAAGCCGGATGTGTGTCTGTGCTCAATCATTAATAAGGATTAAAAACCTTAATAAGCTTTGAAGATGAAAGGATGGGTGTTCTTTTCCAAAAAGCTTGAATGTTTAAAAGCACTTGTTTTATGTGACAATATAGTTTTAGTGATTTCTAGAATGCAAGAAAAAAACCCTTTTCGAACTATGTGTTTTAAGTGAAAACTTTCGAAAATATTTTACAATATCCTATTGGGGATTTTCAAAGTTAAAAGTGTTTCAAAAATGTTTTATAAAGGATTTTCAAAAGAAAAGGTTTTCTCCCAAATGATTAAGAAACTTTCCGATAGCCAGCATATGTTATCGAGGCTTTCGATTTCGAAAACTGTTTTCGTCAAATGAAAGATAAGTACTAAAAGAATAGAAATCTAGACGTGCGATGTCGCCTTTAGTTTTCCATGCTTAGCACGTGATCTTGGATCAGTGTTAATTCGGGATCGTAAAGTCCTATTCGTAATGTTATGGACTTCAAGTCCAATTCACGGAATCGAGGACAGTTCGTCCTGATTTCCGTTGTTGTGGGCTATTGTCCTTAGCATGATAAGTAAAACATGACTAAAAGTATATTGATTTCCATTACCACAAACCTTGACTGCAGCCACGGTCTAGGTGTTGGGATTGAGCATTCGGACTGTGTGTCCTATGATTCTAAGTTTTCAAGTGATGGGGAAATAATGTTAAGTCATTAGCTTTGAGCTTTGACAGTGAAATATTTACACAATGAAAAACCTTAAAAGGAAAGTTTTTATTCATATGCATTTCCCCTGGCAGACGTGCATTTGCTTATTGATGATACCCATGGGGTATCTGAGAGTCAGTCACATTTCTAGCTGTTTCGTTAAGGGCATGTGGCGTTGTCTGACCAAGAGGCCTGGTGCATCAGGATGCGGTGGCAACAGCCCGGTGGGCAGAGCTTGACCAACTCTATCTTCTCCAGTGATAACATGGTGTTGTGATCTCATGAGATTAGGATAGAGCCTGATATTGAAGTGTCATGCACATTTTCGAAAACTGATTGTACGGGCTTGAGGACCCCTTGATATAACACTGTTATATTATGATGATTATGCATGCTTTAACTGTTGATCTGATTTCGTGTTGCATGTATCATGTATATGGTTGTTGTGGGATATATCTTATGACGGTATCTCACTCTTGCATGTCTGTATGTTCTTTTATTTTCCTCGTACCGGGTATGCGTATGCTTTAGATGGACCCTCTTGCCCCTCTTGTACCCGAGGTCACACGGACAGAGACTTTTGACGAGGCCGATAGGAATGGGAATTGGAGGATGGACGCGAATGCGACTACGGCGATGTACCGAGGGCCTACCACTACTACTGAAGCTAATATACATGGAGAGCCTGTTAGGAGGATCCACTCGGTGGAATCCAGGAACGTGATTCTTCCACCGCCATGGTTGTACCTGAACACGCTACAGGAAGCCGGTCTACTTCACCCTCACGTTGAGCTCGCCGAGCCGTAAGAGGAGGAACCGATGGAGGAGGAAGATCCTGAAGAAGATCCCGAAGAGGATCCTGAGGAGGAGCCTCATGAGCTGGTAGACGGCTGGTGGGATGAAGAGCTCGAGGCGGGTTATCACCCTTTGGATATTGAGGAGGAGGATGTCCCGTTGGATGACGGAGGAGAGGTGATTGACCGGGCGGGAGACTTCTTCTTGTGGGAGCGTTTGTGGCCACTCCGAGTGTCGTAGGCATTGGTAGTGGTTGGAGGCTTTGTTTTGAGTGGTCCGTTAGTCTTGGCTTTTGAGCTTTTCTTTTGAGTTTAGATTCCCAGATTCCCATTCCCAGTTGGTGTTTTATTTACCTTATCTTCTCAGTTATGTTTCAGTTATGTTTTCGTTTCTGTTGGTCATATTGATTAAGGCCGTGGTGTAATGTTAAAACCTAAGACCTTTCGAGGCAATATTATATGTATGTATCTGTTGTCGTTTTCAAGTTGTGAGTTTCTTTATCTTTTACTTCTTTTCTTGAAATAAAAAAAAAGTAAGTACCTTTTTGGTAACCTTGTGTATGTTGAATAATCTTTTTTCGAAAGCGACCAGCATTTAAACAAGCATTTTTCCGCAAAAAGGGTAACCATGTGATGACCAAGTTAGGGTGTCACACACCTCAATGCTTGGGCGGTTCCACTACCAAAGACTTGACTTTAAGCGCTGAGTTCCTGCATTTTTGACCTCCCACAAGACCCTCTTCACGATTCTCTAGATCGTGGCATTTGCATCGGTTTTTGTGTGGCAGAGGAACTTAGTCAGTGGTTTTCTCGTATTCGGTTGGGGCATGGCGGCGAGGTCGATACCGAAGCTGAGGGCGGTGGCTTTCAATTTGACGGATTTTGTAGGAGTGGGTGATGGGGTTACTATGAACATTGGGGCATTTGAAAGAGTGATTTCTGCGATTTCTACAATGGTGGAGGAAGTGGAGGAGGAGGCGGTGGTGGTGGAGAAGAGAAGAAAGTGTTGGGGTGTTGAGGGAAGAAGAGTAAGGGTGGGATAAGATGGGGGTTAAGGTTTTTTAAAATTGAAAGTCCGAAACTATATTAATTTTTTTTTATTTTTTATAAGGTTTTTTTAAATGAAAATCATAATAAATTTTGAAAAAAAAATTGAAATTTTTTTTATGTGGCAGCTGACGTGGCTAACACGTCAGCAAGGACAGACGACTTGGCACGACCGACGTGGCTCACCGTCAGCCACGTCAGCGACTTAACGGCAGCGACTAATGGTAGGGACAAATTCCAAAAAAGTTAAACTTACAGGGATGAAAACCACAAATTTTTTTATAGGGAAGAATTTCAAAACGACCCTATTTTGCAAGGGCTAAAAAGTTCATTAAACTCTTTTTTAAAGATAAACATTACGTTATTTTGCATTTATTATGCACTTCCTTTATTATTGTTCGTTTCCATGATTTAGGTGTATTTCTCAAGAATAGTAGGCTTTCACGTACTCATTAGCATTCCTGTTGTAGGATAACACTAATCATTATATCCTTAGAAGACTGACTAAGGAATCAAATATATAAAATTTGTATTAAAAAATATCATATTCAATACATTCAAAGTTTAAAAGTTTTGATTTTCAATAAAAAAAATGACTTTTTGATTCCTTAACCAACTGGTTAGCAAGAACGTTATTTTAGAAAAACACTAACCATTGTACCCTTAGAACATTGGTTAAGAAATAAAATATATAAAATATATATTAAAAAAATATCATATTCAATACATTCAAAGTTTTTAAAAGTTGTGATTTTCAATTAAAAAAATAACTTTTTGATTCCTTAACCAACTGGATAGCAAGAACGTTATTTTGATACATGTTAAAATCAATTTTGCTACCAATGAGGTTTTGGTCAAGTGGAAGCACCTCGCCCCCATAAGGAGGAGAACCTGGGAAACATAGGTTTAAATCCTTGTGGAGTCACCCCTATTGGGAGCCTGAGAACTAAGGAAGAAAAAATTGCTCAATCAGTCGAACCAGATATTAGTCTCATAGCAGGTCCAAAGGGCCTAAGCCGTGGGGATACTTCGGTGGACCCACTTGGTCCGAAGGGCTAATTAGGGTGGGTTCCGTACAAAATAAAAAAAAATCTTGATAAATTACATTAATGGCATTTTATGCCACTTTCACTAAATTCTATGCATTTAAATTTTTTGTTACAAAACTAATTTCATATAAACAAATAATTGAATACTCGAAATTGGTTGGTCACAATGAAAGTGGATTGTGCCACATGCAAACTTTACCTGGAAGGTCAGGGATTCGATCCCTGTAGCTTCCATTTTGGGAGGACTTTATACCTAACTACCACCTCCGACCCGAGAGTTAATCTCATAGATTTATCTGTAGGGATATCTGGTCAAAGGCCAAAAATAAAGAACCAAATAAATTTAATACTCTCCCAATTCAAAATAATTCTTATTTGTAAGTATGAGTTTTTACTTTTGTTTACAGAGTATCGTTACATACAATAGGTAAATTACTATTATTTCAGTATATGATTAGGTCTATAGATCGAACCCAGAGGTAAACAAGCAGGAATAAGTCAACAAAAAAACAACTCATGAACCAAACCTCTTCATTAATACATATTGGTTGAGTTTTATTTCATTTTATATGGAATTTTTAAAAAGATAAGATGCCATCAATACATATTGTTGCTTGGTATTTTTATTAATTGAAATATGAGAAAGTATTAATGAAGCATTAAATTTTAAGCATTTCAAGAAAAGTAGTAAATGATTTTTGCAATTTACTCAAAGTATTAAATGCTATTCTTTTAATACTTTTTTCCTACTTTTTTTTAAAGTAAAGAGGCATGCAAAAGCATCACAATAGAGACTAACATCCCAACTAGGTTGGCACCTTAGCCACTATCTATCATTTGCAGCACCCTCAATTTATTAAAAAAAGAACAAAACCAAACATTACAAAAGCATGGGGGGGGGGGGGGTGGCAACACCAAACCCATGAAATCACCTAAAACGAAAATTAGGGAGACCTATTATGTTTTTATGGAAATCATCCCTAATGAAACTAGGAATCAAATCCCACCAAACAAAGCCATTAATCAGCAAGCCATGATTGGCAATTCTATCTGCACAAGTGTTGCCTTCACGAAAGATGTGGGAGGAACCAAAACACATATCCCTTATAATGGACAGGCAATTTTTCCATCTATTTCTAATTTTCCAAGGAACCATAGATGGAGAGGAGATCGCAGCTAATACCATTTGGGAATCACATTCCAGCCATAACGACCATCCTCTTTTGTGGGCAATTTCAATAGCCAAGATTGCACCCATTAATTCCGCATAAAAAGCAGAATTGACACCAAGATTGGCTGCAAAACAACCAAGGGTAGCAGCACTATGATCACGAAAGATGCCACCACAAGCAGAAGGACCCGGGGCACCACTAGCAGCTCCATCAGTGTTGCACTTAACCCAGTAACAAGGAGGAGGATGCCATTTTACTTCAGTGATTTGAGGGGCACGATTAAGATGACATCTGACTTTAAACTCTTGCAAAATCCTGAGATCCTGAGATGATGCAGATGTTGTACCATTGCTCAAGCTACCTGCCAGGCTAACCTTTGCAAGGATCAAGTTTTTGGCAACCTGCAAAGGGATGGATCTGTCATCAAATCTTGATTTGTTTCTGCAATGCCAGATTGCCCAGATGGTACATGATAATGCAGCAATCAAAAGGTCCTTAACTTGAGAGCTCCATTGATGCTCACAAATTGAAAAAACAGTGAGCATTGAAGTTGTATCAATAGTCAAGTTAAGCATGCTGCTCAGCCAGGACCACAAATTATTTGCAAAGGAACAATGTAAGAACAGGTGAGTAGTTGTTTCATAACTACAACCACATAAATCACATCTTGAGACAACCATGCAGCCATTGGCCCAAAGATTATCATCAGTAGGCATACGGTTGTGAATGATTCTCCAAACCAAGAAGGAAATGGAAGGAGGGACACAGCTGATCCAAAGAGACTTAGCCCAAGGAACTGTTTGACCATTATTATGGAGGAACTGATATGCATCCTTCAGTGTTAGGGACCCCGATTCATTCCTACACCACACACGGGTATCTTTACAGGGAAAAGATGGAATGCTGATATGCATGAGTTCAGCAGCAATAGCAGGGCAATGCTGTAAAATGATGTCTGGAATATTCCAAGAATTATTGAACCAGAAGTCCCTCACCTTTGCTTTTAAAGAAGACTGTAATTGAGCTGGGAAAGCAAGCAGTGAGTTTAAGGGTTTAGACAACCATAAGTCATTCCAAAAGTTGATATCAGCACCATCACCTAGCATCCAGGCTGTGTTTTCCATAACTACATTCAGATGATGCTTGATTCCAGTCCATATTGAGGAGGAGATAGAATACTTTTTTTTTTTTTTACTTTTTTCCTACTTGAATGTAATCTATTTTCTATTATCTATAAATTCAAAGCTATTCGATCTCATTCTTCACATTATCAAAATAATCTCTATAGTTTTGCTTTAGAAGTTTACTCATTCAAGTGGCTATCTTTGATAATGGATGATGAGGTGGTGTTTGAGACACCCCAATGTCCCATTGAAGAAAATCCTAATTAACTAAGTCTTAATCCGTAATTAACGTTGGCACGATTAGTACAGACGAAAATATAATTATTTTGAAGTGGTAAAATTTAAAACATTTAAACTTAAATCATGCGCAACGATAAAATATACATCGACCATATATACATAATATGTACAACTATCATCTGAGTGCGATAGATCCCAACAGAGGGATCCTAAGCCTACAGAAACTATATAGACATGGAAAATAAAAGGAAACTGAACATAAAAATACATATAAATGGTCCTAGAAAGGAGAAAGATACTAGAAGTACCTGACCCGCCTCTCAAAATATACAACAAAATAGAAAATAAAGCTCTTAGAGGCACACAAACTAGAAGACGCATCCGACTAAACCATATCACAAATGATATGGGCATCTGGAGCTACCCTCTCCATCGCCATAATGACAGTGGTAGACTCTGCCATATCGAGTCCTCGGCTCTCAAACTGACTCGCCGCTTCTCATCATGTAATACCCCCTTGGCGCTACATGTTGAAACTAAAAGACTGAAAATAATTACGCTGGTTGCTTTCGAAAAATATAATTTTATCTATTTCTTAACTTCATTGAAATTAGTTGTAATTTTTTTTCTCTACCAATACAAACCAAACCTTTATAATTAACAACCGAGTACATACATATATATATATGCATCAATACAGTTTTACATAGGGACCTTTATATTATAGATCATTTATTAAAGCCATTACATAAGAAAACACACATAAACTAAACTTAAATAGTAGCGGTACTACTTCCCAAAATTAAACCCAAAACAAATCCTATAGCTGGTCGCACTTAAGAAAAACCATTGGGAAATCCTCCTTAGAACTCCACGACTGTAGAAGTATCCAGGTTAGTCCTCCACACGCTTCCATCATCAGCCTCGTCAAAGTGCAGGGAACGTATTCCCGTGTATGATATCGGACTCATTTGGTTCATCTGTACTCGAGTATATATATATATATATATATATATATAGAAGCATAGTAGAAACCCAACATGAAAATAAATAAAGCAAGGGTGGGATACCAATATTGAGTTTCATTATGATAACTACATGCACGACACTCAAACAAACATCATGTATACATACTATAAATATTTCCTACCAATGGGATTCATACCCGATCATCAAATCGTGATTTTTCAAAAATGCATGTCACTTCAATATCCATCCTATGAGTCTTGACCTTTACTCTTCGGAGATTCCTAACTTCCCTTCTTCGAGCAATGATTAGGCTGCGATACCCTTAACACAATTGTCTCATGAGATCAGCCTCTAAATTTAGGTCCGGCTCCAATTGTTCAGGGATATCACGATGGAGCACCTAAAATAATATTAGAATAGTTTCCTATTGAGTACATTTGTGCCGGGTAACCAAATTCCACAACCCCAGGTTGCAAGGCCCCAAGTATTCGTTGGATTTTCGAAGCCCGAATGTCCCTAAGACCCAAAGACCCTAGTATTTATCTTTGGTCCGTAACTAACAAATTTATCCAACTCACCCTTTGTGAAATTGTAGCTCTATACCCAAGGCATGTCTGCCCAAAATGGCATGTTTGCCAGACTAAGCAAGTAAAACCCTTTGTTATCATAATTGTTCTTTGTCGTTTGTTTTTCCTCTGTCGAGGCTTAAAGCTCCCGACTACCCTTCCTTAGGTGTTCCAATTCCTTTCCCTTCCAAGTGCAATTTCCTTTTAGGAACACTAGCCCGACATCTCGGCAATCTAGGTCCTTATCCTTTCCTTTATTTTTCCCAAAGAATTTTCGTTTAGTGAAACACAAATACCAACACAAAAACTCTGAAAACTTATCCAAGTTTGTCGGAAAATTTTCGCTGTTCTTAAATTCTTTTCCAAAAAATCATTTTCTGATGAAATTCGTTTTAAAACGTAATGAAAATAATTTTTCTTTATTCTTATTTCTAAAACCTACTGACCCTTTGAAAATCCTATCGGTCATATAAATTTATTTTTCCCTACTTAAAAGAATTTTTTTTCTTATACTGCCGTTAGGCAAATAAAAACCCTTATTTCATGAAAACTTATTTATCATAAACCTTAAAACAATTTTTAAATACATTTTCTTAAAATTAAGATTTGTTTCCATTTTTCCCATCGTTTTCAAAAAAAGTGCGAAAGTGAAATTTTTTCACGGTTCCGTCCTCGCTGCCACTCATTAACTTATTTTTTCATTAAAACTCATTAAAATGTTATTATTTTTACCTTAAAATTAAATCCACTAATTTTCAAAAACATAATGTTTCCCTTAAATTTTCTTAATGTTTTATCCTTAATTTCCAATAAGCACTGACCGATGTCAGGCTTCCAGCCAATCACAAAATCAACAGAAAATTTCATACCACACAATTTATCACATGCTTTCACAACCAACAATAAATTCACACATCACAACTTACAGCATGCTTTCACAGAAAAATCATGCATCACAGAATATTACGCCATAATTTAAAACAATTCAAACACCACAAACTACAACAGTTAATTACAGACACACCAAACAATTTATACACATAGTTATCAAAGATCTTCAGGAAAACTCCCCTTACCTCTTGAAGATTCAAGTTCCGATTCAACGAAGTCTTGGTTTCAAATCCGATTTCCTCCACAAACTCCAAACACAATTACTCAACTAATCCTTCACAAACAAGTAAAGAACAAGTTACAAAATGAACTAAAATCTCCTAAAACCTAAAGGTCTAGGTTCGGCCTTCATTGGGAAAATAGGCTAGGGATCTCAAAATTTTACATACTCTTAGATCCATGACCTTAGAGTAGTATAGAGCTAGGAAAAATTTTCATAAATTGAAAATGAATCAAAATCATCTAACCCATTTCATGGTTAAGATTCGGCCCTCAATAAAAAAAATTGGCTAGGGTTTTCTATAATTCACATGCTTTTAGATTAGTGATCCTTAAGCATTAGAGATGACATAGTTAATGATCATAACTTGAAATTGAAACAAAACCTCCTCCATCTTCACAAGTGAGGTTTTGGCCTCATATAGAAAAGCAAGGCGGAATTTTTTTTTTTTTTGATTCATGCTCTTGGATCATAAACATAGAGATGATTAAAAGATCATAGAAATTGGTTTCATGATCATAGGGTTTTTCTATACTTTTCTAGAGATTTTCAAAGTTTCTAGATCTATAAATGAAATGTGATGATCATGGCATGAATTTATGAAATAAATTAAGAACAAGGCTTAGATGATCAAGAGTAGAGAGGCTACCTTATGAAGATGGAGAAAAGATCAAGAGTTTGATCCAAACTTGTAAAAGAATCCTTAAGAACTTAGGGTTTTTTCTTTGTTGTTCTTAGTTGAAGTTGAAGAAAAAAAGAGTGTGAGGGGGGGGGGGGGGGGGGGTGCTACCGTGAGAGAAGATAGTGAGGGGGTAAAGTGAATGAGTCATAAGGCTAATCTTGCAGTTTCTTAGGGGTAGTTTAGTCTTTTAATAACTAAAATATCTAGATATTTTGCAAAACTAATGATGACAAAGGTGAGTCATTAGTGGTGACTCACCACAACCTTGTGACATGTGTCCCTCTGTGGCCCAGTGTCCGGTTCAGTCTCCGTAGTTCCGATTCCGACTCCGTTATTCTCCTGATTTAGGTTTTCCGCACTCGACTTAATTCAAAACTTCGCCCGAAAAAAATATTTTATTTTAGAGAGAATTTTTGAAAAGGCCCACATCACTTAAAAAGTGATGAGAAAATTTATTGTTTCATTTTCGGGTCAAAATTAGGTTTTCTGACCAGTAAAATCTTACTATCAGTGAAAACACAGATCGGGTTTCGTCTGAATTTTCAACCAAAAATTTAACTGTAAGCTTTCGGCATAAATCGAGTCTAAATATGATTTTGTTTCAACCAAAATAATTTTCTAGATCTCAAATAGAAATATAAACAGATATTTGTTTATCGATACATAAAACAGCAGAAATCGGGGTGTTACACCTCACGACTCGACGATGGCGATAATGATACATCTTCTGAACACTCCTCTGCCTCTGATCCCTCCGAACCATGCCAACATGACTCATTGCGTCTAATCAGTCTACCATGTTCCACATATCGTCAAGGAACTCCCTTTGACGAGGTGGAAACCATATCTCCTAGAAAGGTAGTCTCCGAGAAATGCAGTACGAGCTGTCCATATGAAAATAAGGACCATCTCCAATGCACATATAGAAGCTCAACAGGCTAATAAACGTCATGAAGAACTGTGAGTGGTCGACCTGCCACCCACGGTTATCATGATAGACTATCTCAACGTCCCCGAGGATCGGGATCCTGGCGGGATCCTCTGTAGGTACTGCCTCACCTGGTAATCCTATCCTACTGTTGTCCCTGTCCGGCTGGAGCTACTCATCTAACAGATGTGCATACACAGAAAGATAAAGGAAGAAAGGAGATAAGCAACGCTGACAACATCATAAAAAAGGGATAGGGATACATAGAGCAAATAATCATATACATATAACACATACAACGGATAATAAGCAAACATCTTTCGAGTCACGCCAACACAATACATCCTCGAAGTCCTCTCTAATATCAATCCTCTAAGGAGTCTCATTCCTATGCATGTCGGTTGATATCTCTCATCCAGGTCTCAACCCTGAGACATTCTCCTTATCGAACATCACTGCTCAGAGAACGTCAGTTAGTTTGTCCAGGTAACCCTTCCGCTCGGCGTGACCCATAAGTGTGCATCCCTTTATGAGCTCAACTCCAATAGGGGTGTCTGGGTCGCCTCGAAACGTTTAATTGCGACGTGGATACTCAGGGTAAAGTGGGGAAAACCATGCTATACTGGGGTACATGACACATTAGCAGCTGCCTAATGGTCACTGTGAGTCTCCCAAGTCCAATTCGTACATCCCCAAGGTCTATCCATAGATCGGTCCCTCCATAATTCGTACTCACACTTGAGTACAACTAACCTCGTATGACTCCTAGTCATACAGCTCGCCACTTTGGCAAAATGCAATGCAACAAACATCCTTGAGTTAACACTGGGACCTTCTCACACAGTAACGATCTCACAATGGATGCCCATACATCCCAGGCCTGAAAGCCATAGTGTCAAGGCATTACCACGATGTTAACTCTCAACTTATCCATCCAATCAGATATTCATCAGATCATCAACCTGTCATCAATTCATGTATACAGACATATAATATCCATGGGATCATATCAATTATATCAAACAACACAACATCAGCATATAACAGTCAATCACATAGCATTAGGCATACCAATCAACCCCAATCAGTACAATATCTCTAACCTCGGGCTTGAAGCCTATAGTCGATAATGTTGGTGTAAGCCCTAGTGGCCAATCTACTTTGAATAGATCATCATTTGTGTAACACCCTTCTTGAGCGTTATATCGTACGCGACATTTTAAGGCCGAAAAGTAGGTTGATTAAAATTGGCTATAAAAGAATAGGGTAATTTTTTCTTTTTCTCAAGTCACAAATATAAATACTTTGATTCAATGAATGGACAATGAAATCTTCCATTATCACAATTAGGATCATAAGATCAAAAATCATTTACAGGATACCCAACCCGACTCATAAACATAAATCATAGAATGTACGGACTCAACATAAAGATGTGGAGACGCAGCTCCTAAAATATAAGATACTTGGAATCACAGCTCCATAGACAGATACATTAACTCCCAAACATACCCAGCTGGCCAAACTAAAATGGAAAATACAATCATCTCTCGTACATCGTGAGAGAGACAAACCCAAATGACGATATATAGTGGAAACTCTATTTGAGTTCACTGCCGACGTCATCACAAAAGTCTCTACTTGAGTCACTACAAAAGTAACTCTCAGACTAAACAATTTCCTTTTCTAAGGAAAACTATAACTTATAAACTAATGACTATTATGCCTATCTCAAGAAAAGAAAGGTCAGGGATAACTGAAACCCTAATACCATTGCCTTGAACCCTCTGGAGTCTGGAAGACGTCCAATAAAAGTTCCACAATAACGTTTGCATCATAGCCAGCCGACATAGGCAAAATAAAATAAGGAGGTGAGATTTCATTTATCTTACACATAATGCAGACATGCAGTGGTACGACTCACAGGTACATAATACAACAATACTATATTCCTTTTATCTCCCATTTTAATTCTGCAACTCAAAACTCCAAGAAAATAATATACCAAACTCGACGATAAGCTTATCAAGCATACCAGACACGGTTTATCCATCGAAGGACGGGAATAAAGAGAAACTAATTGAAACCGTATAGTCCCATTCCTACACAGCCTCATGAAATATCCGATTCTAACATCGGAGCTAATTTGATATTTTGGAAAGGAATGGTCAGTATAGGTTTCACATCCGCCCACCTCAGGCAATGGTGATATCGTGTTACGCACACAGTCTAATCGTGGCTATTGTTTTACGCTCACGAGACTTTAATCATAATGTACGTACTATCATAACCACATGTGATCTCAAACTCTCTATAACACATCAGGCTCTTTATGAAACCTCTACAACTGAAACACGGCTCCCTGGGCACAACGGCCTCACCGAACATAGTGTTAACTATGTATCTGGGCAAAATTGATGGAATACGTCCAATTGGTCTATCCATCGGATAACCTCATGATTTCACCAGAATCCCCTTGTGTCAATCGCTGACCGATGATATTCTCGGGTACAAATCATCGGCCCTTCGCTGATCCAAAGTTCTCAAACAGACTTGTCATGTTTGTGTAAGGATATTTTAAGGTACTTGCTTACAAGTCATAACACATTATGAAATTGGATCAACAATCCAATCATTTATTTCTTTACACTTTTTTAATTGAGCCTTTCTCTTGGCTTCCAAGAAATCAAATAACTCTTAGTCCATTAAATCTTATGGAGGTATGGATAATGAATTATCCACACTTTACGACAAATGGTCTTGCTTCACCATAAGTCATAAATTATTAAGTTCATATTTTCATTAAGTCATCCTCGACTTAGGTTTTCCATTTACTTGAAATACTAGTCTTGAAGACTGAAATTATCTTTTGTCTTTAAACCCAAAGCCTTTGGTTAAAACCAAATCATTTTGAAATCAGGTTACATCAAAGTACATAAGTACCAAATTCCTCAAAACAATTTCTTGAAAAACATCGAAACTCTTAAAATACCATTTTACCGCTTTTTACTGTGTTTTAACTTAAATTCCATATCATCATCTTTCTCAAATCCTTTACTTTCCTAAGTTACCATACTTATATTAAAGTATTAAAATACTGATATCAAACTCTACATCATTGTTTTCTCAAAAATCCTTAAAAATGTTTGACGACAGTTTCGCCGTTTTTTTGCTGGTTTTAGGCCCAAAAGCCATACTTTTGAAAATATGGTTCTTCACCTCAAATCTATTACTCACCAAGGATATAATACTCATTTTAAGATGTTCAAAACACTGATTTTATAATTTTCTTTCCATGTATACAAAATTCCTAAAACTTGACCGAACGTCGTTAAATTTGTAAAACGCGTAAATACTTTTCAACGATTTTACACTCTAATAGTCCAAAACTCATTTTTGAGTTTTAGAACAGTTTAATAGGTATGAAAAGCAGTCTCTAACTGTCCAATAGAATTTATTTTCGAAAATTTCATTTTAGTCCCTAAACTTTCATTAATTACAAAAAGGTCCTTATTCACTTAAAATCTTATAACTTTTTATTTAAAACTTCAAATCTCACCAAACCAACTTCTTTAGAAATATTTTTAAGTTGCCCTCAAACTTTCCATAAATCACTTTTCTGCTCCAAAAATTTTTCAATAATTGCAAAAAGGTCCTTTTTCATCAAAAAGCTTATAACTTTTTATGTATTAACCCAATTAACACCAAACCAATTTCTATGGTTTTGTCTCATCAAGGACTACAATATTAACATTCAAGAACACGAATTTCAGTGAAGCCACTGGAATTCTCAGAAATTGAAATTTAGTCCCTAAGGACTCACAAATCCATAACTTTCAATATACACATCCAAATCAATCCAAACCAATTTCTATATTCTTATATAGTCATTTACTTCTCATAAAAATTATTCAAATAATTTAACACATCATGGAACCCCTCAACCCAGTCATGACCGAATGACCTTAATTATTTATGTTAAGCATATTTGTTTAACAAAACAATCAACGATGATCAAGGTCTTGATTAAAGATCAACAACACCAAAACCACATATATCACAACCAACATATATCAAACTAAATCCTCCAAGAGGATCACACACATATGCAAATAAATATACAAATTCATACTTAGGAATTAAAAAAAACCACATAAACACTAATAAACCATTACATATCTACATTAAGGTAGGATAGTAGTAATCCCCCCCCCCCTACCTCTTGTAGATCCCTTAAAACAAGCAAGAATGATGTTGTTCTACTAGGGATGGCCACGGTTTTTCTTCCAAAATCCTAGAGATCAAAACACAAAATTCAAACGGATTATATAACTAAGCTTAGACATAACCAAAGATAGGAATCAAGGCTTAGATGACTTATCTTAAGCCAAAAGGATGATGATTTAAGAGATTGATGTTCTTGACAAATAAATACCCATTTTTGTAGAAGGCTCAAAATAAATTTTTGGATGAGATAACTAAGGCTTAGAATGATGAGAGGGTCATGGATCTATGGTTGATTCATGAAACAAACTCTTGGATGATTGTTTGGAGGTGGAGGCCGAATTCTAGAAGAAAGAAAGGAAAGAATGAATTTTACTTCATGAACAAGGATAATGAGAGGATGATGAATATGATCTTGGTTTTTCAATAGAGCAATTGGAAGGTGGAGGCATGGTGGTGGCCGAATCATGGAGTAAGAAAAGAAAAGGAAGAACTTTGTGATTTTAGAGAAATGAACTTAAGATGATGAAATGAAATGAAAGTATTTTGTGTCATGTAATATGATAAGTTGAAATGCAATGTAGATGAGTGTGAGAGAGGGTGGTAGAGTTTCATGAAAGGAAAGAATGAAGAACATTTTGTGTTCTAGAAAAATGAAGTAAAGTGATGAGGTTTGGTTCTTGAAACTTAATAACCTAGTAAGTTATCAACTTAGTGTTGTAGGTGAAATGAAAAGAGAGTTAATGTGTGTGGAGGTGGATGCCGTGGATCAATGAAGAGAGGAGGAGAAGAATTCAATTTGACATTGTCTTATTTAAGTGAGAACCATGGTGAAAATAAACTAAACCTTGGTTATGTTAAATGGTGATTCACCTTGGTTAACATAAATACCATTAATGGCTATGATGAATCATTAGGATGAGTCATGAAAAATACGTGGTGGAGGTGAATGGGAGGATGTGGCTGATTTGTAACCATACAAAGGAAGGAGAAGCCAAATTGAATTTGTCTTGTAAACCGCTGTTGAAGTTAACTAAGCCAATGTTAGGTTAGTAAGGAAATATCTAGACATTTTTGGCTTAGCATTTATGAGCATTGATGAGGGAGGTGAGTCACTACTATGACTCACCATGGTGACTCATCCCCTATGAGTCATCATGGATGACTCGCCGTTCTATCTCCCGGTGTATCTCTACGCATCCGTGTCCGATTACGTTATTTACCCGATTAGGGTTTTTGAGAGGAAAATGATGAAATAAAAGCAAAATGAAATGAGTTTGGTTTAGTGGAGGGGCTTCACGAAATTTAGTAGTTTTAGAAGGTATTTTGGTCAAAATTCACTTAGAGACACTTTTGGAGTTTCACTTAAAGACTAGGGGCATTTTGGTCTTTTTACTTGAATAAATATCATGATATTTTAATGTAATCATTATGCTATGAAAATTTGTGTGGTGAAGGTGCTCCTAAGGTGATGTGGCGTGAGTTGCTAGGGAGAATAAGGTAAAATGTTGTCATGCCACATTTGAAATTACAATGCAAGCTTAAGGGTATTTTAGACATTTCACACTTAAATCATCGTTACATGCATTAACTGCATGATGACTAACCCCTATAACTCACCCCCTTGAGTCATCACAAATGACTCATTGTCCTCATCCGTCCGGCGTCGGGTTTCCTCTCTGCACCTCCGTTCTCGATTCCGTCAATCCCCGATCGTCGAGTATTCGCCCGAATAACGTATAATAACTTATTTATTTTGAAAATTTTAAAAATAACCACTATGGTTGGAAATAAAATAAAAATATAAACTACTTCTTTCTCGGGTCAAAATTAGGTTTTCTGATCAGTAAAATCTTACTGTCAGTTAAAACGCAGACCGGGTTTCGTCTGAATTTTAAACCTAAATTTTTACCGTAACCTTATACCATAAGGTAGAGTAAAATTATAATTTTATTTTATTAAAAATCATTTTCTAGAACTAGTATAAAAATCACAAACAATTAAATTCTACCGATAATTGAAAACCAGTAAAAACAGCAAAACGGTAAAAACAGTAAAAACAAGGTGTTACAATACTTCCCCTCTAAAAGAATTTTGTTCGCGAAATTAACTTGTCTTGGAAAAAAAACACAAATATCGTTTCTTGAAACGTGACGTGAATTATTTCAAAGATTAGACCATTGCTCTGACTTATACTATATTCTCTAAAACTCCTGATACAATAGTTCAGGCAAACCCCTATTTGAACTCTCAAGACTCGAAGCACACTCGAATGATTCGAATGTCAATAGAATAAAATATATGAACTTCCGATAGATTTGAAAATTTAATTGATACCAAACTTTGACTCGCATTTACGATGGCGATTCTAACACACCGATGGTAAATTAGAACTCAGAATGCAAACCAAAATTTTTATGAGAGAAAATAATTCTCCTAACTTTACTCTCACAAGAAAGAATAAAGTAGAATGAATAGAAAAACAAAGAATGTTCTCATATGTGAAAATGTTCTTAAATAGATTCCCGAATGTAAAGTGCCCGGCCGGTACAGATTTACAAACATTACTCCAATAAAGCAATTCTTCCCACAAGAACTCCCTTCAAAGGAAAAATCTTTGAAGGCGGTGATTCTCTTTCTTTCCAAGAGTCTAAGACTCAGGTCAAACTTACTCTTGGTTTTTAAGAAAACCACAGTAAAAGAATTTACGAGTTTCCTTACTTGAAGTATCTCCAAACTTATGAGAGAGAAAATAATTCTCCAAACTTTACTTTCACAAGAAAGAATAAAGTAGAAAGAATAGAAAAACAAAGAATGTTCTCATATGTGAAAAAGTTCTTTAATAGATTCCCGAATGTAAAGTGCCCGGCCGGTACAAATTTACAAACATGACTCCAATAAAGCAATTCTTCCCACAAGAACTCCCTTCAAAGGAAAAATCTTTGAAGGCGGTGATTCTCTTTCTTTCCATGAGTCTAAGACTCAGGTCAAACTTACTCTTGGTTTTTAAGAAAACCACATTAAAAGAATTTACGAGTTTCCTTACTTGAAGTATCTCCAACTCGTTTTTCACAATAATAGAATGAATTGGCAAAATTTTCATCTGCCAGAAAATTTATAACTCTTTAAACCTAATCATCTCTTCCAACTCAACGGCATATGCAGTGATTGTCATGTCCTCTTGTCCGTGCTGCAGAAATTCAATCTCTTCCCATGACTCACTTCAGTGGAAGCATTCTTCTCCAGAAATTTGCTTCGAAACACATTCCAGGTGACAGCTTCTTATCTTGCTACTAACATCTGGCAAGTTTCTCTCCACCAAAATCCAGCATCTCCTATCAACAGAAATGTCCCACAAGCTACCTTCCAATGATCAGCATACTCCATAGTTTGCAAGTTCCTTTATATTTCCTAAATCCAAAGCTCAGCTTTCTCCAGATTAAGCTCACCATCAAATTGAGGTAGGTTACTATGGCAAAACTCAGCTAGTCCTCGCCTCTCAGCAATCTCCTCATTCTATCGGGCCACGGTTGTTGCTAGCTCCCTCAAGACTTGTACAATTGCACTCATAGCTTTAGGATCCTTGATTACTGAATCAGATCTACTTGTTTCCGAACTAACCATAATTTTCTAATCAAAGCATAGTATTCCGAATTAGGAAGAAAACAATGCATCAAAATCCGTCCAATATTATTCCTCCTTAGGAATAATAGTGAAAAAATCAACAACCAATGTTGTATCCTTTCGGAACAACGTCATGAAAAACATAAACTCAACCAAGGATAGACTAAAGTCATTATCCTTCCCAACATTGGTTCTTCATAGAACCAAAACACAAAAAAAAAAAAAACACAAGACACAACCAGAGAAAACACAACAAAAACGACAACAGACCTAAAACCCCAAGCCCAAAAGACTCGACCAGCTCAAATACCAAAAATGTAGCACCCTTCTAGAGCGTTACATCGTATGTGACATTTTAAGGCCGAAAAGTAGGTTGATTAAAATTGGCTATAAAAGAATGGGGAAATTTTTTATTTTTCGCAAGTCACAAATATAAATACTTTGATTCAATGAATGGACAACGAAATCTTCCATTATCACAATTAGGATCATAAGATCAAAAATCATTTACAGGATACCTAACCCGACTCATAAACATAAATCATAGAATGTACGGACTCAACATAAAGATGTGGAGACGCAGCTCCTAAAATATAAGATACTTGGAGTCACAGCTCCATAGATAGATACATTAACTCCCAAACATACCTAGCTGGCCAAACTAAAATGGAAAAGACAATCCTCTCTCGTACATCATAAGAAAGACAAACCCAACTGACGAGATCTAGTGGAAACTCTATTTGAGTCCACTGCCGATGTCATCACAAAAGTCTCTACTTGAGTCACTACAAAAGTAACTCCCAGAATAAACAATTTCCTTTTCTAAGGAAAACTATAACTTACAAACTAATGACTATTATGCCTATCTCAAGAAAATAAAGGTTAGGCATAACTGAAACCCTAATACCATCGCCTTGAACCCTCTGGAGTCTGGAAGACGTCCAATAGAAGTTCCACCATAATGTTCGCATGCTCGAACCTCGATCTCTCTGATGAATCGGTCAAGTGTCTTCTTAACGTCTCAATCTTCTCAACAGAATAAAGAAAGCACATAGCCAGTCGACATAGGCAAAATAAAATAAGGAGGTGAGATTCCATTTATCTTACACATAATGCAGACATACAGTGGTACGAATCACAGGTACATAATACAACAATACTATATTCCTTTTATCTCCAATTTTAATTCTGTAACTCAAAACTCCAAGAATATAATATACCAAACTCGACGGTAAGCTTATCAAGCATACCGGACACGGTTTGTCCATCGAAGGACAGGAATAGAGAGAAATTGATTGAAACCGTATAGTCCCATTCCTACACAGACTCATGGAATATCCGATTCTAACATCGGAGCTAATTTGATATTTTGGAAAGGAATGGTCAGTATAGGTTTCACATCCGCCCACCTCAGCCAATGGGGCTATCGTGTTACGCACACAGTCTAATCGTGGCTATTGTTTTACGCTCACGAAACTTTAATCATAATGTACGTACTATCATAATCACATGTGATCTCAAACTCTATGTAACACCTCAGTCTCTTTATGAAACCTCTACAACCGAAACTCGGCTCCCTGGGCACAACGGCCTCACCGAACATAGTGTTAACTGTGTATCTGAGCAAAATTTCCAGAATACGTCCAATTGGTCTATCCAACGGATAACCTCATGATTCCACCAGAATCCACTTGCTGTCAATCGTTGACGGACGATATTGTCGGGTACAAATCATCGGTCCTTCATGCAATTATTATTCTAAGCAAAGGGTTCGAGTTACACACAAAAGGGAGATCACCAATTTCAAATAATTTCCTTCCTCACAAGGGCATTTAGTATTTTACTCATTCGCTCAATTTGTCTAGGATATCAACTTTCACTCAATTTCACATTTCAAGAGCACTTTCCATGAATTTGATTTTCATCTCAAAAATAGTTCCCACGAAAACATACATGCAACATCAAAAGGTCTTTTAAAGGTTGTAATGGGGCCTGGCTAAAGGTAGGATATTCAAAGGTACTAGACTTTACATCCCTAGGAATTAAGAGAGCATGAAACTTTTTACCTTGACTTTCCACTCTTATTCCTTTTCCAATTTATTTTATTTTATTTTATTAATTTTTTTTGGGTGGCTACAACCTTTTCCTTTTAATACCCCTTTTTTTATTTTTCCCTTTTTTGGCATTTTTTTATTTTTCTTCTTTTTCTTTTTCCCTTTTGCCTTTGGCTTCAACCTTTTTTTTTCTCAACCCAAAATAACATATCGAACCCTTGTAGCCACCCCAAACTTAGTTTCCTTCAACTCTTATCATGCTAAGCATCCATACTCTCCTAAATCCTAAGATTGGGTTAACATGGTTTTTCTGGATTTTTGGCTTATAACATAAGGTCATCAAGAAACAATAGGCTATTAGGCTCAATGTGCTAAGTAGGGAACATGCATTAGGGATGGTCCTTTTTAGGCCAAGTAGCTATTTCAAAGAAAATTGACTAAATCATTTGATGCAAACATATAAACATGCAAACCATGAAGAGATTCAAGTAAATCCGGGAAAGTGCAACTTAAAAGTGATTCACACAATTTAAAAACAATGTTGGAGGCTCGAATTCCTCACCTGGACATTTTTTGTAAATTGTTTGACCGAGATACAATCTCTAGTGTGTGCACCCTTTCACCCCAAACTTGTCAAAAATCATACAATCATAATAAAATTTCTCAAAGTTCAATTTTCAATTTTTCACATGGGGATCAATTTCCAATTTTCAAATCATTAGGGGAAATCATCAAAAATAAATATTTATCATGCAATCCATTTATGCTAAATTTAATTAAATTCATTCAAGCTTACCCACATAAGACTCAAACACATATGACTCAAGTAAAGAAAAACAAAATAATTAAAAAGAGAAGGGTTTAGAAAAACTCATTGAAGACGCTTCCACCCGGATCCCATAGCCTGTGGTAAAAAGACCAAGAGATGCCCAAGATGTAAGACCTTCCTCCCGGGTCCCATGGCTTATGGAGTGGAGATGGAAGAAGCAAGTGTGATGAGATTCCATTGACTTCTTTAAGTGATATGATGAGCTCACTTCCTCCTGGGTCAAATGGTAAGTCACCTACTCCAAGAATGGCCTTTATGTAATTAGTTTCTCCATGAAGCACTAGAACCATAACTTTTTGAGTTGACCTTAGAGCCTTTGCCGCTGTTGATGAAAACTCCCAATTCTCAGGCAATGACTTAAACTCCCAAGTTGGTATTTTCACAAAGTAATGTTGTAGACAAATAGAAGGTACCAACTTTGTTACATCCACACATGCATGCAAACCAACATATTTATCCAACTCAGAATTTTTAGGCTCCTCAATAGGAATGGTGAGAGAAGTATTTTCCACATGATTGGTCTCTTTTGTCCCTTGCAAAGGAACAATAGGAGATATTTCCTCTTTGCACTCCTCTTCATGATCCTCTCCTCTTGAATCATCTTCCACCACCACTTCATCTTCATTCACGTTCATGCTAGCAAATAGATTCTCTTCAATTTGAATTCCATGTTGCTTTTCTACTAGTAATTTAGAAAATTCACTAGCTCGTTCTTCTAACTTCTGAAAGTTGTCACTTAGCGATGCCACTATCTTACTAGCATTTTTCCTTGCTCGCATTTCAGCCCTCTGAATCATGGAATTAACTTCCTCCTTGCTACGCTCTATGCTCAAGCTCAAAAGATAAGCATCTATATCCCAAAGTATCTCTAGCAAATCGGGATCCAGCTCGAAGTATGGTGGTGGTTGCAAAGATGACAAATAGGATATTCATTCCTCTTTGGAGTATATCTTCACGTTCTTATCAGTGATACCATCAAACACGATCCAATCAAGTTGATATTCCCAAGTTGGATAGTAACGATAGTCTATGTGTTTCATCAATCTTGCACAAACAAAACTCAAAATAAAAGGTCAAATATATACAAATAAAAATTAAAAAGACTAAAGTAGTTGCCTCCTTTGTTACTAATGATATTGGTTTTACCAATCCCCGACAACGACGCCAAAAACTTGATGGGCTCTGGCAAGTGTACCAGATCGAAGCAAGTAATAATTAAAATGGCAAAACCAAGTACAACTTCACAAATTAAACAACTATTTTAGACTAAGAAATAGGTGTGAAAAGATTTCAAGAAAATAAAAGAAACAATAAAATCAAATCAAATATTTTTGGGATTATAAATTAAAAAAGATTTCCAGGAATTGGGTTACCAACAAGGCTGCTCATGCTACTAAATTGACTACCCTTCTTGTTAATTATCAAAATTGCCTTGAAGGTGAATTTATCCTAAATAAGTTAATGTTCCCTCTCGGGATACAAGAACCGTGCCCAATTAAACCAACCCCTACTCTCGTGGTAATTGTAATTAAATTGAACCCATTAAGATTCGTGACAATTCAATGAACCCTCGAAGGACCGCTTCTAACTCTCATGATTTAAGTCCTAAGTTCAATCCTTATAGATCCAATACCTAAGTTCACCGCTAGGTTCGTCCTTAGAGTATCTATGACATGCAAATAAGTGCACACCGAATTCACAAGTAATTCATGCAATAGGAATTAAATCGAAAGCAAACTGAAATTAACAAGAAGAAAAACGTCAATTCATAACATTAAACAAGTCTTGGGCATAGCCCCAATTCCTAGAAATAAAAACAACTACTCAAGCATAAAATAAAGAACAAGAAGAAGAAAAGAAAACTCCATTGATAATTTCACTCTGTGGCCTAGGCGGTGCTCTCCTCGGTACTGTGTTGTTCCTCTAAGGCGCTGTTGTGTTCCTTCTTTTCGGTTCTTTGTGCCATGGCTATATATATTTTAACTTTCAAACAGTCAATCTCCTAATTTAATTAGGATTGAATGCGTGGGCCCCTGCCAATTCTTTTATCACGTTGCTTTGTGACAATTCTAATGCAAATCTTATCTTTTAATTGGTAAATTCATATCTTTTCAAGTTTGTCATTTCACGTGGGACCCTTGCAAGACTTGCTTCACATTGATGGCCCTGATCCTTTGCTTCATGCCAATTGCCAAATCTTCTATTCAATTCTAACCTCCATTTGTTTCAAACTTGTCCTCTCATGATCTGCACGTGATTTTAGTTCCAATTTCTTCCAAAAATCGAAGTTCATGTGGGACCTGCAAATAATTGTTTAGCCAATTTGACCTTTCAAATCCATTATCCTTTATTGTTGTGATAGGAAATTATTAACCAAATCCAAATTGATTTGGATCCAATCTTTTATCTCAATGCCAATTGAATTATCTTTTAATCATAATAATCCAAATCCAATTTGATTTGGATTCAAATCCATCATGAGGGCCCTTGCAATTTACTTGGCAATCTTCAATTTAATTGATTTCCATTCTTTTCTTCTTGATTCTTTCCTAAAAATCAAAAGTAAGAATAATATCAGAAAATTAATATAAATCTAATTAAAATTAATTAAATACACATATTGACTCTAAAATAACCAAAATAGGAAAACAAAGTCTAATTTGGGTCAATTCAAGCATTCAAATCAATTTAATTGATGAAATCCACTCTAAAATAAAAGATAAAGCATGATAAGACAGTGGAAAAATTCCCATCGAAGGATCCTTGCGAATGGTCATGATTCATGATTCGAAAGTTTACCTCTTGAAGCGATGGCTATTTGTTGAAATTCGTCTATCACGAACACCGCACGAACGGTGTCTCTAGAGGTATCCACACGAGCGGATTCCGTGAGCGTCCAACGTGACGAACCGAAGCGTCATTGTCTCACAGTGCTAGCTTCAAAACCGAGACTTTGTTGTTCACACTTACTCTCTTTTGTGCGGCTAGGTTATCAACCGTGTGGGCACAACAACTTAAGTGGTCTACTTATAGTATCACCTCCTTAAGTGAGTTAGTGAGCAACATTTGACCTAAGCCCATCTACTATGCGCTAGGCCCAATAAGAAAGTCCAACTTTCTTTTAATGCTTCTTTTAATCCGCTCTTTTGTGTGTGACCCTATAGGTTCCAAATACGTTAGCAGTAATATTAAATCCCATTTAATATTACAAACAGTGAGCGGTATCTAGCAATACATCACTGCTACCTAAGTAGTGAGAAAGTCAGTGATTTGACGAAACCTTTCTGTGACAAATATTCATGTGCATTGTTATCCCTTTGTCTATATATCTATATTGAACACAAGGCATAGAATGTGTCACCCTTGTATGGTTCAATATCATGTCCCCTGATACCCGAGTAGACTTAACAACAAATGAGGTCAATATCTCATATTGACTCATTTCAGCACGGCCATGCATTTTACAGTCTCACTCTATCAGGGGGCCCACAGATATTACTCCTGTTATGTAGGAGGGACAAATTCCATCTAGGTCACTCACATCCCTCTGCATGGCTCGTGGTATGCCCAATGATCGTCTTTATAATCATCCTATTACAAATGACGTTTGACGATATTAAAGCACACGACTCCTCATGTAGGGATCGTAGTGATTTCAGGTCGAAGGATTACATACACCATTGTCACTATGAGAACTACTTATGACACTCACATAATGGTCCATGTAGTGTTCTCATGGTGGGTCAATCCAGTACATCATTACCTTAATGCGTACCTATGTGGCAACTCGATATCTCATATCTATGACCCGTGAGATGTGGTCATCGATCCGCACACATAATAGTCTCAATTGTATTATTATTGTCCTTATTAATAAAATACTTGACTACGGATATTTAAGAATAGGATTTCATTGTTAAATAGTGTCTCACGATCAAGTCATATACTTGATATTCTATTGAACATAAATTTCTATTCTAAGGACTTTATTATGTTTAAACAAGTAACACAATAAACTGGAATGCCTCATATCATATATATATATGAAATAGCAAGATACAAATGTAAGTCTAAAGAAATACATTGACCTCTAGGGCTTACACCAACAATCTCCCACTAGCACTAGAGCCAATCAGGCATCAATCTAATGCCCATCGATCTAGTGTGACCTTCATGCTTCTGTTGAGCAAGAGGTTTCGTAAGTGGGTCAACAACGTTATCAAGTGTTGGTACTCTGCATATCTTCACATCTCCTCTATCGATAATCTCTCGAATGAGATGGAAGCACCTAAGTATATGTATGGATCGCTGATGAGATCTAGGTTCCTTAGCTTGTGCAATGGCCCCATTGTTATCACAATAGAGATCAATGGGGTCCACAATACCAGGAACCGTACCAAGCTCAGTAATGAACTTCCTGATCCAAACAGCCTCCTTTGCTGCATTGGAGGCAGCAATATACTCAGCCTCTGTAGTAGAATCGAAATCGTCTCTTGCTTGGAACTTTTCCAGCTCACACCCCGCCATTCAGAAGAACACATAACTAGATTGCGATCTGGAATCATCCTTATCGATGCCCGGGAACCTAGCATCGGTGTAACCTATTACATCAAGCTCTTCCTCACCTCCATATACCAAGAACAAATCCTTAGTTCTTCTCAAGTACTTAAGGATGCTCTTGACAACAGAGACCGGTGACTTTCACCGGGATCGATCGATACACGCTCGTTATGCTTAAAGCATACGATACATCTGGTCGAGTACATAACATGGCATACATGATAGATCCAATTGCGGATGCATATGGAACCTTACTCATGCGATCCCTTTCTTCTTGAGTGGAAGGGGATTGTGCCTTTGATAGGCATATACCATGTGACATAGGCAAGAGTCCTTTCTTGGATTCATGCATGTTAAAGCGTCTCAACACTTTGTCTATGTATGTACTCTGACTTAGGCCAAGCAATTTCAACGATCTATCCCTATAGATCCTGATTCCCAATACATAGTAGCCTCACCCAAATCTTTCATAGAGAAGCAATTCCCTAACCATGTCTTTACATTTTGTAGTGTAGGGATGTCATTTCCAATGAGTAATATGTCATCTACATATAACACCAGAAAAACAACAATGCTCCCACTAACCTTCTTGTAGACACAAGGTTCATCTTCATTTTTGATGAATCCGTCATTGTCTTACAAAGATCATCAAAACGAAGGTTCCAACTTCTGGAAGCTTGCTTCAATCCATAGATTGACCGCTGCAATTTACATACCTTTCGGGCATCCTCTGAAATGTCAAAGCCTTCAGGTTGTGTCATGTACACATCCTCAAGAAGCTTTCCATTAAGGAAGGCAGTTTTGACATCCATCTGCCATATCTCATAATCATGGTATGCAGCGATAGCAAGTAAGATCCGGACGGATTTAAGCATCGCAACAGGTGAAAAGGTCTCATCATAGTCGACACCATGACTTTGCTTGAAACCCTTAGCGACCAATCGCGCCTTAAAGGTGTGCACCTTACCATCCATGTCAGTTTTCTTTTTGAAAACCCACTTGCACCCTATAGGTTTTACCCCTTCAGGTGGCTCTACCAAGGTCCATACCTGGTTAGTGTACATGGAATCCATCTCAGATTTCATGGCCTCAAGCCACTTCTCAGATTCTGGGCCAGTAATGGCCTCCTGGTAGGTCACAGGCTCACCTTGATCCATGAGCAATACATCACCTTGTGGAGTCATGAGAAATCCATATCTCTCAGGCTGGTGACGTATCCTGTTAGATCTACGCTGGTCTTGTGCTACTGGAGCGGGTTGTTCCTCCACAACATTCTGTGAAGGTTGCTCCTGTTCCACCAATGGTAGGTCACTACTCTGTGATTCTTGAATTTCTTCAAGTTCTATCTTCCTCCCACTGGTTCCTATGGAGATAAACTCCTTTTCTAGGAATACACCAAATCAGTGCGACAAACACTTTGCCTTCGGAAGGATTATAGAAATAGTATCCCTTGGTTTCTTTGGGATACCCCACAAAGAAGCATTTATCAGATTTGGGATCAAGCTTATTAGAAACTTGATGTTTTAAATATGCTTCACAACCCCAAATCTTCATAAAAGACATGCTGGGTCGTCTACCAGTCCATATCTCATATGATGTCTTTTCTACCGTTTTGGATGGAACACGGTTAAGTGTAAAAGCTGCTGTCAATAGAGCATATCCCCAAAAGGAGTTTGGAAGGTTTGCATGACTCATCATAGACCGAACCATGTCCAACAAGGTTCGATTTCTCCTCTCAGAAACACCATTCCATTGTGGTGTTCCAGGTGGAGTGAGTTGAGATAAAATCCCACACTCTCTCAGATGATCATCAAACTCTAGGCTCAAATATTCACCACCTCGATCTGATCGAAGAGCTTTAATATTTTTACCAAGTTGGTTTTGTACCTCATTTTTGAATTCCTTGAACTTTTCAAAGGATTCCGATTTATGTTTCATAAGATACACAAATCCATATCTACTGAAATCATCAATAAATGTGATGAAGTACTGAAAACCACCTCTAGCTAATGTGTTTAGGGGTCCGCATACATCGCTATGTATAAGACCCAAAAGATCGTTGGCTCTTTCACCTTTGTCGGTGAATGGAGCTTTAGTCATCTTTCCCAATAAACAAGACTCACATATCTCATATGATTCATAATCAAATGAGTCCAAGAGTCCATCTTTATGGAGCTTCGAAATGCGCTTCTCATTTATATGGCCTAAACGACAATGCCAAAGATAAGACGGGTTCAACTCATTTGGTTTGATCCTCTTAGTATTTACGTTATAGATGGGCATTTCAAGATCAAGGACATAAAGTCCATTACTCATGTGTGCACTAGCATAGAAAATATCATCCAAATAAATAGAACAACTTTTGTTCTTTATTATAAAAGAAAAACCAATCTTGTCCAAACAAGAAATGGAAATGATATTCCTGCTAATTGCAGGCACAAAATAACAGTTCTTTAACTAATCAATAGTAAGCCCAGTGGGCAAAGTCAATACATAAGTCCCTACGACTAAAGCAAGCAACCTTTGCTCCATTTCCAACTCGTAGGTCGACTTCGCCCTTTGCCAATGGTCTACTCCTGTTTAGATCCTGCACATTTGTACAAATGTGAGAACCACATCCGGTATCTAATACCCATGATGCGGAAGTAGATAAATTGACTTCTATAACAAACATACCTGAAGTGGAAGTCTCACTTCCTTCTTCTTCTTCTTGCTTTCTTCCGGGTATTTTGGGCAGTTCCTCTTGCTTGCTTGCTCTTGGTAGAGCAGCTTGAGGTGCACGATCATATCGTACGCCTCCATGGTCTCATGTTGCTTTTGCAGCTCGGAGGTCATGGCAAGCAAGCATAAGACAGCCCACGTCTAAGGCGTCATCCTGATGCTTCTTATAAGCATCCCTGTCAGCCCTAGGAGCACTTGAAGCCGGTGGCTTCTCAAGAATAGGCTCCTCAAGAACATACAGCTTTTTCTCATGTTTGAGGACAATCCTCAAGTTTCTGTACCAGTCCGATAGTTTGTCTTCTAGGCGGATCGAATGAAGTTACTTGATGTGTTTGATGCCATGGTAATCTACGAGATAAATATGCAAAGTATAAGTATCATGCCATGAGTTATTTAATAAGGTCTTTAATTAAATACGCCTCCCACTATTTTACTCAAAACAATGACCTCATCATTGATTCTTTCTAGTGGGCCAAGATCCATATTTCACCTAGCTTTAAGTCGCTTTGGCTGATCACCCAAAATTCGGTTATTTAGCTAGGAAACACTTTCCGATTGCATCTCATGAAACTCTTGGATAGTTGGGTGAATAACTCTTATTCTAATCCATCACATGGACTAAAGCCCAACTTATGAGCCTCTAGCCTTTCAATCCTATTGAAGTTGGCTTAGTTAAGTCGACCCAATGGATAGCAGTTGAACATTACATTTGTCCCATCGCGCCTTACTATTATAGATAAAGGTACCCGCTTTGGCGGACCCATAGTTATCGATAGTAGTCTTGCGAGTGCCATGCATCGGAAGGCCTTTAAATGTGACTTAATATTTCTTTGAGGTTTGATTAAACTTGTCTCATCATTTGTTAAACTCTTTAACTTACTATTTTCATACTGCATCTCATACATATATTAGTTAAACATCTTTTAACATCTATATACATACATGCATCTCATACATATATAAGGTAAATAAATGTGATATGGTTATGGCCCTAACGCATTGATTCTCCCAGCCAATGAGAGAATCTAAACTAAAACCTAGGAGCGTCCAAGCTTCTCCAAGCAAGATCTCCCACGTGATGCGTCTTCTTGTCTCCATCATTACATTACATAAACAGAAACCTCATTTTACATATGAGGGGAGTGAGATGAGAAAAGAAAATACATATGGAATATAAGAGAAAGGCACGGCACGCAGGTCGTATTTCAAAATATAAACCAAAAGGTAAAAGGACTAAGGCCATAACCATTCACCATACATCACCAAATAAATAGTAACAACCAATAATAACACATAATCATTATTATTATTAATTTCATAAATTAGAGATTTCAAAATCTGAATTTTGAAAACATAACATATATATATATAATAAATCACATTTATTATAATAGATGTTACTATAAATCATATTTATTGCAATTGTTGTTACCACAAATCACATTTATTATAAATCATATTTATTGTAAATGACATAAATCACATTTATTGCAATTGTTGTTACCACAAATCACATTTGTTGTAATTGACATAAATCACATTTATTCAATTAACATAAATCACATTTATTGTAACAAATCACATTTATTGTAATTGATATAAATCACATTTCAAAATCTGAATTTTGAAAACATAACATATATATAATAAATCACATTTATTATAATTGATGTTACTATAAATCACATTTATTGTGATTGATATAAATCACATTTCAAAATCTGAATTTTGAAACCGTAACATATATATAATAAATCACATTTATTATAATTGATGTTACTATAAATCACATTTATTGTGATTGATATAATTATTAAATGGTGACATAAAATTTCAAAATTTGAATTTCGAAATTACACACTACGCAGAGGTAGCACGGGGGTCCCGCTGGAAATTCCGAAATTCCGAAGTGTGCCTTGCTTCCTTGGTGGCTAGGGCGTCAACCTTTCAACCCTAAAACCGCAAGGCCCGTGAACACTTCACGTTGCAAGGAACGACGGCTACAGTTTCAACACTTGGAACATCAGCCGCAACAACATGAACTTTTCATGTCTGAAACCCCTTAACGCCGCCAACACAAAACTGAAAACAATCATGTTTAACATCAACATTTGATGCCATCGCAGAACATAATAAGGATTCAGAACCAATGTACATATCGCATATATACACAAACATGCAATAGACATATATATCATATACATACGAAAATCACAGAAACAAGGTTTCGCAAACCAGATGCAAACGATTTTCAAAAACAATTTTCAGAAAACGATTCACATTACAAACATGTTATCATACATAACAGATAAACCACGTAATAGAATCATGGTTTCGCAAGCGGCTCTGATACCACTGTTGGGAATTTGCGTATAAAACAAAAGAAACGCAGCGGAAAAATTCCCATCGAAGGATCCTTGCGAATGGTCATGATTCATGATTCGAAAGTTTACCTCTTGAAGTGATGGCTATTTGTTGAAATTCTTCTATCACGAACACCGCACGAATGGTGTCTCTAGAGGTATCCACACGAGCGGATTCCGTGAGCGTCCAACGTCACGAACCGAAGCGTCTCTGTCTCACAGTGCTAGCTTCAAAACCGAGACTTTGTTGTTCACACTTACTCTCTTTTGTGCGGCTAGGTTATCAACCGTGTGGGCACAACAACTTAAGTGGTCTACTTATACTATCACCTCCTTAAGTGAGTTAGTGAGCAACATTTGACCTAAGCCCATCTACTATGCGGTAGGCCCAATAGGAAAGTCCAACTTTCTTTTAATGCTTCTTTTAATCCGCTCTTTTGTGTGTGACCCTATAGGTTCCCAATACGTTAGCAGTAATATTAAATCCCATTTAATATTACAAACAGTGAGCGGTATCTAGCAATACATCACTGCTACCTAAGTAGTGAGAAAGTTAGTGATTTGACGAAACCTTTCTGTGACAAATATTCATGTGCATTGTTATCCCTTTGTCCATATATCTATATTGAACACAAGGCATAGAATGTGTCACCCTTGTATGGTTCAATATCATGTTCCCTGATACCCGAGTAGACTTAACAACAAATGAGGTCAATATCTCATATTGACTCATTTCAGCACGGCCATGCATTTTACAGGTCTCACTCTATCGGGGGCCCACAGATATTACTCCCTGTTATGTAGGAGGGACAAATTCCATCTAGGTCACTCACATCCCTCCGCATGGCTCGTGGTATGCCCAATGATCGTCTTTATAATCATCCTATTACAGATGACGTTTGACGATATTAAAGCACACGACTCCTCATGTAGGGATCGTAGTGATTTCAGGTCGAAGGATTACATACACCATTGTCACTATGAGAACTACTTATGACACTCACATAACGCTCCATGTAGTGTTCTCATGGTGGGTCAATCCAGTACATCATTACCTTAATGCGTACCTATGTGGCAACTCGATATCTCATATCTATGACCCGTGAGATGTGGTCATCAGTCTGCACACATAATAGTCTCAATTGTATTATTATTGTCCTTATTAATAAAATACTTGACTACGGATATTTAAGAATAGGATTTCATTGTTCAATAGTGTCTCATATCATATATATATATATGAAATAGCAAGATACAAATGTAAGTCTAAAGAAATACATTGGCCTCTAGGGCTTACACCAACATGCCACACTTTCGTGGCACTAGTGATCCAAACGAAAACCACGCTTCAAGAGGAAAACATAATAGCCATCATGTGATTCATGTTTGTAATGGACGATCCTTGGGGATGGTTTTCTTCCCCCTTGAGATTTGATTTTAAAATAGGATAATCTCATGAAAACCCAACAGATAAACCTACAACAACTAAACCCGAGACAGCATTAAAATATTATTTAATTAGGGTTTAGCCATTGTCGAATATTTGACATCCTAGTAGGGTCTAGGGCACCCTACGCACATGGATATATAATTATTACTCTGCGCTTGCCTCCTCGACTATGTCGATTACTTTCTCCCCACCTTGGCTATTCACTTATGCTTTCTCGACACCTCAAACCATGTTCCCCTCCTCTTTAGCTCGCTGCCACGTACTCTTTGGGGCTCCACGAAGCTCCAAAATTTGCCCTAACACACAAACAACATCCAGACATAGTCATAAACCCTATTCTTGCTCGAAATCCATAATCGATGCAAGAAACAATGAAAGAAATGGGGAAAATGACTAAGAACTTTAATGTCAACAATGTCGGCGTGTCGATGCATTAGGGATTTAGGCATTACCTCAGTTGTATCGGAGAATCGATGGTCGATACTTGACGTATTCGTCGCCCTGATCACAATGGTATAATCATAATTGTGACATAATGACCGGATTGCTCTTGATCTTCACTCTCTCTCTAGACCTTTCTCTCTTCAAGCTCTGTTCGCAGGTTTTATAACTTAAAATTTTCTGAAAATGAAAGAAACTTAAGAGGGTTGCTGCCATCAGAGCACGCTAGAGCGTGCAGGATCCCCAAGCTCTAGTGCTGGTTCCTCCCATGCTAAAGCGTGGCCCCTTGACTGCCACGTCTTTGCCACGCGTCTGATCAGTGTGACACCCTCTACCCCGCATGTATTTACAACACATAAAGGAAATAAATTAAAAGAAAAGCATAGGTATATTATTTATATAAGATAAAAACCATGTGTAAAAGGTTTACATTAACAAAACTTCGCTGAAAATAAAACAAGTTATAACAAGAAATATAACTGGAAAAACATAAACCCAACCCCGATATCACATTACAGAGCTGGTAACCAACAATCCGGAAATACCTTGGATAAATAAAACTAAACAAAAGGTAAATCCTAAACTACGAGTAAGCGGCTCCTCAGAGTCATTCCTCAACCAGTTGCTCAGCGACCTCTGCATAAAGAGATACATGCAAAGCAAACAACAGAAAACGAGGAGTAAGAAAATCATGTATAAACACAACGGCAAGGAAGCATTTAGCAAGATGAACATACATCACTTATTATAGTATAACAATAATTAACATATTATATCATTCACATCATCTCAACAATGTATGCTATGTGGTGAAGTACTACTCCGTTACGCATGTTGATCCAAACTATCTCAGGAAGATAACATCGGAGTTACATATCCATATTGGCCAATAAGCACCAACGTCGGCAGTTCACCAAACCATGGGTGAACCCCTTGGATAGCCGATGTACCTTACTCTCGAATGCACCACCACAGGGGCGCACGATTCACCTAACTCAGATGAATCACCACGGACGGCCAGATCGCCTTACTCTTGGACGTCCTCCCCTATGTGGAACTTCCCCCACTAACATCTCCAATGCATGAATGCATAAGCAGCAACAACACACAATCGAACAATCACCACCTCCACTTTGGCCAATAATCACCAAAGTTTTATCACCATCAACACCTTGACCAATAAGCATGAAGGCCCCCTAGGTCAATAAGCACCAAGGTTCAATACCTTGACCAATAAGCATCAAGGCCACTTTGGCCAATAAACACCAAAGCATAACAACATAAGGTAACCGATCGTTATCGTCTTAACCATATTAACGTTTATATTTAATTGTCTTTGTTAAGTCTTCATTAAATTATCTAACTTGTCTTTACAGGGAGGGGTGAATTGAGTTTTCAAAGAAAATATTTCCCTCTTAAAACTTTTTCACAAAGCTTTTTAAATCAGAGTTGCGGATTTGTGTTCTCAGGACCTGATGAAGGGTTTTTACAAAATCTTGACTAGAAGGTGATGAGGATAAGAAAGATTAATAACAAATAGGTTCCGGTTCAATAACTCAGTAATAACAAGATACAGTTTATACAGAACAAGAACAGAAATTATGCTTGAACTTTAAACATCAAAGTTGTAGGTTCTTGAATCATAAACTGAAAGTAAAGGAGTTTGATTTTAGAGATACTACACAACCAGATTTATCCTAGTTCAGTCACCACCACTATGACCTACATCCAGTCCCCACTCCACCTGTGGGATTTCACACACTAACACACAAGCTTTGCCAGGTAGCTTGAAAAACCTTCACACCACAGAGCACTCCTTCACCTCGAGATACCACACTCTTGTGAAGAGCCTCAATGTTCAACCTTAGGGATACCTCACCCTAATCACTCAGAGAGACTCCCTCTCTCTTTACAATCAAAAATTAAAAACAAAAGTTGATTCCTAACTATCAATAGTCAGATAAACAAATTGAAGCACTTATGAATATTGAAACACTCTTTTCACAGTAAGCTCAATGAAGATGATGAATGATATGTGTATCGCTATAATTCTGCTGTTATTCGTTATGATTCTTTTAAAGTGTTCCTTTGATCCCTCTTTATATAGAAAACAAGTTATAGTTGTTGGGATCAATCAAAACAGATTTGGATCTGATTTATCAGAATCTGTTTTCTTGATTCTCGTTCTTGAGATAAGATTCTGATAGTTCTTATAGAATTCGCTTCCATAAAATAACGAGTCCGTTTGGAAAAAATTGCCGGATCCATTTGCGTACTAACACAAAGTAATCGGACGTGCTCCAACTAGTAGATGAGCACTTGTATTACTTTAGTAGACGAGCACTTGTATCACTTTAGTGGACGAGCACTTCTGTTACTTTGGTAGACGTGCGCTTGCATCACTTTAGTGGACGAGCACTTCTGTCACTTTAGTGGACGAGCACTTCTGTCACTTTAGTGGACGTGAACTTCTGCCACTTTCTTGGATGCCAGCTTTTACCACTGTTGGACGAGCGCTTCTATTATTCCCAGTGTTGGACGAGCGCTTATATTATTCCAGTGTTGGATGAACGCTTATATTATTCTTTCCAAAAATCATTTTCATTAACGAAAACTTATTCCTTCTAATGCAGGTTATGAAAAATGATTTTCTTCATGCATCTTTCTTAATTGAGATATTTGTGCATAAGAGATTTCATCTCTTACAAATCATCTAAGACTTAACACTAATTTCTTCATTTAAGCTCTTGTCTTGATGATTCCTTGATCTTAGTCCATGCTCTTTGATTCCTCCAAGTTCTTCCTTGAATATTCTCCTTTGATTGCTCACTGAACTTGTTGAATATTGCTTGATACCTGTCTTTACAATTTGACACTAAACACTTGCATACACATTAAATTGTATTTGTCATATATCAAAATCTCTTAGTCATTGAGTCTAACAAAAATGACTTCATTTAGGCAGTTGGCACACAATAGGGTCATGGGTTAACCCTTCATCTTACGCTACACCCAATGCCTACATGTTTATACTATCCCTTCTCCCTATACCTGGTATGAAGATTCCACTATCGTCAAACATAAGCGACTCTGCTATTGGCTACGTCGAACATCTCGATGAAATCCTCAAGCCTTGGTCAAATACAAGGGCAACATTAATCTCCAATTCATAAAACAACAAAAAGGAGATTACAAAAAGGATGACCAATTTACCTTATATAGCACTAACGTGTGATTGCTCTTCCAAACAACTACAAGAATCCCAAGAACTATGATGGGTTCAAAGGGAAAGGGTAAAGGGAGGTTTTATGCCGCACTAGGGATTCTAAAAGTGCAAAATGAGGGTTTGGCTCGCAACCCTCACGAAACTCACCTACTTAAGCTTTCAGATGTTGAGCACGGGCATGCTCACCTTAAGCACGACCGTGCTCAACATTGAGCACGGGGTCCGCAATCTGCACGTCACAAACTCGTGTTTTCCAACACGGCCATTCTCCCATTGAGAACGGTCGTGCTCGTGGCTCACTCAGCCCTTAAGAATGCTTTTGAGAACAGGGTCGTGCTGAACATGAGCACGGCCATGCTCATGTGTCAAAGGGACTTTTCACTAGAAAATCCCACTAGACCCCTTTTAACGTTCCTTAGGTACATTTCTAACGACTAACACACAAACATACACATATAACAAATATAAGCACTTAAAGACTTTATATGAAAAACAGGGTGTTACAATCAGCAACGCCACATGTCCCCTACGTGTTCAGGCCTCTTCCACGCTCAAGCGCCCATCCTCCCAATGTTTTAGCGTGCCCATGCTTGAACGTTGGGTCACTCAATGTTCAAGCGTGGCCCTGCTATCGGCACCCGTTTCTTGTGTGTTTCGTCGTGTTCTGAGCTCGTTTGAAGTCTGATTGACCTCTAATTTGAAACATCATCTCATCAACACCCAAGGAACAAGATCAAGCCTTCAAATATGCCTAATCCGTTCCTTAAACATAAATGAGAAAATGGGGTGTTATAGTGTTGTTGGATTTCAATCTCAACATGCTCGACATGATAGTTAGGATTGCATTGGCAGAGAAAAGGATTAAGTATGAGTACAGGGAAGAGGAACTAATGCATAATAAGAGTCCACTACTTCTACAAATGAACCCCATTCACAAGAAAATCCTTGTCCTTATTCATAATGGAAAACCCATTTGTGAGTCCCTCAATATTGTTAAGTATATTGATCATATCTGGAATGACAAAGCTCCACTATTGCCCACTGATCCGTACCAGAGAGCTCAGGTGAGGTTTTGGGCTATGTTTGATGACATGCAGGTAGGTTCACATATTTTGTATCCACATAACTGACTTTGTTGTTTAATATTTTGTTCATAAGTTTTTCAGCATCACATTTCTGACCTTCATATTTTGGTGAGGATTATTACAATACTTTTTTTTAATTCAAATTAAAACTATACACTGAGAGTAGTATATCTTATCTAGATTAAGTTTAGGATATAGCATGCTCAATCATAAGATTTTTATTGTATGTGAATTTCCAATAATGTACAAGAAAAATATTAATAGCAACATATATATATATATATATATGTGTGTGTGTGTGTGTGTGTGTGTGTGTGTGTGTGTGTGTGTGTGTGTGTTAAATATATGCAGTGCAAGAAGTTGCGAAGAGGAAATCAATCGGGAGGTGAGCATGAGAAAGATAAGGAGGATTTAATAAAGAACTTGGAGCACTTGGAGGATTTTCTTGGGGACAAGACATATTTTAGGGGTGACACATTTGGGTTTCTTGATATTGCTCTCACCCTTTTCTATAAATGGTTTTATGAAATACACAACTTCAAGTTGGACTGTCCAAAAATCATTGAATGGGCAAAGAGATGTCTGGAGAAAGAAAGTGTGTCCATCCTTTATGATGAAAAGGATGAGTTTGTTCAGATGTGCAGGAAAGGGATTGGGGTGGACTAAGACACAAAATTGTTGGTAATGGCTACAATCTCAAGAGGGGGGGGGGGGGTGAATTGAGATATTGAAAACTTTTACAACAATTTAAAGCAAAACAAAGGTTTCTTAAAGAAAATTGGTTTTCACTCAATTTTAATTCCCAAGAATCAGGTTATGTAACAAGTAATGATGTTAAGAAGAATTATAAGAAGGAACAACAAGTTTAACACAGATTACAGATCAAAGATTCAAGTTAACAAGCATTCTTAAAACTGATTCGCAACACACAAGTGCATAGTCAAAATCAAAAATCTTATGCAAAATACACTTTGTTTGTCATACATCAAAACATGATTGAGGGCTTAGTCTTACAAACTCCCCCTTTTTGATTATGACAAACCTTACCATACTTAACCTTAGTTATTAAAAAAAAAATCAGAGAGCAGCTGTTCAGTAAGCATGGTTCTTGAGTCATTTTCATCCCCCCTGTCTCATTGATATCTTTCAAAATCAAGTCTTATCATATCATTATCATGAAAAAGTCATCTTGAATTTATTTTAAGTTTAAGTATGTCTTTTCAATGCAGTTCATACTTAGGTATCAGAGAAAAAATTTACAGCAAATGCAAGAGAGAATTAATGGTTGTATGGTTCATCTTTCTCCCCCTTTGTCATTATCAAAAAGAAACTATGGAGAATATTGAAATCAAACTGAAAAACAGTCTTGCATTCATTGATAATAAATCATTACAGAGCATATGCAATACAGCAAAACAACCAAAACACTGAAATCAAAAAACAGGAATTACAGACACCTAAGGACACTTAGTCTAAACTGAGACTAGATAAAAGCATCTTGCCCATGTCCTTCATAATTTTCAGCATCTTCTGCTGCCTCACTTGCCATATTGACTACATTATCAAAAATAACATCTGATATTGATGAGTGTGATTCCACCTCATCTTTGTCCATCATTTTGCATGCATTTTCATGTAGTTTAGGCATATTTTTATTAGATTTTAGGTTAATTTTCCTTTGGAACGGGTAAGGCGGTTTTCGTGTGTTGTTTTGCAGATATAAAGGGTAAATTGCTCAAGATCAACCATGATGAAGTTTGGATGAAGATGAAGCTTTAAAACTGAAGAAAATGAGCCAAACAGAGCCCATCACGGCCTAGCCGTGATGCCCATCACGGCCATGATCGAGCAAAACTGAAAAAGAAGAAAGGCTGAAGTCGTCAGTCTGATAGCCATCACGGTCGTGACCCAAAACCACCAAAAGTCAGAGCACATCACGGCCCTGCCGTGAAATTCTTCACGGGCCAAAAAAGAGGCTCGCTTTGCGAGCAGTATTCTCGCCCCGCGAGAGACCGGATTGTGCACAACATCCAGAGGCAGAGACCGTCACGGCCTGGCCGTGATGGCCATCACGGCCGTGACGCGCATTACTTGGACCTGAAGAAACCGAAATAGATCAGATTTTGAGTTGGTTTGGGACTCTAACTTCCCCATTTCTATAAATATGGACCAAGGCATCAGATACAGGAGGACACAACACATTAGGGGCTACTACTCTAGGCTTAGATCTCTCTTCTCCTCTTCTCTTCTCTTCTCTTCTCTGATTTTTGTATTTTCATGCTATTTGTAATCATGATTGTCATCTCCATGGCAAGACGTGAGTAGTAGCATAGTTTCTAGGGATTAGGGCTCTGCCCAAGTTTGTTTATGATGTAAATTTGATGTAAACTCTTTGTTAATTACGATTTGCTTTAGATCTGATTTCTAGTGTGTTATTCACTCATAAATTTCGGCAACCGTTATTTGCGTGACATAGACGTTCTAAGGAGGAACCTAGCGGTGAACTTAGGATTTCTAGGGTGTTTCACTCGTAAAGCCCGGCAGCCACTAGTTTGTGAGATGTGGATGATCTAAGGAGGAACCTAGCGGTGAACTTAGGTTATTTGCATGACTTAGAAATTATAAGGAGGAACCTAGCGGTGAACTTAGGTGTCGGACCTATAGAAGTCAGACTTGGGACTGAAATCACGAGAGTTAGAAGCCGTCCCTCGAGGAGAAATGAGTTGTCACGGAACGCAAAGAGTCCAATCGGGGATCGACTACCACGAGAGTAGGGGTCGGGTCAATTGGGCACGGCTTTTGTAACCCGAGAGGGAGCTTAAGCTATCAGAGGATAAACTCGCCTTCAAGGCAATTTCGGTAATCAACAAAGGTAAATCAGATTAGCAACATAAACAACCTCAAAGGTAACCCAAATCCCTAGGAATCCGTTTAAATCGAAAACCCCAAAAACATTTGTTTTCTGTTCATCTATCATTTCAATTTCAAATTCAAACATTTTTCAAAACCCTTTACAAAGTCCAGATTCACTCAATTCGAAAACCGATTGCGATTCGAGAACACAGTCTCTGTGGGTTCGATATCTTTTATTTCTTGACGGCAGTCCGGTACACTTGCTGGATACGCACGAGCGCGCCACGTCCGCGGCGCAACACATCAGATATCAATCATTTTGAGGATCAATTATGCCAAGTTCCCTTCTTATAAAGAAGAAACCCTCCTTATTTAGTAGTTTGGTGAATATATTAGTTAATTGCTTGGTTGTATCTATATGTTCAATCACAACATCACCACTTTGAATATGATCCCTGATAAAATGATGCCTAATTTCAATATGCTTGGTTCTTGAATGCATGATGGGGTTCTTTGTTAGATTATTTGCACTAGTGTTATCACACTTTATTGGTACATGATCTAGATAAACACCATAGTCAATTAATTGTTGTTTCATCCATAGGATTTGAGCACAACAACTCCCAGCTGCAACATATTCTGCTTCAGCTGTGGATAAGGCCACACTAGTTTGCTTTTTACTAAACCAAGACACTAGGGAATTTCCTAATAAATGGCATGTTCCACTTGTGCTCTTCCTATCTAACTTGCATCCAGCAAAGTCAGAGTCGGAATATCCTATTAATGTGCAAGTGGATCCCTTGGGATACCACAGCCCCGTTTGTTTTGTTCCTAAAAGATACTTCATGATTCTTTTAACTATAGTAAGATGTGATTCTTTAGGATTAGCTTGATACATTGCACACATACACACACTAAACATTATATCTGGCCTACTTGCAGTGAGATAAAGTAAGGATCCGATAATACCTCTATACTTGGATACATCTATAGATTTACCATGTTCATCTTTGTCCAAGTAGCAGACTGGACTCATTGGTGTTGCCATTTCCTTTGCACTTTCGATTCCAAACTTCTTTAGTAGTTCCTTGCAATACTTTGTTTGGCTTATGAAGGTTCCATCTTGGCATTGTTTAATTTGAAGTCCAAGAAAGAAGGTAAGCTCTCCCATCATGGACATTTCAAATTCATTTTGCATTAGTTTACCAAATTCCTTGCATAAAGACTCATTAGTAGCACCAAAAATAATGTCATCAACATATATTTGAACAAGTAAGATATTGTGTGATTTTGTTTTAGTAAAAAGTGTTGTATCAACTTTTCCTCTTTTAAAGCCTTTCTCTAGGAGAAAATTGTTTAACCTCTCATACCAAGCTTTAGGAGCTTGCTTGAGTCCATAGAGGGCTTTAGTGAGTTTACAGACATGATTTGGGAACTCACTATCAATAAAGCCATGGGGTTGGCTTACATACACTTCCACTTGTATTATTCCATTTAAAAAGGCACTTTTCACATCCATTTGGTACAGTTTAAAGTTCATTATACATGCATAGGCTAATAGCATTTTTATGGCTTCTAATCTAGCTATGGGAGCATATGTTTCATCATAATCAATTCCTTCTTCTTGATTATATCCCTTAGCTACTAGTCTAGCCTTGTTTCTTACTATTATTCCATTCTCAACCATTTTGTTTCTAAACACCCATTTAGTTCCAATTATTTGGTTACTTTTAGGTTTTGGAACTAAATCCCAAACTTTGTTCCTTTTAAATTGATTTAACTTCTCTTGCATTGCAATCATCCAATGTTCATCATTAATAGAATCATCAACAATCGGTTCTATTTGAGATACAAACGCCATGGTATTGCAAATATTCCTTAAAGAGTTTCTAGTGGTTATCCCTTTGGTGATCTCACCAATGATATTGTCTAGGGGATGATTCTTTGAAACTTTCCACTCCTTAGGAAGATCTTCTTGTTGGATTTCTGCTTGAGGTTCCTTATTGCTCCCTTCATGTTCCTTTTCCTTATTGCTATCTTTTCCTTCATCAGATTTCACTTCATCTTCATGAGTTTCTTGTAGCCTTTGTCACATAATTGGCTTATACTTAGTAGATTGTGTGTGAGCCCTTCCACATAGAGAACATCCTCAATCTTGATTGTTGGACTTTTTCCTATTGTTCCAACACCAAGAATTCTTCCTTTGTTGTTGTCTCCATAGGTTACATTTCCACCTTCTTTGGGAGTGAAAGATGTAAATTTTGTGATGTCTCCGGTCATGTGTTTGGAGCAGCCACTATCTACAAACCAGCTTGAGTTTTTGGCCTTCAAACACACCTACAAAACAGATTTTTTTATACTTTTCCTTTAGGTACCCAAATCTGGTTGGGTCCTTTGGTGTTAGTAGCAACATAAGTTCCTTTTGGAACCCAAATTTGTTTAATGCCAACATGTATGTTCTTTATAAGTCTACAAGTAGCAGATGTATGACCTTTCTTTAAACAATAATAACATTTCACAAAAGGACTAGTTGAAGAACTAGGTGCAACAAAAAGCTTCTTGAAAGATTTTTCATATACCATTGGCTTATATCCAATTCCAGCTTTATCATAAACACCCTTTTGCTGTCCTAATATGGCACTCAAGTTATCTCTACCCAAAGTAAACTTAGATAGAGTTGTATTCAGTTTTTCAACTTCCTTTTCTAGTGTAGTGCATTTGGTGCAAATTGAACTAGATGCAAGTAATTGTGAATTTTTAGCTTCTAGTTCTTTAAGCTTTATTTGTAAAGATGCACAGTCACTACATTGTTTTGCGATGATCTTCCTAGAAGATATAAGTTGTTTACCAATTTTAACATATTCTTCATGCAATTCATCAAAAACATCTTGTAACTCATCATAGGTGGGAGAAGAATCATTTACCTCAGTTTCACTATCACTTTGGTGACTAGCCATGATACATAGGTTGGCTTCTTCATTTTCAGATTCACTACTATTGGAATCCATATCATTTTCTTCCCAAGTTATGTATGTTCTTCTAGGCTTTCTTCCTTTCTTCTCTTTGTTGTCATTCTTCTCATACTTTTCTTTCTTTTGTAGCTTTGTACATTCATTTTTGTAGTGTCCAAGATTTCCACATTCAAAGCATTTGATTGTTGAGGAAGAGCTTTCACCTTTGTTCGTGTTCTTTTTGGTAGGAAAACTAAATTGCTTCTTGTTTATATTCTTTTTGATGAATCTTCTAAATTTCCTCAGAGGCAATCCCATGTCTTCTTCTTCGGATTCTTCACTTTCATCAAGGTGTTCATCTTCATCACTTTCTATTGATTCTTTGGAGATATGAGCCTTGAGTGAGAGTCATTTCTTCTTTTTCTCCTTATCTTCAAGACTTTTCAATTTATTGAGTTCCAATTCATGTTCTTTCAACTTGCCAAATAAAGTAGCAATCTGCATGGTGTCTAGATCCTTTGCTTCAGCAATTGCAGTAATTTTTGGCTGCCATTCACGACTCAAACATCTCATTATCTTGTTAATCTTTTTCTCATCTATGATTGTATGTCCGAGTCCTTCTAGCTGGTTCACAATGTGTGTAAACCTCTTTTGCAGCTCATCTATCTCCTCACCATTCTTCATATGAAAGAGTTCATATTCATGGACTAGTGCATTCATTCTTTCTCTTTTCACATCGTTGGTTCCTTCATGAGTGAGTTGAAGAGTATCCCATATTTGCTTTGCCGTTTTACAAATTGGAGACCCTGAAAAACTCATCATAATTCAAAGCAGCTGTTATAATATTTTTTGCCTTAGCATTATAACCAACTCTTCTTTTATCATCATCATTCCAATCATCTTTTGGTTTAGTTTGTTTATTTCCCTTCTCATCAAGTGTAAATGGAACATAGGGACCATTTTCTACAACATCTAATACATCTAAACCTGTAGCCTCAAGAAAGATAATCATTCTCTCTTTCCAATACATGTATTGGGAGCCATTAAAGGCAGGGGGTCTAGTGAGTGAAGCCCCATCACCCGGGATATCGTTTGTAGCCATCTCTTGAAGCTATTAAGCTTTGTAACAAGAGTTTTAGCCCTGATGCTACTTGTTGGTAATGGCTACAATCTCAAGAGGGGGGGTTGAATTGAGATATTGAAAACTTTTTCAACAATTTAAAGCAAAACAGAGTTTTCTTAAAGAAAATTGGTTTTCACTCAATTTTAATTCCCAAGAATCAGGTTATGTAACAAGTAATGATGTTAAGAAGAATTATAAGAAGGAACAACAAGTTTAACACAGATTACAGATCAAAGATTCAAGTTAACAAACATTCTTAAAACTCATTCACAACACACAAGTGCATAGTCAAAATCAAAAATCTTATGCAAAATACACTTTGTTTGTCATACATCAAAACATGAATGAGGGCTTAGTCTTACAAAAATGATAGTTAATGATAAACTGCATCAATTGATAAGTTTCTATTTAGCTAAAATAAGATGTAGTCTTGTGAGTTGAGCTTGTCAGATTGGATTAGCTTGTTCTAATAAAACTAAGATTTGCTTTGTTTTCTTTCTTGGTGTTTTTTTGGTACATTTCTTTCTTTCTTTCTTTTTTACTTTTTTATTTGCCGCTTTCTCTTTTTATATAAAATTCAAAGGTGGCTTATACGGTGAGGGAGCAACTAAGTCCCTCACCCATGAGGGAGAAATTCAAGCAGGGTGTAGCAGATCTTCCACTTTTACCTCTTCCTTCACCCCACCCCTTTTCCTTTCCCCCTTTCCATTCTCCTTATTTGAAACTACACAACTACAACAGTGGCAGCAGACCATAACGACTTCTTGAATCCATTAAACCTTCTGGATGCATGGGTGGTGGAGCTCGGAAAATTTATCTCAAGCAGGTGGAGTTTGCGGCTGAGAGGTGGTGGAGACTGGTGCGATGCCGAACTCGTTCGATTTTGGGCTAAACGGAGCACATAGCTAAGGGCACAGCTCTGAAGCGTGGAGCTCGGGATGGATGACGGCTGGACGACGTTGTGTCTGGTGTGGTGATTCTGGCAGGGGCCGCGTGATAGTTCTGGTGTGGCAAATGAGCTCGCTGCTGAATCTGGAGTTGTATGGTGGTTTAGCGGAGCTGTAATGGGGAGGGTCAAGGTGACGTGATCTACGTTACGGGAAAAGGGGTCACGTCTCAGAGGAGCTGGAAGGAGTGGCTATGCGCAGTGGAGTGGTGGTAGACGTGTGGCGGGGGCTCACAATTCTCCTGGGCAATGATAGATGGATGTTGTGCAGATGACAAAATCATCAGATACAAAAACAATAGCATGCATTTCATTAATCCTAGAATCGGAAGATCGGGTCACCCTAGAGTCATCGGAGCCACCCACTTATTTAACAATTATATCTGACAGTCAGAATTGCTCCCTCATGGGTGAGGGACTTAGTTGCTCCCTCATCCTAGAAGCCACCAAATGCAAATAAACAAAAATCTTTAGCCACAATCCAAAATCTCAATGAAGAAAATAAAGTCCCATTCTAAATCATAGCACAAAAGACTTTATTATTTTCTTATCGGCTACCAGTAATAAAAGCAAATTCATAAATGCTTATAAGTCACTTCTTTAATCTTTCTCTATTCTTTTTAGTTTTTTATTTTGGTGTTGAGTACTCCGTGCCATAAGCATTGGGCTTTTGATAATTTAAAAGAGTGTTTGACATATTAACATTTGGATTTAAAGTTGGTTGGGCTTTGACTTAGAAGAAGGGTGTTAATATTCCCACCTCCCTTCTGGATTTTCCCACCTCCAGCATTTTTTTAATGTTTTACCTACTTTACCCCTAACCCCACCTACTCACACACACATTAACCCACTACCCATAAACCACTCCTCATTCTCACCCCCTTCATCTTCTTTTTTCTTCTCACTTCTTCTTACCTCCTTCTTACCCCTTCCATCTTTCTTTTTGCTTAACCTCTTCCCTTCTTCCCTTTCTTCACCCTCTGCCTAACCCACACCCAAACCCACCCAGTCCGGCGTGACAACGGGCATAACGATGAGGTGAACAGAGAGCGGGGTAGACGTTTTTTCTTATTTGATTTATACTTTCAAATTTTTTTATACTTATGGAAACTCTAGTTTCTGTCAGTATAAGTCAGTATAATTTTTTGTTGGACTTATGGAACTGTAGTTTTCTTAAGTATAAAAAATTTATACTTGGGGAAACTATAGTTCCGTAACTATGATATATCAAAAAAAAATTTATACTTATGGAAACTGTAGTTTCTCTAAGTATATAATTTTTTATACTTATGAAAAATGTATTTTCTGTAAGTATAAAAAATTATACTTATGAAAACTACAATTTCCGTAAGCATTAAAAAATTGGTTTTCGCTCCCTGTCTCGCCTCCGGAGGAATGCCAGTCGCCACGTCGGACTAGGTGGGTTGGGTGTGGGTTAGGCGAAGGGTGAAGAAATGGAAGAAGGGGAGGGGTGAAGAAAAATAAATATGAAAGGGGTGAAAAGGAGTTGTTTATGGACAGTGGGTTAATGTGTGTGTGTGAGTAGGTGGGGTTAGGGGTAAAGTAGGTAAAATATTAAAAAAAATTAATGTGAAAGGTGGGATAATCTAGATGGGAGGTGAGAATATCAAATCCCCAGACTAAACATCCAATTTTAAATAACTACATGACTCTGCACAATATTTTAAAAAACGGAAAAGTGCATACACGCTTCTAAACTTTAGTCCATTTGCAAATAGACACATTCAACTATTTTTTATTTCAACTAGTCCTTAATTTGCTACTTTTAGTTAGATCAGTCCTTTAACTATTTTTTGTCCCAAATAGTCATTAAACTCATACTGTTAGTAATCAGTCATTCAACTAATTTTTTGTCTCAATTAGTCCTTCATAACATATTATTTGTAAAATCAATCATTCAACTGATAAGCCTCGAGGCTTTGTTCTTAGGTTTTTTAAAAAAAACACTAGTGCAAAATATACATTTAACATCAGTTTTTTAACATCGGTTTTAACAAAACCGGTGTGAAATAGGAGGCGGTGGAATTTTTGAAATTAAACTGAAATATTTTAAAATCAGTTATAGTGTAACCGATGTGATAAAAATATTTAACATCAGTTTTAAATAAAACCGATGTGGAAAAGTGAAACCAAAAAAAAAAATTATTAGACATAAGATTAGACATCGGTTTTGAATAACCGATTTGGAAAAGGGAAACAAATTATAAATTTTTTTTAATCAGCCGTAAGATTACACATCGGTTTTCAAATAACCGATGTAGTAAATTAAAAAAATGAAATTTTAAAATAAATTGTAAGTTTCTACATCGGTTATACCTAAACCGATGTGACACTAACCACATTGTTTTTTTTAAACCGATGTGTAATAACCTAAGTTTTTATTTTCATTCCCTCCTACTCTTCGCGCTGTCTTCCATTCCATTTGTTTTTCATTCCTTTGTCACTGCTTCTCCATCTCTCTCACTGCTCTCACTCTAAGTCACATTGCAAAGAGAACCACCTCTTTCGGCTACCACCGGAGGACCATCGAGGGAGCTCTCTTCGACCTCTCTCTCTCTCTCAGGTAAGCTCTCCCTCTCACAGCTATAACGATTTCCCTTTCCCCCTAACTCTCTACAAATCCCTAATCGTAGACAAAGAAGAAGACCACTGCGAGCCTTCATTTTCTGCTTCGGAAGAGGGTGAAGAGAACCACTAAGAACCACTGAGAACGGCCATCCACGAGCTACCCTCGTTTGCGTGAAGAGTGCCATTTTTGCTCGTCCCTCCTCCTCCCTCAGGTATGCGTCTCTCTCTCTCTCTCTCTCTCTCTCTCTCTCTCTCTCTCTTCCTTTAGGGTTACTACTTTTCGAGCATTATGTGAAAGGAGGGCTATGGAAATTTCACAGTGGAGGAGTTGCATTGTGTGTTAACAGAGAAGTTGTCACTCTATTTTGGCCACAGTCGTCCTATTAGTGCCGAGCAATTCAAATGAACCAATATTGGTTGGTTTTCTGTTACTGTAGGGATTTTCATCTATTAGAATTAAACATCCTATTGGAGGCATTTAAATTCAAGTTTGTGCTAGAGATTTTTCAACAAAGAACAAAAATTTGCAAAGATCTCTAGGCTCTGTCTCTTATCAAATTTCCAAACTCCAAAGATTTTCAAGTTGTGGTAAATTGTGTGGGTGGTCTGCTAATAGATGGACTGCATTGTGTGCTTTGGGTTGTTTATTGGCTGCTAATAGATGGACTGCATTGTGTGCTTTGTGCTAATAGATTGGCTGCATTGTGTACTATGGTGGTCATTACAAATGTTGCATGGATGCTCTTGATACTTGAGTGGTAGTGTTGTTGGTTTGCTGTGGTTTGGGCAGGGAATTTAATTATCATTTGTGTCATTGGGATTACTTGCTAGTGGAAAGTATATTTTTGGTTTACAAGGGATACAAAGTATATTTGTTATGTAAATGTTTTCAGGAACCACGGTTTGTGTATCAGATTGTATCATACCATTTAACTCTACTAAAATATAGTTACAGTTAATTAAATTTGTGTCTGTTTTAAATAATTATAATTAGTTTAAATAATTTATCATGTTAGTGGACTGCATCTGCAACAGAGCTTCATGTTTTTACAGTTTATGATATGGTCTTGTTTTGTAAGCTTTATTCACAGTTTATGACCCCTAGGCTTTAATCATTTTTCCCTGTTGCAGTTGGTGGATAGACATTCTGAAAACAAGCTAAATCATGATAACTTCTTTGTTTCTTCTCTTTCACTCTTAGATGCCTTTGGAAAGCATGAATTCTACATGTTTTTCAAAGCAAAATGTCAAGTTAGATAAGATATTACTGCTATGGCCAAATAGTGGAACAACTTTAGGGGTTCATATAATAGGCTTAGAGTATGACTGATAACTTCTTATAATGGGCTTTATGCTTCCTTGTAGAATTTCTCCATTTTTGTGCTTACAACATGTGTCGTGATGAAAGAATGAATTATATATATTTTTATGGCAATACATTTATTATTTGTACAATGAAGAATAGAAACAGATTTTGGCCATTGGTTGTTTGACCATTAGCCTAATAGAGACAGGTATTGGTTCTAGTGTTAAGTGACAAGAAGCACGGATTTCCCTTTATAACATGAAAATCAGATAATCAGCATTCATCTTCTTGTCAAGTGTAAAAAATGTCTAATGCTCGTCTAAATAAAATTTCTAGTAGTTAGATCTTTTTGGCCATTGACCTATATACTGAATTACTGACGGAGTTCTTCATACATATCCTATATGACTCATTTTTAAGCATTTCTAACATTTAGCATTTCTACCAATCATTGACGCTGACCAACTTTCGTACTCTATTTGCAGAACAAGAAATTGACAGGTGTTATTTTCATGGACTGCGGATCTGATTTGAGGAGTAGTCATAGGGTTCCTGGTGAGTTTCATTCAGTTACTCAGAAATTTAGTTACAACTTACAAGTGTGTCACCATTAATCAACCATACCATTAAGTTGTAGATCTCTTCAGCTTTGTTGTCTTGTATTTTGCCTATTGAAGTTTCAATGACTATTTACAGAATTCTCTCAATTCTAGAATGATTAACTCAAGGAAGATTTTTTAGTTGGCAGGTGTACAAGTGTCTTTGACTCCGTTGCATAGTGCTACTGCCTCTGCTTTGTTCACTTCTCTGCTGTCTTTGCACAATAACAACTCGGGTTGTCTCTCAGAAGGTACGTTTTGGCTGAAAAGCTTTCATTGGAGTTTTAATGTATTTTCTTGAAAATTTATTTGATTCGAGAATATGCCCACAATAATTAGTAAAACCTTTGTTTCCCGTTTGAGATGCAATACTAATGAGCACACGTGTATGTCTTAATGTACCGCTCATTGTGTTGGATCTTGAATTGTCCAAAGTTGGACAGTTTGGGAAAAAACTTTTTCTTAATTCAGTTAAAATAGTTATTCATTGATTCTAATGTTAAATACTTGATGAAAGTTCGGATTGATACATTTCCTTTCGTTCTCCGGGTGCATACTTTATCGTGGTGGATGTCAATGCGTTCAAGTAGTGTACGTCGGAGACCAAAGGGAAATGCTGCCGAAATTTTGTCGAGTATGAGCATGAGAGTTAAGGACTAACTGTTAACTGAATGTTGAAAAAGTTTCTTCTCGAATGGGATAGGGGCATACCCTGTCATAAGAAGTGGTTGATGAATATGTTGGACTAAGTACGAAGTTATTGGTTTAGTCATGGATCGCGGTTGGATGAATACTAGACGGACAAGTGATGAGTATGAGAATGGAGTGGAAGATTTTCGACAGTTTGCAAAAACAAATGCTCCTGATAGTGGTAACGGAAGGTTTTATTGTCCTTGTGTTAACTGTTTGAATGAGAGACGACTAGAAGCTGAGGATATATGTGATCATCTTATTTGTGAGGGGATTTGCAAGAGTTATACAACATGGATATGTCATAGTGAATCGTTAGACAGGCCGAGGGTGTCGGATAGAGAGGAAGTTGATGACGTGGAAATGGACGATGGACTAGAGGACATGATCCGTGATGTTGGGCAAGAGTCTTTTCGGCGCGCACATATGTATGATACTTTGTGCAGTGATGCGGAAGTGGCTTTGTATCCGGGTGCACTAATTTCACACGGTTGTCAGCGGTGTTAAGATTGTTCAATGTGAAGGCGAGAAATGGGTGGAGCGATAAAAGCTTTACCGAATTGCTTGAGTTGTTGAAAGACATGCTTCCAGAAGGCAACACATTGCCATCTCGAAACTATGAGGCGATGAAGATATTGTGTCCGATGGGTATGGAGTATAAGAAAATACACGCTTGCCCCGATGATTGCATATTGTACAGGAAAGAGTTTGAAGAGATGCACGAGTGCCCCAGGTGTGGGGTATCACGCTACAAAGTGAAGGATGGTGATTCTAGTTGTGATGTGGTCACTAAAGGTCCTCCTGCGAAGGTGTTATGGTATCTTCCCGTGATTCTGTGGTTCAAACGATTGTTTGCTAATGTAAATGACGCAAAGAACATTAGATGGCATGCAGATGAGAGGAAGTGTGATGGACAGCTTCGGCATCCGGCCGATTCTTTGCAATGGAAGAGAATTGATAGTTTGTTTCCGGATTTCAGCAATGAGCCCAGAAACCTCAGGCTTGGACTTGCTACCGATGGAATGAATCCATATGGAAACTTAAGTAGTATTCATAGTTCATGTCATGTTCTCCTGGTAATTTACAACCTGTCTCCTTGGTTGTGCATGAAGTTCAAATACATTATGTTAAGTATGATGATTTCGGGTCCTAAACAGCCAGGAAATGATATTGATGTTTATTTGAGTCCCTTGATTGAAGATTTGAGAATGTTGTGGGATGAAGGCGTTGATGTGATCGACGGGTATTGCCGTGAGACATTCAGATTGCGTGCCATGTTATTTTGCACCATCAATGACTTTCCAGCATACGGGAACCTGTGTGGGTATAGTGTTAAGGGGCATAAAGCATGTCCAATATGTGAAGAAGGCACATGTTACCATCAACTGCAACATGGAAGGAAGACGGTTTACCTTGGGCATCGGAGATTTCTCCGACGTAATCATCCTTATCGTAGATTGAGAAAAGCTTTCAATGGACTTCCGGAGAATGAAATTGCTCCGGTGGCCTTGACTGGAGAGCAAGTTTATGAAAGGGTGAACAACACTAATGTTATCTATGGTAAGACCCAGAAGAATGCTACCGAGAAGAAAATATGGAAGAAGAGGTCAATCTTCTTTGATCTTCCATACTGGTGCAAGCTTGATGTAAGACATTGTATTGATGTGATGCATGTGGAGAAAAATGTGTGTGATAGTTTAATAGGAACGCTTCTCAACATTCAAGGCAAGACAAAGGATGGTGTGAATGCTCGTTTGGATCTAGTTGCGATGGGTATACGAGAGCAGTTAGCTCCACTTAAAGTGGGGGATAAGAAGACTTATTTTCCCCCAGCATGTCATACTTTATCAAAAAAAGAGAAAAGAAGTTTCTGTGAATCTCTACGGGGAGTCAAAGTGCCACAGGGTTACTCTTCAAATATCAAAAGACTTGTCTCAATGAAAGATCTCAAATTATTTGGCTTAAAGTCTCATGATTGTCATGTCTTGATGCAACAACTACTACCGGTGGCCATTCGTGACATATTGCCTAAAAAAGTCAGACATGCCATAACTAGGTTATGCTTATTCTTCAATGCTATATGTAGAAAAGTCATTGACACTAAAAAGTTGGATGACTTGGAAAATGAGGCAGCCATTATATTGTGCCAATTGGAGATGTATTTTCCACCTTCATTTTTTGACATCATGGTTCAATTGATTGTGCGGCCCCGTTTACTTAAGGTGGATGTACCCAGTTGAGCGATACATGAAGATCTTGAAAGGATATATGAAAAATCCACACCGTCCCGAAGCATCTATTGTTGAAAGGTATGTTGCAGAAGAAGCTATTGAGTTTTGTACAGACTACATGTCAGAAGCGGAACCTGTAGGGCTTCCGAAGTCTCGTCATGATGGAAGATATGATGGTAAGGGTACATGAGGTATCACTGTTAAGAGCATGGATTGGGAGGAAGTGCTTCAAGCACATTTGTATATATTGAATAACACTGATGAGGTTGAACCATACTTTTGTGAGCATAAAAGCATCATCAATGAAACTTACCCTAGAATGAATGAAAAATGGTGTTTGAGCAAGCATAACAAGACTTTCTTGAACTGGTTTAAAGAAAAAATTGCAAAGGATGGTATTGCTTCTGATACCTTAAAATGGCTAGCACAGGGGCCTAACTTTGATGTCATATGTTGGAGTGGGTACGATATCAATAAGTTTTCCTTCTATACAAAGTCCCAGGATGACAAAAGTACTATGCAAAACAGTGGGGTTATGGTCATCGCTGAGTCCATGCATTTCTCTAGTTCGAAAGATAAAAACCCTGTTATGGCATCCATTTCGTACTTTGGAATCATTGAAGAGATATGGGAGGTTGATTACACGAAGTTTAGAGTACCTGTTTTTAAATGTCAATGGGTCGACAGTAACAATGGTGTGCAAACCGATGAGTTAGGATTAAAATTGGTGGACCTTAATAAGGTAGGTAATAAAGAGGAGCCTTTCATCATGGCATCCCAAGCAAAATAAGTGTTTTATATCCATGATCCTTCTAACAAAAGGTGGTCAGTGGTTCTCCAGGGAAAAAACATGTATAATGGTAGTGAGGGAAATCACGATTCAACTCTTGATATTTCTGATACTCCTTCTTTCTCAACACGAGTGCCTAATTTTAATGAGGAAAATGAAGTGGATGATGTACATGCTACTCGTAATGATCACCAAGAAGGGTTATGGGAGAACTTTACTAATTGACCACAAAGTAAGTTTAGTTTGAGTTATGTTTAAAGGCATATTATATGTTTACGTTGATATTTATAAGTTATGTTTACATACGTTGATCGATATTTATAAGTTATGTTTGATATTTATCCTGACATACTAACAAGTTTTTTTTTTGTTTAAACAGGTATACATGGCTGATCGTGAGGATATCCCTCCTTCATGCAGTGGGTCGGAGACCCCGTCTACTGGTAGAAAGGGTAGACGTGCCACACGAATGAGGAATTTGACTTCCAACCGTGGTTCAAATCAAAGGATAAGAATAGACTTTGATAATAACCTCAATCCTATTGGGCCAATGGCAGAGCAGTTTAATAGTTTTATGGCGAGCCTTGCTAGGAGCAGGCCTAGTATACTCATTGATATTTGGAAAGATGTACCGGCGGACGTGAAGGATTAGATATGGGAGAGTATTCTGGTATCTATACTTTTACGTCCTGTTTTTATCTGTATCTACTTTATTTTAATCATAATAATATCATACAGTAATTCGTTGATTCATTTGGTCTTAATGTAGCTGACCTTTGACATACCGGATACATACGTTATGAAGAAGCATTTGCTAAAGTATGCTGGTGAGCATTGGAGGGGTTTTAAGGCCGACCTGGGCAGATACTATGTATTCAATCCAACAAGTAAAAAGAACCCACTTGAGGTGTACCCGTTTCTTGACCAGGCGACGTGGGATCGCTTTGTTCAGAGCTGACATGATCCCAGCTTTCAGGTTAACTTATTTGATTTGTGTCTAAATTTATGTAATTTCATTAATTTTATTTACTTATGTAATTTAATTGTCTTCTATTTATAACAGGAGAAGAGGAAAAAGGGCCAGAAAAACCAAAGCAAGAATGTTTACCCCCATGTCATGTCTCGTGGGGGATATAAAAAGCTTGGTCAACTAATGGTTGAAGAGGAAAAGAAAGCACGTCAGGAAGCAACATCTCAGGCGGATCCTAATGCTGAAAATCATCCAGAGGTTGTTGATCCACCTCCACCCCCACGCCATCGTAAATGGAAGAGGGCCCGACAAAGAAAAACGGGACAATATATATCTGAGGAGGCCCGCCAAGTAGCTGAGAAGATTGTAAGTATAGTTTGAATTGTAATTGTCATTTTAAGATTGTTACCGAATTGTAATGTGACCTGATATTTTATGTGATAGGATGCCTTGGACGAGCAGGTAATCCAAGGAAAATTTGTTCCTAGAGGACGCGATGATATCTTAGCTGCTGCCATCGGTAAACCAGACCACCCGGGCCGTGTCATTGGTGTTGGATGGGGCGTCGGCATTTGTCAATACCATGGTTCATCTTCACACCAATGCCACAGGGATGTTGATGCAGATAGAGCACGGCTAAAACAGGAGATTGCAGCTGAGCTTCGACGGGAGATGGCCGAGCAGTTTGCCCAGCAGATGGCAATATTGACTTCTATGTCCCAGCAGATGACAGCCGGTGTCCAACCCTCTGTCCATGTGAACACTAAGGGCTCATGTGATCCTCCTCATCGCTTGAAAATGATGATGATGGTGATGATGATGATGATGACGACCCTGATAGGTGTGAGCTGTATGTTGATGATCATCATGATCGCCGCTTAGTGGCATTGGGGAGGGCACATAATAACTTAGGTAATACCATACACCATCGTTTATTACCGGATGATCAGCTGAGGGTCGTTGTTGAGATTATTCGAGATGCTGATGCTCGAGTCCCTGTGCCCACTGAGGAGGTTCAAACAGTGGGTCAGGCCCCCGGTAACTTCATCCTCTGGCCAAGAAGACTAGTCAGCTTTCTTGTTGCATCTGAGGTATTCAGTTAGTTGTGTTTTTCTATATTCATAGTTGAAATTATTTATTATTGTTTAAAGATAATGATTTATTTTTATTCGTTATAGGATGTTGGAAATGATATTGTGCCTAAAAGGTCGGATCCAGGAAGACTAGAGATGTCTGCTCATGCCAAGGTATTCATTTCACCATTAAGTTAATTACGAATTAAATAACTTAATTATCCGTGATTACTAATATATATCTATGTTGTTTAGGGGATCGACAAAGGGGCACCTGGCCATGGTGATGTTTTTAAAGTTCTGGCTATACAGGTTGTCACCATGGAGAATGATGCAGCCTTGGTAAGGTTGGAACATGATGTCAGTCCAGGTGATGAACTGTATATCCCAAAGAAGGAACTTATGGAGATGGTACTCAATAAAGAAATGGCTAATTCTACACACATATCGTTATGGTGCACGTAAATACATTTTATTGATAAGTTAAGTAATTAATTTTTAAATACTATGATAATTAACATGTTTTTCCAATATATTAGGTATCCGCATCGTATGTTAGTTGATCAGGGTAACCTATCCCTTTATGGGTTCATTGACCCCATGTTCATTCAGGGTGATGTTCTCCTAGCATCAGAAGACCCGGTCACCACCATACGTGATATACTTGCCCGAGACGATCATCAATTCTACCTTGCGCCTTATCTCAATAAGTAAGTACCGGTTATTTAAGTATAACTATATATGACTTAGTCACTAACTGTTCCGCAAATACAGCCAGCATTGGCAACTGTTGATCTTGTACCCTAGGATGAACGTCGTGGTCTTCTTCTGCTCATTGGGAAATAAGCCGGCGAATGACCTGAAGACGATCATCGAAACGTAAGCATTAAAATACTTTATAATCAGTAATGCAGTTGTTTTAATTATCTGAAATCTATTAGATATACTTTAATTAATGTTTTTGTCATGATAGGTCTATTACTGCAAACCACATGTTGCGTGGTGAAAGGCGTACTCGGGCTATCAGATGGATTATTCCTAGCGTAAGATATTTATTAGTTCAAATGCATCAAATGCAGTGGGTATAATTATTGATTTCTATTTAATTCCTCATATTCTAATTGGGTTTCATTTGTACGTAGTCACGTATACAACGTGGATCATGGGAATGTGGCTACTATGTGATGCAGTGGATGTTGGAAATTATCTCCTCCAGGATCACTGAAAGATGGCACGAGGTAAATGTTAATTGACACAATTAGAAGTAATAGTTATAGATTCGTTATATGTTTTATGTTAGTTTATTACTTAAAAGATATAATCTTTTGTCCAATTAAACTTGTAGATATTCAACAATCCAACTCCATTATCTGATTCCGACATCAACAACATAAAGAGGCGTTGGGTAACTTTCTTTCTTGAAGTGAACCAACCATAGTTTGTATATATGTAGTTAGTTTAAAAACTTATCATGTACTAGCTATAGTGTACTTTTGACTGATCATATGTATTTTGATATGAAATCTATAATATATCATGTAGCTTTTTGGTTTCTAATTATCTTTGTTGTTTGAATGTAATTGAACGTACATATGTATTGTTCGTAATAAATTCAGTATATATTAGTTGTGTTTTTGTCGTACAAAAGTGATTGTGTTGAGAATATTTACAGTATGTTATTCTGGTATTGATCTGCATTACTGAAACAAGAGAAAGGAATGATAGAAATGTAAAAAACAGAATAAAAAAATGTGACTTTACACATCGGTTTTGTCAAAACTGATGTGAAAATTTCACTTTCCACATCGGTTTTTGTAAAAACCGATGTGGAAATTTCACTTTACACATCGGTTTTCAGAAAAACCGATGTGGAAAGTGAAATTTTCACATCGGTTTTGGAAAAACCGATGTGGAAAGTGATATTTCCAATAGGTTATCAATTGACAAATGAACTTTCTGAGACACCCCGTTGTGCCCCATTGTATTATTACATTAAAACCTTAATATTTAATTACTTAATCGCGTGCTTCCTGTTGAAAATACGTAAAAATTAAAACTTTAATTAATTATCATATAACTTCTACAAATATAAAACACACCAAACTATATCACATAACTACACACATGTTTATTTATTACATTACCAAAACACTGTTGAGGGTATCCTCTCAGTAGGATCCCTCACAGGCATATACTGCACTACAGACATATTTAGCGGAAATATAAATACTCCTTAGACACACTGGCCATAATGTCTATACTCTAATCGCCATGGATCACCTCTCGACCACCAGCATCTTGTTCATACGGAGTTCCATCTAACTCCTCAGCAATTGGTTCCTCCATCGGGTCTTCTCGTACGATCACATCAGAAATAAAATACAACACACAAAGATATAGGGGATAAGAAACAGTTCTATCATCAAAAGTGGAACAGAAAACATAGCACATAATATAATAATAGCCACATACACGCGTCACTCAAAATCACCAATCATCATCAATTCACTATATCATCCTCTACCCTCAGCCCCTGCAACTAAGACTTTATACTGATGTGGCCATCTTTACACCTGTCACATTAGTCAGTAGTCCAGAACAGTCCAGTACCAACAACTTTCGAACGCATCAAAGACTAAACAAGTATTAGTCTAAAATGGTCCAGTGCCAAGAATATACGAATGCGTCAAGGAGCATCAATCCAGAACGGTCCAGTTCCAAGAATATGCGAACTCGTCAAGGAATATCATTCCATAACGGTCCAGTGCCAAGAACATGCGAACTCGTCAAGAACTAAAGAGTATTACGGTAGTCTACCTCGGCATCCACATCCGTAGGGCACTCACCCGCAATATCCGATATCCCAAAATAGGATATCCTGACCTCGTGGGTTCCACTCACACGGCTGTGAATAACAATACATCTATAAATGAATCTCCCTAAATTACATCAATAACAACCTAGTGCCTCCACCTTCCATCAAAGTCTTAACACATTTTTCCTCATAGATAAAACCACTTAATTAGGCTAGGCACCTCTAAATCACCATTGTTCTCTCCCCCAAACAATTATCTCCCGAACAACACATATCCTTACTTAAAATCAGCTAAGCACAATATTAAACCCAGGCAGATCATGCATAACACATAAATCAACAGAATAATCAAATATCTCCATATCATATAAGGCAATTTATCACAACCAGACCATAATAGTTCAACCAAATAAATAACAAAGTTAGACTCTGCCACGGCCTGGCCGTGATAGCCATCACGACCGTGACAGACAAACATCCTCAATATCATAAATATTCAAACACCGAAATAATACATCACATGCAGATGGAATACCTCAACCAGCGTATCACAGAAAATTTAATAACATAAAATCAAACATCCTCAAATACTTAAAATCAACTTAATGTCGATAAACCTACAATCCCCGAATCACCATTGGTTTTATAGAAAAGGTTTCCAATGGGATTTTGGTCTTGTCGATTACTCAACTACTAGTAGGGTTTAGGTCTCCCTACACAATTATTATATAATATGCTACTTATCGATTCCGACGATAGGATGATTCTTTCCCCCACCTGAGTTATCACCGGAAACACGTACACGATGATCCTCGTTATCCCGCCACGAGTTAACACAACCACCTTCAACCAAACAACATAACTATAATTAATCAACTAACAACCATATATGACACTTTAGGGCTAGGTTCGGCCAAGACTTAGAAAATAGGTTTAGGGTTATCTTCTTAATGCCATCTTTTGGATCCTAGTTACTAGAGTCTTAACTAACATAGATTACTTATTACAAGACTAAAATTTGAAACAAAATCCTCTAAACTTTAGGGTTAGGGTTTCGGTCAAGGACTGACTTTTAGGGTTTAAAATCCTTAAAATTTCTAATCATGATTAAGTCATAGATTAATGGTCCTTAATCAACCAAGATCATGGATTAATGACTAAACAACTAAATTTTAAACTCAAAACTTCCTAACTATCATATACTTAGATTCGGCCTTAACATGTTCATGGGGCTAGGGTTTTTAGTTTGATAAACCAACTTGGATTTGTTAAGCATACATACTAATAGCTTGATTACTAAGGTCATTAATGAAAACTTTGAACAAAACTCATCAAATCTCATCCACCTAGGGTTCGGCCTTTATGAAACAAATAGGTTAGAGTTTGATTTTTGATCTTCTATGTACTTACATACAAGAACTATCAAGGTACTAGAAGATTGAATCATGAATCAAGACATGAAAATGAAACAAAACCCATGGACATCATTTTGTCTTAGATTCAGCCCAGTCCAGAAATCAAGGAAAGAAATTTCTCATGATCATATGCTTCTAGATGATGACAATAGAGATGATTATAAGATCATAGCAATTGGTTTCATGCCAAAAGGATTTTTCTAGAATTAGTTATGAATTTTCAAAGTTCTAGATCTAGAAACTTAAAAGTGTGAACATAGAAGAAATAGACTTTGAATCAAGAAATTTATTGAAGAACATAGATATGATTAAGGAATAAGAATAGGATTCACCTCTTGAAGATCAAAAACAAGTGAAGATCCAAAGACTTGCTTCACAAATTTGACACTAAAAGACTTATGAACTTTAGGGTTTTTGAACAAAAAGGCAATAGAAACTAAATGAAATGTGAGAGAAAGGTATTTATAGGCATGTTGTGCGCCACTTTTGAGGACCAAGTAGAAAGGAGGTGATTTCTCAAAGGATTAAAGTGAAATTAATTCCTAAGGACCATTTTGCAAAGATGCCAAAAGTATAAGGACTATTTTGCAAATTGTCAATAAGTTGTAATGATGACCATGTGCCACATTAAATGTGGTCTTATCTTGACTATTCTTGTCTGATTTTCTTCATAAGATATTTTAAGAAAAACCTAGAACATTTGAGAAGAGTTGAGAAGATTGTAGAATATAGTAGAAAATTGTGGAATGGTGTGGAATGTAGTAGAAAATTCTAGAATGCTCTTTGTTCATCCAAGATGAGGGCAGCCTCCACTCTTTCATGGGCTTGCGCATGGGCCTAATATATTTGGGCTTGGATTCATTTTTTTGGGGCCCACCAAAAGATTTAAGCTTAAGCATGACATAGGAACTTATATGGTCTCAAATGGGCTTCATGGAATTAATCCATGGACAAGAAATTTGGGCTTCATAGCCAAGATCCAATAAGAGATTGGGAGCAAGGATTCTGGCCCAATTCACTTGAAAAAAACTTAGAAACTAACTTAGGGACCAAAGTGTAATTAACAAAAAGTTTAGGGACTTAAGCTTAAAATTCAAAAATTGACACTTTAACCCTGTACAACCTTCTAAACTTAAAAGTATGATTCATCCCCATTAATCATCTCAAAATCCTAAGATAAACTCTTCATCTGCTCTTGGAAACTCCGAAATCCATTCTGTCGCTCACCCGATTACGTATTACGCCTGAAAAACGTAAATTATTTTATTTTTTTTATGAAATAATTCTAAAAATACAGAGTTGTAGGAAACAAAATAAAAACCTTAAGTCTTTCGTTCAAGAATTAAAATTAGCTCTTTTGAGCAGGATAAATATACTGTCAGTAAAAATACCGGGCCGAGATTCACCCGTCGTTTCAACCTAAATTTTAATCGTAGCTTCCTACATTCAAGTAGGATTGAGTGATGAACTCCGTTTATTTAAAATAATTTTCTAATAGTCATATAAATAAATACAAATAATAGTTCGCATTTCGATTATTTTGAAACAGTGAAAATCGGGGTGTTACACTTTCCACATCGGTTTGTTATAAAAACCGCTGTTAAAAATGTACTTTACACATCGGTTTCAAAACCGATGTGTAAAGTGGAAATAAACCACATCGGTCTTTTCAACATCAGTTTGAAAACCGATGTGAAAAGCCAAAAATAACCGATGTGGAATCCCTTTTCTGCACCAGTGAAAATTAAAAGGTAGAATCAATGGTTTGGATTTAGGCCAAATCAATGGTTGAATTTATTCATCATTAGTGATCTAACTAGGAGTTAACAAAAGGATTAATTTTACTAATATCAGGAGTTTAAGGACTGACCTGGATAAAAAATAGTTGAAGGATTGATTTTAGTAATAGTAGGAGTTTAAGGACTAATTGAAAATAAAAAATAGTTGAATGTGCCTATTTGCAAATGGACTAAAGTTTAGGGGGTGTTTACACTTTTCCCTTTAAAAAATAAGTCCAACCATACCGATTCAACTAATTGGACCATCAACCAAATGTCTCTCTGATTTTGGTCGGGCCAGAGAATTAAGAAATTGATTTGACCATGTAAAAATTGGTTAAATTGGCATAAATTTGATTTTTGGAAATTGGTCGTTTCATTGTTTCAATTTTTTGTTTCAAAAAAAGGAAAGCACTTTTTATCCGATTTGTTTGGAGAGTAGAGTCTAGACCCAATTCACATGTCCACAATCATAACCTAATTCACACAATTCAACTATCTCACATCTCATCTTAGATCAATACACACAGACACACGCTCCCAATTAAATCGATTGAATCTGTTGAACATCAAATCACACTCCTTTCCAATCACTGGTTGGACCTGTTTTGAAAACATCTCTACATATATTAAACTATCATCCAGTTCCAAAATGCAACGCAATCTACTCATTGTAGAGGTAAACGGTTGAGAATGAGAGGAATAAAAGGTGGCTGAGAGGGTGAGGTGATTGATGACAGGAAGGGAAAAAGTTCAATTGAGGGACAAGAGTTACAACTTGCGGCGCTAAAAGAGTAAGGAAGAAGGTTGCTGACAAGAGTTACCTTTTTTTTTTGTTATAGCTAAAATAGAATATATATACTATCAGGAATTTTTGAAATGTAAAATGGTAAATAAGGTTTGTAATTTATAAGTGATTTTTTTTTTTTTACTTTTGAAGTTAAGTATATATATTTAATTTTATTTTTTTTTAACAGTAGGAGGATTAGGAAAGGTAAAATAGTAAATCTATTATATATATATAAAGTTAAATTTCCTCAAGAGGAATTCTCTTCTTTGGACGATGACACATCATTACCTTATATATCAACACGAGAGGGATTCAAGGAATAAATATTAATACACGATTAATTCAATTTTGATTTTGATATGCACTATAAATTTTCAAATATTTCCTGATCAAGTAGATTCAACATTTTATTCAAAAAAATTCATGCCATATTCTGTCTCTTACTTCTTCCGTCGTGCAGTATCACTCTCATCAATCTCTCTCAGTCACTCCGGCGAGCAGTTGCTATAAGGTAAACATTCTTCTTTTCTTTCTTTTTTTTATTTCTATTATGCTTCCTTATGTGCAATACCACAATATGTTGGTGACATTGTTCTGCTATGTTTTTTCATTTCCATGTTGCTTGCTAAATCTAACATCTATGTGTGTTGATATTGTATGTCGTGAGAAGCACCGCCATCGCTTGAAGGTAAACATTCCTCTTCCCTTTTTGTTTCTATTTCGCTTTCTTTTTCATAACTCTTTTTGTTATATTTTCTATTCAACCTCTATACTGTGTTAGTGATAATGTTCTCTATTTTTTCATTTGCATGTTACTAAATGCACACCCTCTATGTGTTCATATTACATGTCGCGAGAAGCACGGCCATCACAAGCCTAGAGAGGAGAAGCCTCTTGATCCTGCAATTTCGGTGAACTCAGCAAGAACGGTATTTCCATCTGATATGTATTTTTCAATATATTGTTACCTTTCATGAATATTTTTACAAAAGGGGCAATTTCTTATGATTTGTTTCCTATAGTATACTTTCATTTCTTCCTTTTATTGTTCATAAAAATAACTTTTGAGTGTTATTGTTTTTGGTTTTCTTCTCTTCCATTTTTGTTTATTAGCATTATCATTGTTATTTGATTTATGTATTTTTTTCAAGTGAAGACATGACATGATTCATGTATTCAGAATTGGGGCCATGTTTTCAGAATTGGTTTTCTTATTTGTGTTTTTTAATATTTCTTTTTTGAATTCTTAAATTTTATCTAGAGGACTAATTTTTCTTATTTTTTTTGAATTCTGAATTAATTTCATATCATTTTAAATTAATTTTGATTCGATAGGATTGACTTATCATTTAATGGTGTTAATATTCGATATTAATTGCGACTATTCCATATAATTGAGTTAAATATATGGTGATTCCAAAATCTTTTAAATTTAAACATAAATAGCACCATTCGAATTCGATTCTGAACTATTTCCATATCGATTTGAATTTATTTCATATCATTAAACGCATGCCTTTAATGTAGTAATTAAATGCGGGCACTAGTGCAATAAGTGCTTTTTACGTCAGTTAAAATGGATTTTTTACGTCAGAATACTGACTGACGTAAATATAGCTGACGTTAAAAGTTAAAATTTTAACGTCAGTTGAGAACTGACGTTAAATATAAAACTATTAACGTCGGTTCTTTAACACAACTGACGTTAATTTTGTCAAAATTAACGTCAGTTCTTTAAGAACGGACGTTAATTTTGTTAAAACTAACGTCAGTTGTTATAAAGAACTGACGTTAAAGGTCTTAAGTTTAGCGTCAATTGTAATAAAAAACTGACGTTAACAGTGTAAGGTATATTTTATAAAATACTATTAGTGTCAGTTGTTTGATACAACTGACGTTAATAATATTTTTTTTTAAAAATTCAGTTTTAAAATATCACTCCCCTCAGCTATCCCTGCATTCACTAAATATCCCAGTAACACAATATCACACACATTACAGAATTGGAAAGGAAAAATGGAACAATGATCCATATGTACCTGTTCAAAAACAATATATATTTATTAACATAGGTTATAACTCAAAATAAATACAGAAATATAAATAAAAGTAAATGTATACTAAGTTTAAACTACCTATATCAATATCCCTTCGTGATGATCCTCACGAGTGGCATGTACATCGTCCACCTGTGTCTCCTCGATTATAGTAGGCATGTTTGTTGAAAAAGAAGGAGTCTCAGGAATATCAAGATTTGAATCTTCATTTTCATCACTACCATTATACATGCTTTTTCCTTGGAGAACCATGGACAACCTTTTGTTAGAAGGATCAGTGATGTAGAACACTTGTTTTGCTTGGGAAGCCATTTTGAAAGGCTCATTTATATGACCTAACTTGTTGAGGTCTACCAATGTGAACCCCAATTCGTCGGTTTGTACACCACCGTTACTATCAACCCACTTACATTTAAATACCGGCACCGTAAGCTTAGTGTAATCGAGCACCCAAATATCTTCAATATATCCAAAGTAAGGTCTCGGTGCTTTAACGGGTTTTGTGTCCTTTGCACTAGAGAAGTGCATTGCTTCGGCCACGATCATAACCCCACTATTTTGCATGGTACTCTTGTTATCTTGTTCCTTTGAATAAAAGGAAAAGTTATTTATGTCGTATCCGCTCCAACATATGACGTTGAAGCTAGGCCCACGTGCTAGCCATCTTATGTCATCAGAAGCAGTACTACCATCCTTAAGCATTTCTTCCTTGAACCATGGTAAGAAAGTCTTGTTATGCTTGTTCAACAACCACCTTTCGCTCATTCGAGGGTTTTCTTGATTGACTTTTCTTTTATGTTCAAATAAGAAAGGCTGAACACATTCGATGTTGTTCAATACATACAAATGTGCTTGAAGCACTTCCTCCCGATCCTTCCTATTAATTCTTAAGCCATGTGTACCCTTACCTTGACATCTGATCTCATCATGACGAGGCTTAGGAACCCCTATAGGATCCGTGTTATGAAGGTAGTCCGAACAAAACTCAATAGCTTCTTCTGCAACATACCTTTGAACAATAGATGATGAGGATTCTTCACGTACCCTTTCAATATCTTCATGTAGCGCTCAACTGGGTACATCCATCTCAGAAAAACCGGCCCACATAATCTAATCTCCCTCACCAAATGAATAATTAAGTGAACCATTATGTCGAAAAAGGAAGGAGGAAAATACATCTCCAATTAGCACAAGATTGTAGCAGCCTCAACTTCCAAGTCATCCAACATACGGGGGTAAAAGACTTTGCTACATATAGAATTGAAGAATGAGAACAACCGAGTAGTGGCATGTCTCACATTTTTTGGAGCAATACCACGAATAGCAACGGGCAGAAGTTGTTGCATCAAGATGTGACAATCATGAGACTTTAAGCCAACCAATTTAAGATCACTAGAGACAAGCCTCTTCATATTTGAAGAGTAACCATGTGGAACTTTGATGCCCTGAAGACACCCGCAGAAACTTTGTCTCTCTTTTTTTGACAAAGTATGACATGCTGGCGACAAATAAGTCCGCTTACCATCCTCAACAACTAGAGCTAACTGCTCTCGTATACCCATAGCAACGAGGTCGAGAGGAGCATTCACACCATCCTTTGTCTTGCCTTGAATGTTGAGAAGCGTCCCGATCACACTATCACAGACATTTTTCTCCACATGCATCACATCAATGCAGTGTCTGACATCAAGCTTGCGCCAGTATGGAAGATCAAAGAATATCGACCTCTTCTTCCATATGTTTTTCTCAGCAGCTTTACCTTTCTTTTTGGACTTGCCGAATATAACATCGATGCCTTTTACCCTCTAATAAACCTTCTCTCCAATTAAGGCCGCCGGCGCTTCTTCTGTCTATTGGCATCCATTAAAAGCTTTTTTCATCTTATTATATGGGTGATCACGTCTAAGAAATCTCCGATGCCCAAGGTAAACCGTCTTCTTTCCATGATGCAACTGAGTGTAGCAGGTGCTTTCTTCACATATAGGGCATGCTTTATGCCCCTTGACACTGTACCCGGACAAGTTACCGTATGCTGGAAAGTCGTTGATGGTGCAAAATAACAAGGCACGAAGCTTGAAAGTCTCATGAGAATACCCATCAACTACATCAACACCTTCCACCCATAGCGTTTTCAAGTCTTCAATCAAGGGACCTAAATAAACATCTAAGTCATTTCCCGGTTGCTTTGGGCCCGAAATCATCATAGACAACATCATGTATTTGCGCTTCATGCACAACCAAGGGGGAATATTGTAAATTACCAACAAAACAGGCCATGAACTATGAATACTACTCATGTTACCATAAGGATTCATTCCATCCATAGCAAGTCCAAGCCTTAGGTTTCTTGGCTCATCGGCGAAATCCGGAAACATAGTATCGATATTCTTCCATTGAATAGAATCAGCAGGATGACGAACCTTTCCATCACGTTTCCTCTCATCATTATGCCATCTAAGATTCTTCGCATCTTTCGCATTGGCAAACAATCGCTTGAACCTTGCAATTATTGGAAGATACCACAACACCTTCGCAGGAGGACCCTTTTTTCTCACATCATCAAGATCATCATCATCATCACCACCCTTCACTTTGTATCGTGATAACCCACATTTGGGGCAATCGTGATTGTCTTCATGAACATCGGTGTACAATATGCAATCATTGGGGCATGTGTGTATCTTCTTATACTCCATACCCTAGGACACAATACCTTCTTGGCCTCATAGTTACGGTCAGGCAATGTGTTGTCCTCCGGAAGCAAGCCTTTCAACACTTCAAGCAATTCCGTGAAGCTTTTATCGGTCCAACCATTTCTCGCCTTCACACAAACCAATTTTAGCACCGCCGACAACCGTGTATGAGTAGTACACCCTGGATATAAAGGCTTATCCGCATCACCTCACAACCTATCATACACATGAGCTCGATGAAAAGATTCTTGTCCAATATCACGGATCATGTCCTCTACTCGATCATCCTCCATATCTACGTCAACGTCCTCACTTTGGGAGACACTTGCCGTACTACTCAACAACACATCACCATGCCATATCCATCTTGTATAACTCAAGCAAATCCCTTCACAAATCAAATGAGTACGTATATCCTTCACTATCCATTTCCTCGTATTCAAACACTTGACACAAGGACAACAGAACATTCCATTACTATTAGGAACATTCCTTTGAGAAAATTCTATAAACTCTCCCACCCCCTTCAAATACTCAGCACTAATGCGCTTACAAACCATCCAACTACGATCCATAACTAGATAGGTCCTGTAGATATACAAAACATATATCCAATATAAGGACAATAAGGGAGATTGAAAACTATAGTTTTTGAAGATTGACAAGCACTGGTCACGGCCTGGCAGTGATGTCCATCACGGCCGTAACGTGCCAACTGAACCAGACCATCACAGGCAGAACTGATCACGGCCTAGCCGTGATGAGCATCACAGACGTGACAGATCAACCAGCAGAGCAACATGCACTCCAAACCAAAAATCGAGACGTACATTCCAAACAACTCAAACTCACTGTTTCAAGTTTCAACTACTGAGACTACAGTTTCAACATACACTCAAAATCAAAAATAAAAAAATGTGCCCTAAAGACTCGCCAGAAATAGGTGCTCGCGTGGTGGTGGGGAGGGGAGCTCGAGTGGTGGCCAACGTTCGATGTGGTTACTGAGAGCAGAGCGACAAGGAGAGTTACTGCGCGGGAAGGGGAAAGAGAGATGTCAAGTAATTGAAAAGAATGAATGGAAAGACAGAGTTAGGGTTAATAGTGTACCTCACGGTGGTGGCGAAGAAGCCCTCGCGGTGGTTGCGGTGGAGATGAGCTCGCGATTAGGGCAAAGTGAGAGTGAGAGTGAGGATTGAGAGTGAGGGTTGAGCGTGATGAAAAGAGAAAAAGAAACGTACAGAGTGAAGTACAGAAGGCGCGCGGGTATAAACCAAAATAAAACAACATTTGACGTCAGTTGTTTGTAAAGACTGACATTAAAGGTCGTATATTTAACGTCAGTTGTCTTAAGAAACTAACGTTAAAAGTGTATACCTTTATCCAAAAACATTAATTCCTTTGACTATTTATGTAATTGAATTAAAAATAAAACTTTTAACGTCAGTTGTATTAAACAACCGACGTTAAAAATAAATAATTTTTTATTTTAAAAGCACTTTTAACGTCAGTTTTTGAAGACAACTGATGTTAAAATTGTATATCTGCAAAAAAATTCATTCCTTTGACTACTGTGCTAACCCATGCACCTTGAAACTTAATCCTCTTAATGAGCATTAAGTTTATAGATAAGTTTTCAAGAAAATCATAAAGACTCTATTCTCTATATAAAGTGTCATTCTTCTGTATCAGTCTGTAAATACACCCTCTTCTTTTCCTCTATATTTCGTGCGTTTTCTATTCCTTCACAATATGGTTCTATCACATTTGAGACTTTTGTTATTTCTTCCTATACCTATACTTAAAGGTCTCTGTCTTAATGGTCAAAAAACTTCTGAGGTTGAGTAAATCACATAATATGACTCCCTCACTTTATTCCATCTCCTCCCCAAGCGACTGTGGAAAAGCACAGATGGAGCATCAAGGACTTCAGATGAGCAGGGAGGGGATCGATGCATCCATTGGAGTTTCTGAGGACAGAACTGAGAAGAAATTGATGTTGAAGCAGAAACTTTTTAATATTTTAGTGCTATGTTGCAGAAATTTTTTATCTTTTAATCATGTAATTGTAACTTATGAATCGCTTCAATGAGATACGATTTGATTATACATATATAACTTGTTTTATGTTAAGTGTTTATTTATTTTAATTTGCACAAGAATTTGTTTAATAATTCAAGCTAATTAATTAACATTAAAAATAAACTTATTTAAAAATAGGTTTAGAAATAAACTGCACTATATGGACTGATATGCGTTAAGAGTGACAACAGGGAGATTACATCGAAAGAAATGAGTTTCATAATTATTTACGTCAGTTATTTATTTAACTGCCGTAAAAATCACACATTTAACGAATATGTGTATTTATTTTAATTTTCACAAGAATATGTTTACTAATTCAAGCTAATTAATGAAGATTAAAAATAAACTTGTTTAATATTTACACAAGTTCTTTACACAACTAACGCAAATAGTGATTTAATATTGACAAATTGCCACCACTTAATTTTTAACGTCAACTTAATTTATGACTGCCAAGTTCCCGTATATTACATTATTTCCAATATTCATTCTGCATGTTTATAATTTATAGGATTATTTACGTCAGCTATTTATTATACTGAAGTAAAAATCACACTTTTAATGTCAGTTGTATAAAAAACTGACGTTAAAAATAAATATTTTTTATTTTAAAAACACTTTTAACGTCAGTTGTATTAAACAACTGACGTTAAAGGTGTATAAGTTTCTGCAAGAATTCATTCCTTTGACTACTGTGCTACTTACCCATGCACATTGTAACTTAATCCTCCTAATGAGCATTAAGTTTATAGGTAAGTTTTCAAGAAAATCAGAATATCTTAGTAACTTCATCCCCTGCTCCTATAAATAGCTTCCTTCCATCCTTTTAATTTTCTACTTCACAATATGGCTCTGCCGTGGAGATTAACTTCATCACTCTTTCTTCCTATTCCTAGACTCAAAGATCTTTGTCTTAATGGTCAAACAACTTCTGAGGTTGTGTAAATCACATAACATGGGTGATAAGGTTGTGTAAATCACATAGTGTGAGTTGCTCACCTTATCATCTTTCCGGAGAATCGGCAGCTACAGCACTAGAACGTTAGATTTGGAAGCAAATGACTCTTCCAAGACCATTGCTGAAACAGATCGGGTGCACCTTTGCCCAGCCGCTCTGAAAAACTCGGTCGCTCGACTCTCCTCTCTTGCTCACCCGTGAAAGGAACGAAGCCTCAACAAATGTTTAGGATTTTAAACCCTTTCAATGTAACTTTTTATAGGATTTTAAACCCTATCAATGTAACTTTTTATAGGATTTTAAAGGATTTTAAACCCTTTCAATGAATGAGATCCGGTTTGGGTTATTGATTCAACTTATACTTCGCACATATATTTTAGTTTTCAAAACAGAAACACAAAACATCAAAGCAATTGTGAAACTGAAACTTTGAGGAAGGTAATGCGGAAGGGTATACTAGATAAAAATATTATTAAAATAAACTTTAACGTCTGTTGATGAAGGAGCAGAAGTTAAAAGTGAAGTGACTCACTTTTAACGTCAGTTCAATGAAGAACTGACGTTAAAAGGTTCACTTTTAATGTCAGTTGTTTATTGAACTGACGTTAAAAGTGAGTCACTTCACTTTTAACGTCAATCCTTACAACAACTGACGTTAAAATTGAATTAATGAAGTCTGATATTTACAAAACTGCGCCTTTGCCTCCTTTTTAACGTCTAGCTTTTGGTTAACTAACGTAAACCTTTACCGTCTAATGTATATTTTCCACTAGTGGGGAGAAAATTTCTAATTTGATATATTTGGTTTATCACTTAATTATTTCAATATTCCATATTAATTGTGTCTGATTCCATATAAATGAGTTCAATATGTGTTGATTCCACATCTTTTAATTTTAAACCTGAATAGTATCATTCGAAATATTTTTCTGAATTATTTCCATATCATGTTGAATTAATTTCGTATCATTAAACGCAAGCCTTTAATGTAGTCATTAACCGTGGGAGAAAATTTCTGATTTGATAAAATTGATATATCACTCAATGGAGTCAATATTCAATATTAATTGTGTTTGATTTCATATAAATGAGTTCAATATATGTTGATTCCATATTTTTTGAATTTAAACTTAAATAGTACTAGTTAAAATATATTCTGTTGCGACCTTTCTTTTTTTAATACAGAGGCGGCCAAATTTATGTCATTAGAAAAACAATTTATTTGATTAGCATCATTGATTACAAAAATGAATAGCATTAACTTTTTTAAAATAATGAAAAACATTTTTTTTAATGGAAAAGAATGAAAAACATTAACTTAATGGATATTAAAATTTGACATTTAATTTTAACAAAAAACGTATAGCAAGTATCTTGAATGAAAATTTGAAAATTTTGCGTGTTGACAAATTTAAAATATTGTAAAGAAAATGAATAAATTTGCTCATTCACGTTTTGATAAATGAATTTATGCATATCAATATGCATATTCAATAATGGAGGGAGCAATTATTTTTAGAAAGAATGAAGTACAAATCACATATTAAATTTTCCAACATTAACACATATTATCAATTTGATTTGGTATCCATTTTAATGCAATTAATATTCAAAACTGTGCAGCACAATACATGATTTGATATTTTTTAATGCAATTAACATTCAAAAACGTGGAGAAAATTTTTTAAAGCAATTTTAAAATGAAAATAAATGCATCTTTGATAAAATTGATATTATATCAGTAATGATTAAATATATTGATTATTAATTAAATATATTCAAACTGGATACAAATAGTTATTTTGAAGTAAAAATTGATATGAAACTAAACCATATCAGGAATGCTAATAGTGGATATTAATAAGGGTTTTCTATCATGTGCAACTTTGCACGGGTTAAGAAACCTAAAAGCAACAACTATTTATTGAAAAACTAAGCATTTCAGCTTTGAAAGTATAAAATATACAAGTTCCTATGTAAACTTACTCTTTTAGAATCCTTAACCTGTGCAAAATTGCACAGGTTAGAAAAACCTTATTTATAAAGGGATGTCTTTTTCAATTAATCGAAAAGTGAATTCAAATAACAAATTTTAAAGACTGATATAGAAAATAAATTAATATATCTTTAATAGTCCTATTTTCCCTTCTAATGGGAGTAATCACGATAATTTTGTTGTCATATTCTCTTCCACTTCAATTACCTGCACCTCAGGATCCGTTAAAGTAACTTATCCATGAATCATACTATCTAATTTAATTAAAACAATTTTAACAAATAAATAAATTATAATAATTAATATGAATAAATAAAATCATACATAATAAATATGAATTTGTAGTTGAATAAAGAAGTAAAAAAACATATCATGTCATTTTATATTAATTTATATAATAATTAATTTTAAATACAAAATTTAATAAAAAAATTTATAAATAATCAATTGATTATATACATGCTTAAACTTTTTAATTGTCTGTAGAAATATTCTTCAAATTAGTTATCTTTGATCTTATGTAAATTAATTTCTCCTATCATTTACCTTTAACTTTAACTGTGAAAATTAATTATTTAAATAAATATCCTTCAAATTAATTGTCTTCAATAGTGTAAATTTATTTATAATATTAATTTTCTTTAAACCCAAAAAATGTGGATTACTTATTTTTTTCGTTTATGTTTAAGAGCTTTGCTATGAATGTGGGGGTCTTTATTACATGCCAAACCAAACTTGAAGAATATTATAGTGAGGTGATAAATATGATTATTTATTGAATAGCACAATAAAAATGAAACTAAAAATCGATAGCACATACTAAGGGATGACCAAGCAAATATTTAATTGGATCTCAAAAGAAAATATTATATTGCATTAAAAATGGAAATTAAAAAATGGAAATAGTCAACAATCAATGTTAACATTTAATAAATATTAAGACTTAATACTTTTTGAATTTTGAAAGCAATAAAAAGGCATTACTCTGTGATAATAAAATTGCAAAGTTAATTTTTTGCCTCCAGTTTTCGAAATTTTAACATATCATTCTCTCTAAGCCAATATGAATCCAAGCACAATATGCATTATATGAGTTATTATTCGATAGCACGTCCATTATTTAACATTAAGAATCAATAAATAATAGGACTTACCAAATATTATATGAAACTTGAATTCTAAATAGTTTGAATTCGAAAATCCTATATTAGTTGTACAATGGTTGACACAACCCAAATGACAAGCATAAAAGTGATTAACGGTGATAACAATTTTGATTTCAAATACTATTAGTATTTGAAGTATGTTTTTAAAATATTACATGTAGAAGATACGAGAATATTTAGTAGTGATTTCCCTTTGATAAGGGGTAGGTTGAGATACAAATAAATAAATGTATTATTGAAAAATGTGATTAATACTCTCTTCGACGTTATAAAGTAACAATTGATTTTGAGACAAATCAATATTCCAAATATGACATATAAAATGAGATGGAGGGAATAATATTTAAATTTTCTTATTTATTACTTCATCTTATATTATTTTATTTAAAATATATTTTTTTTATCAATTTATCTTCTTTTTTTGTTTTATGGTATTTTAAAGCATTTAATTTCTATGCACTGTCGGCGTAAATTTTTTTACACGGACAGTGCATAGAATTAATGATATGGGTGACTTTTAAGGTAGTTAATTAGGATAAGAGTCAAATATTTTAACTTATATGGTAACTTCTGATTTGTTGACTATGTAAAAATTATTTGCACTAACAGTGTATACCAATCAAATCTTATTTTAAATAGCAAGCCTCATGTTATATGGTATGTTTGTATTTATTTATTTATTCTAAAATTATATTCAATTATAAGCTTAATTTATTTTTTCAATTTATTATTTATATACTTATTTATGTAGAATCGATATAATTATTTTAATTTAAAAAATTAACAATGAGATAAACTAAAGGTTATATTTATTTGGATGCAATTGATTTAGTAATTAATTTTAGAATGTTCAACTAATAATTTAGTCAAATAATATAATACAATAGCAGGACTGACCCAAAAGAGAATGAGGCCTAATGCAAATTGTTAGTCAGGTCTTTTTATTTTAAGTGAGATGATATTTTAATTTAGATCAGGTTGGGCCTTTTTGTTAGCATATGTGACATTTTTTCTTTATAAAAAGTAATAGTAAAAAATTTGTTTTGTTGGTGTGCCTAAAGTTAGGGCTTCAGTAGCTTCACCCTTGGACCGACCCTGTACAATAGTAATACAATTGATAATTTTATTTAAAAATAACGTTAGACCATTCAAAAAAATAATAATTATGTCTACATTCTAATTCTAATGTAATTAGATTTCAAACATTCAAATTAAATATTTCTTCGTTTAATATATGATTAGTTAATTGAACTTAATAATATTTGATATGTCGTATAAGAAATTTATTATACCTAAAATTATATAAATACAAAATACTTTTTAATTTAAAGATATTAAAATCTGTACTATTAAACTAATATGAATATATGTCCAGTGCAATGAGTTTTTATTCTCAATTTATCCTGAGAAATAAATCAATTTTATTATAATTGTTTGTAGATAATTCCTAATACAAATTATTACAAATTCTTATGCATTTAAAACCCAAAATATATATTTTAAATAAATGTTCGTAAACAATATATACCCTGTGAATGGTGCGAGTCGTTTTGTTAGGATTGGACTGTTTATATGAGAACAATTGTAGGGATATACTTTTGGATTTCCCCTTCGATAGAAAGTGATATACACAGAAAAAGAAATAAATAAAGAAAGGATCAAATTACGTTTTTTTCAAGTGATTATAGAATTATACCTATGGTAATTACACAAACAAGGTCATGATAAATACAAACATTTCATTGTAATTTGTACATTTTCAAACCGCTTCATTTTTGAGTTTATTGTCTTTTTTAATTATAATGATATGTTCTTTAAATTAAAGTTGTATATGATATGATGTTTTCTCTGATAATCAAGATAGACTTGCTTTTGGTCTGTGTATTCTCAATGAAAAATTTCTCCATATATATAGTAAATAAAGAAACTTGGCTTGCAAACTCTTAATCGAGGAGACACTAACTTGCTTCAACATATGTTATTATTTTACTTTCATGTGGATCATTCCCTTTAAAATTAATGCATTTTTAATCTTTTATTAAGTTTCTCCGATTTTTATTGGATAAATTATCAAATGACTTATGACTTCTTAGAGGTTGCGTTTATATGTTATTCAATGGCGCATATCTTAGGTATCTTGCAAATTTTTTTATCAAAATAAAGAACAAAGGCATATCAAAATATATGAAGGGTGAAAATGAGTTCTATAATATCTTGCATCGCATGATGTGCATGAACAAAATATTGTAGGAGCGTAGAAGATAAAGTGATGGAAAATTGAATTCCTTTTAAGGATAAAAAATAGTATACACAATTAACTCGAGGGATATGTTATATACAAGTCATTTTTATATAAAAAAATGAGTATAGATAACATAAATTTGTATATAATATTTTTAAATCAAATATAAATAATTATGTATATAAAAGAATATTTTAATTCTAAATTATATAAATATTATATTAAAATTATTTTAACCCGTGCATTCCACGGGTCAAAAACAGTAGTAGGTTTATAATTTGTAAATTGAGTTTTCTTATTTTTGAAGTGTGTGTACGTGTATATAATTTTATTTTTTAAAAGCAGATTGGCGGATCAACCTGAAAACCTGTGGATCAAAGCCCACTAAACCCGTGGGTTTCGCAGATTAACTCACTTAGACCCATGTTCAAACAGACTAGGGATTCTTCTAGTCCTACCTCGCCAAGATTGTGGACTTTGCTCACCAGTATTTGGACCACGACCCATATACCTAGCTTTACTCAAGTGTAAAAAAAGTTATGTTTTCTTTTAAGTTCAAAAAAAGGTACACAGTTTTTATTTTTTAATAAAGGCTTATGACAGTGATGGACAAATATAATGAATTAATATCTCATTTTTGAATCCCAAATTTCTAGTGAAATATTTTGATTCCACTAGATGTGAGACCCTAAACTCAGGTAATCACATGGCTACCCATTTGCGGAAATAAAACTTAATTTGCTGGTTGCTTTCGGAAAATAACGTTTTCTCAACGTTTATCTCTCCAAAATATGGTGATAATTTTTTTTCCTTTTTACCTCATAACCACAACAACGTATTCAAATCACACTTAACTACATAATGTATATAAGTCCTCCAACTATACTGCCTCATATTTTTCTCAAATAAATCATAATCAACTTTATTCTTAAAACATAACATTACCTAAGCTGGTCATAACTAACGGACACTACAACCAATAGGAACAACACAACATGCCTCGAACTAGACAGCCTTCGTCTTCTTGTAAGGATCATACCCCTCGTACAACTCTGATATGGTTGTAAGGGTGAGACGCCAATATATGGATTTATCACCATAACTAAATGTACAACACAAAAGAATGCACATACACATATACATGTCTATAACAACGTACTCATTCATATTATATCACATCGTTTATCAATGGGTTTCACACCCCAAACATCAACGTTGGAAAACTATGCATGAATACTTCAACACATCTTCTAAACATTCATACCTAATCTCATGAGATATCTCCAACCTCGTGAACCTCGTGATGAGTTGATCAGACTCAATTGCCACAGGCATACAGCCACAGGCACGCCCATCGCACACTGTCCAACATCGTGGCACAGTGATAACAATCTGAGATGGGGACTCATTGTCCAAACCCTAGGCACAAAGAGAACATCTTTGTATGATCTACCCTGATGCCGCAAGGTAATCCCTCTTTTGATTATGGCACGTCTGCCAAATGCATGCAAGAAAACATTTTATTCTCAACACTTTTCTTGGTGCTATATCTTTGTTTGTCAAAGATCTCAAAAGCTTATGACTTAACATCTTTTGAAATATCTTTACATCTTTTATTAACAACACAGGACCTCAAAGTCCGAGTGCTCAATCACGAAGCCCCTAGACCTTGCAATCAGTCTTAGGTTCGTGGTAGTAGAAAACAACTTAAAACGTTTTAACTTCTTTAAATAGATACCCAGTTTACAACACAACGAACCTTAATACCCCGACGTATCGGTTATTAAGTTCCATAACTTCGTACATCTTTTTACATCGTTTTACATCTTTTACATCGTATTACATCTTTTACATCGTTTTACATCTTTTACATCTTTTACATCGTTTTCATCTTTTCATCTTGAAAAACAAATCCAAAATAGGATAACGTCATAAGAACACTAGTACCCCGACATCTCGGTTACTAAGTTCTATATCATCCTTTACGTCATTAAGTAAAACTCATTTACCGAAAATCCTTTCTACTTGAAATTCTTTTATAAAACGTCAATTCATAGAAAATCCACTTTTCCTTTGGAAACACATTTTTTTCCAAAATAACGTCAAATCATCAACAACTTCTTTTTATTGAAACTTCAACTCTAATAAATCAATTCAAATTAAATCTCTTTTCAACATAAGTACTGCTGTTTTTAAACTCTCACCGTAAATAATTTCGAAACTTGCCGTCGTTTAGCATTTTCAAAGAAAACGTCTTTAAGTCAAACTTTGACATTTCTTCTAAAATAATTTTCTTATATAATAAATAAGGTCTTTTCGAATATTAATTTCACAAAATCACTTTTTATAATATTTCGGAATTTCTTGTGTAAAAATTAGCAGTACTAAAAAAATTTCACGGTTACGCTCTCACCGTGACTCATAAATTTCTTTTACACTAATAAATCATTAAAATAATAATATTTCGCAAAACTCATTATTTTTCCAAAATCATATTTTCCTCCACTATTATATTCCAACACTCCCCATAAAACGTTGAATATAACTTTTCACAGCTTATTAAATCTTTTATCTGATTAATCGGTTGTGCACTGACCACTGTCAGGCCTCTCAAACAACATTCAACATTCAACAACATCATCATAGTTCTATCACCAGGCAGATCATGTATCATAACAACATAATATACTACTGCAGATAATTAAAAGCAGATCAATCACCGATACACAGATAAATAACACATCATAAACAACATAAACAATTAATCACAAACCACATATAAATCATATAAGCCACACTAAAAGCAAATAGTTATAGATAAAATCCCTCAGGTAAGCTCCCCTTACCTCTTGAAGACTTAAGCTAACGTTTTCAAACAACCTCCCGATTTAATCCGGTTTCCTCCGTCGGCTTTAGGTCAAACCTACCCGATTGATTCCTTCAAACGAATTGCAACCAAAATAAATCAAATCAAACAACAACATGCTTAACTCATGAGGGTTAGGTTTCGTCCAAGGGCTGACTTTTAGGGTTCAAAATCCTTAAAATTTCTAATCATGATTAAGTCATAGATTAATGGCCCTTAATCAACCAAGATCATGGATTAGTGACTAAACAACTAAATTTTAAACTCAAAACTTCCTAACTATCATATACTTAGATTCGGTCTCAACATGTTCATAGGGCTAGGGTTCTTAATTTAATAAACCAACTTGGATTTATTAAGCATACATACTAATAGCTTGATTACTAAGATCATTAATGAAAACTTTGAACAAAACTCATCTAGTTCCAAGAACTAGGGTTTCGGCCTTGATAAAATCAATAGGTTAGAGTTTGATTTTTGATCTTATATATACTTGGATACAAGAACTATCAAGATACTAGAAGATTGAATCATGAATCAAGACATGAAAATGAAACAAAACCTATGAACACAACATTGACCTAGGTTCGGCCAAGTCCAGAAATTAGGGAAAGAAATTTCTCATGATATTATGCTTCTAGATTATGAAAATAGAGATGATTATAAGATCATATCAATTGGTTTCATGTCAAAAGGATTTTTCTAGAATTAGTTATGAATTTTCAAAATTCTAGATCTAGAAACTTAAAAGTGATGAACAACTATAATATAAACCTTGAATCAAGAAACTTGCTAAAGAACATAGGCATGATTAAGAATGAAGATTAGTATTTACCTCTTGAAGATCAATGACAAAGGAAATCCAAGAAACTTGCTTCACAAACTTATCACTAAAGAACTTATGAACTTAGGGTTTTGAACAAAAAGGCATTAGAAACTAAGTGAAAAGTGAGAGAAGGTATTTATAGGCATGTGGGCTGCGCCACTTTTGAGGACCAAGTAGAAAGGAGGTGGCTTTTCAAAGGATTAAAGTGCAAATAACTCATAGGGACCATTTTGCAAAGATTCCAAAAGTATAAGGACTAGTTTGCAAATTGTCATTAAATTGTCATGATGACTTGTTGCCACATTTAATGCAAGCTTATCTTGACCAAAGTTGGCTGATTTTGTCATAGATATTTTAGGAAAATTCCAGATTGTTGAAGAAGATTTAAGAAGCTTGAAGAACAAAGTGGAAGAATGTAGAACATTCTAGAAAATTCTTGACTCATACAACAACAAATGAGGGCAGCCATCAATCCCTCATGGGCTTGCGCATGGGCTTAGCAAATTTGGGCTTGGTTTCATTTTTGTGGGGCCCACTTGAAGATTTAAGCATTAAGCTTAAGATAGGAAACTTATATGGCTTCAAATGGGCTTTATGAAACTTAAGTCATGGGTAAGGAATTTGGACCTCAAAGCCACGGTCCTCTATGGATTTGGAACAAGGATTCTAGCCCAATTCACTTGAAAAAAACTTGGAAACTAACTCAGGGACAAAAGGGTAATTAACAGAAAGTTCGGGGACTTAAGCGTAAAATTCATAAATTTTCACTTTAACCCTGAAAAACCTTCTAGACTTAAAAATATGATTCATCCCCATGAATCATCTCAAAATCCTAAGATAAACTCTTTATCTGCTCTTGCGAACTCTAAAATCTCTTCCATCGTCTACCCGATTACGAATTCCGCCCGTAAAACGTAAATTATTTTATTTTTTTCTGAAATAATTCTAAAAATACATTCTTGTAGGAAATAAAATAAAAATCTTAAGTCTTTCGTTCACGAATTAAAATTAGGTTTTCTGAGCAGTAAACCTTTACTGTCAGTGAAAACACAAAACGGCAGACCGGTTTCCGTCTGAATTTTCAACCCACAAACTTCCCCGTAACTTATGAAAATAAGTATAACATGAAAATGACCTTGGTTTATCCAAAATCATTTTCCAAGTCTCGGATAAAAATATATATGTTTATATATTTATTATCGATATTACGAAGCAGCGAAAATCGGGGTGTTACACTAGATAGGTAGAATAAAAAAAAATAAAATAGAGCATCATATTTCGTAATGTTTTATTTTATTTTATTTTGTCATGCTATTTTATATTGCTTTCACTACTCCACCTACTCTGGGTATTCAATTTAGTTATGTGACTTCTGTTTATTTATCATAAGTTCAAATTCCTAATAATATATAGTTTCATTTCTATTTAACATTATTTCGTGTCAAGAGCCACGAAACCTTGTGTGCCTGGAGCCGAAGCAGTGTAGGGGAACAATTTTTCATAATCATAACCACCTTTGCTAACAATGGGGAAAAAAAAAGAAGGTGATCATCCTATTTTTGGCGATCTCTCTTTTACATTAAGAGATTAAGCAACACATAAGGCGGCAATCCATCTCCTCACACACCCATATTCATTTAATTTTGAATTATTTCTCTCACCCAATTAACTCCAAATTTTCAGCCAAGGCTTGCTAAGAACACCAAACACTTTCAATCCATCACATTTCATGATCAAAGCTCATACTTCCATCACGAACTCACAAAATCCTTGCTCCACTCTCCTTTCTGCAACCTTGCGGCCAAAGCTCAAGAATGCCATTCAAGTTTGTTTTTCTTCATCTAAACACTTGAACTTTCATCTCTTTTACATTCTAAGACACCTTCATCAAGAGATTTTTACCATACAAGACTTTATTCTTCATCTCTTCTCAATGATTCTTCAACAACACTAACTTGTTCATCCATCTTTGTGATCAAGTTTTAACTTCAAGAGTAAGTTTCTATCACATTCTTCTTCATCTTCTTCAAATCATGAACATGATACAGCTGTGGATACTAGAGGTGCTGATAGTAACATTGATGCTGCTAATCCAAATACTTCCAGCCTGTTAGAGCAGCCCACTACAAGACCCAAGCGTACTATTCAGCTACCAAACAAGTATCAAGACTATATCACTTACAAATGAGAATAAATTGCCGTTTCTATTTCTTTCATTCTGTACTTCCTTTTGCTTCTAGAAACTGTGTGAATCAGCATTCTGTTATGATTGCTGAGCTGTAGTATCTAGCACTAGATTTGGATTGTTGCTTTATATTCAGTATTTTCCCTAGTGGAAAGGTATCAATGAAAATTTTATGAAAACATTTCCCCTCTTCCATTATGCTTTAGGAGGCTCTCTCAGACCTCATATATCTGAGATAATATCTTCCCGTCATCACTGGTGCTTTCATCTCGGACCTCACCTCCATGACTCGCCCTTCCCCAACCACACCAGATCCTGTCGCTGAGCTTACACGTCAGGTTGCTCTCCTCTCCACCCAGGTCGAGCAGATGCACAAACAGATGAACGATCCCGCTTCCACGGTGTCTTCTTCTTCTACCGCCGATTCTGCAAATCGACCTCGCATGAAGCTCGATGTACCTCATTTTGACGGCTCCGATGCTCACGGGTGGATCTTCAAGATCTCCCAATTTTTTACTTACCATCAGACGTTGGAGGAGGATCGTATCACAATAGCGTCGTTTTACCTCGACGGCCCAGCCCTTGCGTGGTATCAATGGATGCACCGGAATCAACAAATTGTGTCGTGGACGCAGTTTCTCACGGCGTTAGAGACTCGTTTTGCTCCAACGGCCTACGATGACCCTCGGGGAAAGCTCTTCAAGCTCACCCAGTCCACCACCGTAGCTGCTTACTTGACGGAGTTTGAAGCACTGGCGAATCGCTTGGAGGGGCTCTCACCAGCGGATCTGCTGAGTTGTTTTATATCCGGCCTCAAGACCGAGATACGCCGTGAAATTCTGGCATTACGACCGTCTTCTCTTTCTCAGGCGGCCGGTCTCGCACGCTTACAGGAGGAGAAACAACAAGATATTACACGTTCCAACAGATCTCGTCCTTGGCAACCACCCCCTCCGAAGAGCACGTCAGATCCATCGGCGCCACCCAAAACCACTGCGGGATTGCTCCCTACTCCTCCAGGGAAACCTCGTTTCAGGCATCTCTCTGGGCCAGAGATGGATGAACGCAGGGAGAAAGGGCTTTATTTTAATTGCGACCAACGCTGGTCACGCAATCATAAGTGTGGTGCCCGTGATATTCCTCATGCTTACTAATGATGATAATGATGTTGTAACAGGTGATTTGGACTCTGCGGCGGCTCAACTCGATTCCGGGGATGTCGAGGTTGTCTCGGAGGCTGCTCAGTTAAGTTTGCACGCCCTCTCCGGCGACCAGGCCGGCGACACATTCCGGGTCAAAGGCATCATCGGATCCCACTCTGTTAGCGTGCTGGTTGACGGAGGGAGTACGCATAATTTTATCAGAGGTTCTGTTGCTGATAAATTGGGATTGTCTCTTGATCCAATCACCTCCTTCCGCGTTATGGTGGGCAGTGGCCAAGTCCTCCTCTGTTCTCATGCTTGTAGGGAGGTAACTGTGTTAATTCAAGGTCACAAATTTTGCTTGGATTTGTTTGTTCTGGACTTGCGTGGAACAGATCTCGTGTTGGGGGCCCAATGGCTTAAACACATCGGGCCAGTACTAATGAATTATTCCACCATGTCACTCACCTTCCTTTATAATAATTCCACCATAGAATTGCATGGCGACACCACCCCCACTCTATGAGCCTTCACTCCTTTAACAAACTAACCCGAATTGAACCAGAGGCCCAACTTTTTTCCCTCCACATCTCCAACCCAGATACTAACCTGACACACCCACCCCCTAATACTGCACCCGAACCAATTCCCACCCTTCCCGACTTAGCCACCCTTGAGCCCCAAGTGCAAACTATAATCACCCAATACTCTCATCTCTTCTCCGAACCTTCCGCTCTCCCCCCTCCTAGAATCACTGACCACACCATCCCTTTGGCTCCTCATGCTTCACCAGTCAAGGTGCGACCCTACCGTTACCCACATTCACAAAAACATGAAATTGAAAAACAGGTGGCTAAGCTCATCAGTACAGGCTGGCTTCAACCCAGCACGAGTCCCTTTTCCTCACCGGTCCTGTTACTTAAGAAGAAAGACGGCTCTTGGCGTATGTGTGTCGACTATCGAGCTCTTAATGCAATCACTGTTCGTGACCGTTTTCCTTTACCTACAATTGACGAATTGTTGGATGAGTTGGGCAAAGCTCGTGTGTTTTCCAAGCTTGATTTGACCTCGGGTTTTCATCAGATTAGAGTGGCACCAGAGGACGTACACAAGACGGCGTTTCGCACTCACGATGGACACTATGAGTATCGAGTAATGCCGTTCGGTCTTTGCAATGCTCCGTCCACTTTCCAAGCCACTATGAATGACATTTTTCGTTCTCTGGTTCGCAATACTGTGATTGTGTTTTTTGACGACATCCTGGTATTCAATTCTTCTATGGATGAACATGCGGGGCATCTCTCTCAGGTATTCTCTATCCTTAACACTCATCAGTTCCATCTTAAGCCCTCTAAGTGCTCATTTGGGCAGAAGCAGATTGCCTATCTTGGCCATATTGTAGCTGATGGGACAGTGGCTCCTGACCCTAGTAAGATTCAAGGGGTTATTGATTGGCCCACTCATAAGTCCACTAAGAGCTTGCGCGGGTTTTTGGGCTTATCTGGGTTTTATCGTCGTTTTGTGAAGGGATATGCTAGCATTGCTCACCCCCTTACTTCCTTATTAAAGAAAAATTCTTTTGAATGGTCTGTTGGTGCTCAGGATGCATTTGAGGCATTAAAATTGGCTTTAGCTTCTGCTCCGATACTATCATTGCCTGACTTTAACATTCCTTTTGTGATACAATCTGATGCGTCTGGTTATGCTATGGGTGCAGTGTTGTTGCAGAACAATCACCCTATAGCTTATTTTAGTAAGTTGTTTTGTCCTCGGATGGCTAAGGCATCTACTTATCTCCGGGAATTACATGCTATTACTTGTGCAGTGAAACGTTGGCGTCAGTATCTGTTGGGCAATTTTTTCATTATCCAAACGGATCACCGGAGCCTCAAAGAATTACTCACACAGGTCATCCAAACGCCTGAGCAGCAGCTTTATTTGTCAAATTATTGGGCTATCATTATGAAATTCATTATCGTTCCGGGAAGAACAATGTTGTAGCTGATGCTCTTTCTCGGGGCCCTGAGATTCCTACGGCTGAATTGCAGTTATTGTCTACTCCTTAGTTTCTTTTCATTGAGGAATTGCGCCGAGAATTAGCTGCTGATGTGCCTTATCAGGATCTATGTCGTAAGGTTCTTGCTGAGCCTTTGAGTTTCCCTGAGTACACTTTGCAGAATGGTCTATTATTGAGGAAGGGCAGAATCTGGGTTCCTAGTAACTCACGTTTTAAATTGTTGCTAATGAAAGAATTTCATGAAACCTTGATTGGTGGCCATGTAGGGGTTGTTAAGACTTTGAAGCGCCTCTCAGCTAACTTCTATTGGGACTCCATGCGCAAGGATATCAAGGCGTTTATCGCTAATTGCCTTGTATGTCAGCAGACAAAATATGTCCCTGCCAAACCAGGGGGTCTTTTGCAGCCTTTGCCAATACCTTCCAATGTTTGGGAGGATATCTCTATGGACTTCGTTACAGGGCTACCACTCTCTGGAGGGTATTCTGTGTTGTTTGTAGTGGTTGATCGGTTCTCCAAATATGTGCATTTGGGTGCCTTACCTGCTCATTATACGGCGTACAAAGTGGCTGAGCTATTTGTCCAGTTAGTTTGTAAGCACCATGGACTACCTCGCAGCATTGTTTCTGACCATGACCCAGTCTTCATCAGCAAATTCTGGACTGATTTGTTCAAATTCAGTGGCACTTTACTTAGAATGAGTTCCGCCTATCATCCACAGTCCGACGGGCAAACTGAGGTTACCAACCGGACAATTGAGCAATATCTGCGTGCCTTTGTGCATCACAAACCATCTTTGTGGCACCGTTATTTACCTTGGGCTGAATATCACTACAACACGTCCTTCCATTCATCGGCGGGAATGACTCCTTATGAGATCGTGTGTGGAAACCACCTCCCACCATCCCTTGCTATGTGTCGGGCTCTTCTGCGATTGCTGCGCTACGACGACCACTCGCCACTCGTGAGGAAATGCTAGCTCTATTGCGGAGGAACTTGGCCAAAGCTCAAGCAAGAATGAAGACTTTCGCCGACAAAGAAGCGCAGGAAGTTTCCTTTGAACCAAATGCTTGGGTATTTGTCAAACTTCAGCCTTACAAACAATCTTCTTTGACCGGACAGAAGTATAGCAAGCTGCATAAACGATATTATGGCCCATATCGTGTTATTGAGCGTGTTGGCGCTGTGGCTTACAAATTGGAGCTCCCTTCATATTCAAAGATTCACAATGTGTTTCATTGTTCTCTCTTGAAACCTTACCATGGCCCCCTTCCTCCACCGGTTGAGCTGTTACCTCCTGATGCAGTTGATAATTGTCCATTACTTTCTCCACTTGCTGTCATTGATTCTCGTTCTGTGCAAGTAAATGGACAGGAGCGTAAACAAGTACTGGTGCAGTGGTTAGGCCTTCCTCCTGATGATACCTCATGGGAAGATTTCCAAGAGCTATGCCAATCTTACAACCTTGAGGACAAGGTTGTTCTTGATGGGGTAAGTATTGATACAGTTGTGGATACTAGAGGTGCTGATAGTAACATTGATGCTGCTAATCCAGACACTTCTAGCCCGTTAGAGCAGCCCACTACAAGGCCCAAGCGTACTATTCAGCTACCAAACAAGTATCAAGACTATATCACTTACAAATGAGAATAAATTGCCGTTTCTATTTCTTTCATTCTGTACTTCCTTTTGCTTCTAGAAACTGTGTGAATCAGCATTCTGTTATGATTGCTGAGCTGTAGTATCTAGCACTAGATTTGGATTGTTGCTTTATATTCAGTATTTTCCCTAGTGGAAAGGTATCAATGAAAATTTTATGAAAACATTTCCCCTCTTCCATTATGCTTTAGGAGGCTCTCTCAGACCTCATATATCTGAGATAATATCTTCTCGTCATCAGAACATGAACTTCTTTCATGGTTCATTCTCTTTTTGAGTTTAAAGTTTCAAACGTTATGACTATTTCTATTAGGTTCTCAGATTTTCTTTGATAGAAACCATCTTCGAAAGCTTGGAATCATCATCTTATGAGGTATGGGGAGAAAAACGACCTAAACTACTTGGTGATGGAAATGGGTTTTAATATGAAAAATCCCATCCTACGGTTTCTCTTCTTGATTCCTATGTTGCATGGTTAAATATGTTGTGATGTGTTTTTCCTTAGGTTCATATTATTATTATTCATGATGTTTCTATGGTTGAAAACGTTTTCGGTTGGTGAAAAGTTTCTCTTTTCGATTGTTGGTCAAGATTGGATTTTGATGCTCATTTATTGATAAAGTGTATGGTTTATTGTTGTTATTGATGGATTGAATGTTTGTGCGAGTTACGATGGATTCATTGAAGGAAAACCCTCCCCTTTGTGTGGCTATGAGGTTCGACCAAGGCATGTAGGATTGGAGAAAAGACTTTTTACTTTGTAACTAAGACACTTTTGTGATCACAATGTATTTTGTGAATAAACGAAATCAAGAGCTAAAAGGGCAAAAAGAGCAAAACTTCAACCTATATACCACTATATGATACTTGGCCAAAGCATGTTAAAATGGAAGGAAAGATTTTTAATTTTTAAAATGGAAGGAAAGATTTTTAAGTGGTCCTAAGGTATTTTTGAAATCAAAGGAACAAAACATTACAAGAACAAAATTTAATCTGACAATGATGAGTAGGATCCGGCCATAAATGGTCTTTAGGGGAACAAAACTTTATAATTCTTAACTTGATGATTGATGCTACTAAAATGACTATTTATGACACTCATTGCCCTGCATATGATAATACATAAAGAATATTATATATGCTTTTAGAATATATCAAATTAAAATAAAAGTTCATCAAAAGGTAACGTAGATCACATTATCCAAATAACATAGCATCTGCTTTTATTAGGTTTTACTCAAAGCAAACGAAAGAATGCAGCTTCCCAAGGACATTTATCTGAAGCTCGAACTTGCAGCTTTCTTTAAAAGTGCATTGGAACGAAGGAAATCTTCAATTTGCGGTGAGATGTATCTAAAACAAACAAGCTAATAAACATGAACTTCATAAAATCCCCGAAGTAAACTAAGACACCCAATATCCGATTAAAGAAGAATCTAATTAACTAAGCCTTAATTGTTTTATTAACTATATATATATATATATATATATATATATATAGATGTAGAAACATCTGTCAAGGTACCACCATCTGCCCATTGCTAGAGCGACTGTGCATACCATCTATAAAGGCTCGTGGAACAAAACACATAAAATATACATACAAGCATAACTGAAGCAGATCCACCTAGAACTACCTGGTCCGTCTCTCAAAACAAATACATCAAAATACAAAATAATCTCATAAAGACTCTACCGACGCATTGGTTGATGCCATACCATCAGCGATATGGGCGTCGGGAACTACCCTCTCCCTTGTCGTAGCGGCTCCTATATACTTGGGACTCCCACACAAACTCATCATTGCTGACTCTAACATCCTATCTTTCGCGAATAACAATTAGATATCTTAATTAGAGGGAACGAGGGTTAGATAAATCAAAACTATTTAAGAATCCAAACATATATCCAAGTTTAGAACAAAATTCAAGCTACTCAAAATTTTCAATAGACAAGCATCTAAAGTAAGCATGTCAAAATCCCCTTTTGGAAGCACGTCAAATTAAATCCTTAGTTAAGGTGGTTATCATTAACAAAATTAAAAGATAATTAGCCATAGATATAGATCTTAATCATATCTAGATAGATATAATCAATTTACTCAAGTTTTACTCATGATAATTAATTAGCACTAATTGTAATTAACTATGCCCAACTATACTTTAGTTACAAGTAATAAAAAATTTTTTTTATGAAATCTTACATGATGAAAGGAGTGTACGTCTGCTGCCTTCCCATCCATAAATCACTCCACCTAAGGTGAGTCACATTAACTTCATGTGGAAGGAGTTTTTATATTAAGTTAATGTAACATGTAAAAGAAGAAAGAAAGAAATAATCAGAGGAGATAGCGTGAGAGAAATAGAAAGAGAGATGTTAGAATCAAAGTGGTTTTGGATTAAATAATCTTCTAAGTTTTGATATTAACAAAAATGTTAAATTTGTATGGTAAAGTATTGTAAAAAATCTAACTTGTTTGTTATAAGAGTGCAGTGACTATTTAAATTATACTAGTCAGAGGAATCTAACATAAAGTACAAAATCATATCAGATTCTATTTTTGATCCTCTAAACGAGTCTGCAACTCTTGGTAAAATTCCGAGTCTATTAATTTTATGCTAGACGAGTACATAAAATTGACTAAGATAGACGAGTATCTAAGTCTAAAAGAAAAGTCAAGTAGACGAGAGAATAAAATAATTTTCAGAAATATAACAAGTCCAAAAACTTGATAGATGAGTAGTCTCACTAGACGCCACATCAGTATGCGAGCTATTGAGTATAGCGAGTCCAATACTTGGAACTAGATAAAAGTCTCTAGACGCATTATCAGTAGACGAGCCCGTCTCATTGATAAGTTAATCTTCCACGTCCAAAGACCTGCGCGTCCACAAGTTTTAAAACGTGAACCCGTCTAGACTTAAGCGTATTTATTTCAAATGATTGCTTATTTAATTCAAAAGAATATATGTCTTTTTACCCTTGCCACTTCTATTGTTAACTCTTTGTCTCTTGGATAAAAGAACATAGTACCATTGAAAGCAAAAACATTTGTACTCTATCATCTACACTACTGTAAAGCCCAAGTCAAGTACAAAGAAGGAAAGTCGGAAAGCAACTTTCGGTACAATAGGGAAGTGACAGCTCTACTTTGAGCATTCCTATGATAAACAAGAGCACTTCTCCATGAAGCATATCAAGTTATCAGTCTCAACGGATCCAAGCATTTAATGTTATGTCTAAACGGATATAATTTGAAGACCGTTGAAGAAGATCAAGGCAGAGAAACACTTCATCTATAAATACTTGAAGAACTTCAACAGAAGATAAGAATATATACACAAGCTCTGATATCAAAGTGCATAAACTCCGTTGAAATTGTAAAACAAGTTTACTTGTAAAACTTGTTGATCTTAAACTTTCAAACCCTCACACATAGTGAGTTCTAAGATCAAATCTGTTAATCTCTTTGTTAGAGTTAGAGCCTGAAGAGGCTTGGTAGAGAAAGAATACTTGTAGCCTGAAGAGGTGTTGAATACTTGTAATCTATTTCGGAAAATAGTGGAGTAAAATCTTCAGGTAGAAGGGACTGGATGTAGCTCTTGGTTGCAAGAGAGTGAACCAGGATAAAATACTCGTGCGAATATTCTAACCCTTATATTTTACAGTTTTTTATTATAATGACTATGGGGTTTTTGAATCTGAATTTATTAACTCTTTAAAAAGATTTTCCTGTTTGTGTGTTGCTTTTATTGGTTTGCTTGTAAAAGTGTTTGAGAAAATGCTTTTTCGAAAAACTGTTAAGAAACACAATTCAACCCCTCTTCTTGTGTTTCCCCGTGTCAACTTCAGTTGGTATCAGAGCTCAACCTCAAAAGGGTTGAGCATCTAATAAGTGTTGAGGGAGTACGATCCAACAAGCATGGATACAGAAGGACAAGCAATCAACAGACCTCCTCTCTTTGATGGAAGTGATTATGACTACTGGAAAAATAGAATGATGGCATTCCTTGATGCACAAAATGTGGATATCTGGGAGGTGATTGAAACGAGCTATACTGAGCCAAGAGGTGATGATGGAGTTGCTATTCCTAGAGCTCAATGGACTCAAGAGCAGAAAACTCAACATCAACTCAATCTGAAAGCTAAGCACACTTGATGTATGCTATCACCAGATCTGAGCATGATAAAGTCCATAGTTGTAACACTGCTAAGGATATATGGGATACTCTTGCCCTAGCTCATGAAGGGTCATCCCAAGTCAAGGAGTAAAAAATAAGCATGCTAGTTCATTAGTATGAATTATTTAAAATGGCTGAACATGAAACTATAGATCAAATGTTTAGAAGATTCCAAACCATCACCAACAGTCTTAGATCTCTTGGAAAAACCTATGAGAATAGAGATCATGTCAGAAAAATTTTTAGGAGCTTACATAAACAGTGGAAACCTAAGGTCACTGCTATTCAGGAAGCAAAGAATCTTAATACTCTTACTTTGGAGGAACTTCTTGGATCTCTGAAAGTTCATGAGCTTGAGCTCAATGAAGAAGAGAGTTCCAGAAAAGGAAAGCTTGTTGCCCTAAAGGAAAAGAAGGCTAGCTCATCCAAAGTTCTTAAAGCTGAGGAATCCTCAGATGAAGCAGAACCTTCTGACAGTGATGCAAGATCTGATGAGGATGAACTGTCTTTCATCTCCAGAAAGATTCAACATGTGTGGAGAAAGAAAGGTGGTTTCAGAAGGAAGCAGTTCAACAAAAAGTTTCTCAAGGAGAAATCAGACTCCAAAGAAAAAGGTCCACCTCTGTGTTCCGAATGCAAGAATCCTAGTCATTTCAAAGCTGACCGCCCAGATCTGAAGGACAACAAGAAGTTCTTCAAAAAGAAGAAAGGCTTGATGGCTACTTGGGAAGATATGGATTTGTCTTCATCTGATGAAGAAAATGAAGCAGAAGAAGTGGAAAATATTTGTCTCATGGCTGGTACATCATCAGAAGATGAATACACTGATGCTGATGTAATGGATTCTAACCCATCCATTCTTCAAGATGCATTTGATGAATTATTACACAATTCATCTATTATGTCTTATGAGTACATAAGTCTCAAAAAGAGATTTTCAAAACTATCTAAAGAATATGATAGGGTTTGCATGGAAAAACTAAGTCTTGGAAATGAAAATAATAACCTTAAATCTGAGAATGCCAGTCTAATTGACAAACTCAAGTGTGAGCCCAATGTTTCTAGTGAAGTTGCAAAACTGAAACAAGATGTGACATATATGACAGACACTCTGTCTAAATTTGTAGGTGGCTTAGATAAACTAAATTTAATTTTAAGGTATTCTAGGTCCTCTCATGATAAATCTAGCCTTGGTTATGATAAAGAGAAGAATGAAGCATCTCATTAAAAGTCAAAACGACATGCACATAATAGAGCTTCAAAAGGTCAAACACAACATGTTAACACTAGAATTAGCTCGTCCAATACTTACTGTAAAGTATGTGGAAAAAGTGGTCATATAACATCTATATGCATACATCACAAGCATATCAAACATTCTCGTCCAGTGACTACTAACAAGAAAGGACCCAAGTCAATCTGGGTACCTAAAGATAAGATTGTACCTATTGCAGACTTGCTTAACAACAGGAAAGAAACACACATCCTGGTACTTGGACAGTGGTTGCTTACATCACATGACGGGAGAAAGGTGTATGTTCCAAGACCTTAAACATAAGGATGGTGGCTGGGTTACCTTTAAAGGTAATCAGAAAGGAAAGATCGTTGGAATATGTAAAATTGGTAAACATCATTTTACCTCCATTGATAATGTTCTTTTAGTTAATGGTTTAAAACACAATCTACTGAGCATAAGTCAAATGTGCGATAGTAGGTTTGCTGTTTCTTTTGATAAGAACATGTGTAATGTCAAGAAACATGATGGATCACTCTTATTCACTGCCAAGAGGCAAAACAATCTGTATAAGATTGACTTGGAGGACCTCACAAATCAAAGTGTCTCATGTCTAGTGTCCATTGAAGATGAACGATGGATTTGGCACAAAAGGCTAGGTCATGCAAGCTTGAAATTAATTTCAAAGCTAAATAAGCATAACCTCGTGAGAGGATTACCAAACCTTAAGTACAAATCTGATGCTCTCTGTGATGCATGTCAAAAGGGAAAACAAGTCAAAGGTTCCTTTGAATCTTACCAATAGACCACTAGAGCTTCTACACCTTGATCTATTTGGACCAACTAGGACTGCCTCTGTTAGTGGAAAGAAATATGTCTAGTCATAGTAGATGACTACACTAGATGGACATGGGTTATGTTCCTAGCTCACAAGGATGAGTCATTCAGGGTCTTCTCTGTATTGTGTAAACGTGTACAGAATGAAAAAGGCATGTGTATTACTTCAATCAAAAGTGACCATGGGGAATAGTTTCAAAATGAGCTATTTCAAAAGTTCTGTGAAGAAATTGGAATACTTCACAACTTCTCAATACCTAGAACACCACAGTAAAATGGTGTGGTAGAGAGAAAGAACAAATCTCTTCAAGAGATGGCTAGAACAATGCTCAATGATAACTTTGTCCCTAGACACTTATGGGCTGAAGCTGTTAATACTGCCTACGCTACATTCAGAACAGAATAGACATTATACCAATATTGAATAAGACTCCTTATGAATTGTGGAAAGGTTGAAGACCCAACAAATCTTACTTTCATCCTTTCGGTTGTAAATGTTTTATATTAAATACTAAAGATCAACTTGGTAAGTTTGATGCTAAAGTACATAATGGAATTCTGTTAGGATATTCTGAATCATCAAAATGGTTTAGAGTTTATAATTCTAGAACCTTAGTAGTAGAAGAATGTATACATGTTAAGTTTGATGACAAGTAGCCTGATAAGAACTTATCATAGCTTGATGAAGCTATTGCAGATTTGAATCTCAATGATTCTGAGAAACAAGCAAATGTCTAACCTGATGACCAAGTGGATGACCCTCAACAACATGAGTCAGAAACTTCAACTTCTCAACGGGAAAATATTCAGAGATCTTGGTACTTTAAAAATTATCATCATCAAGATCAAATCATTGGGAATCCTAATGATAGGCAAAGAACTAGATCAACATTCAGAGAACAAGATGATTATGCATTAGTCTGAGTTATAACTAAAGACAATAGACGAGGCTCTACGAGACGAGGGCTGTATTCTAGCAATGCAGGAAGAACTGAATCATTTTGAGAGAAGTGAAGTGTGGACTCTTGTGCCTCTACCAAAAGACAAATCAGTTATTGGAACCAAATGGGTTTACAGAAACAAGCCTGATGAAAATGGTAAGGTGATAAGAAATAAGGCTAGACTTGTTGCACAAGGTTATTCACGGGAAGAAGGTATAGACTACACTGAAACTTTGCACCAGTTGCTAGACTAGAGGCTATTCGCATCTTATTATCATTTCCTGCACATCATAGTATGATGCTATATCAAATGGATGTAAAAAGTACTTTTCTAAATGGTGTTAGTAGTGAAAAAGTATATGTTATGCAACCTCCAGGTTTTAAAAGCGAAACCCAACCTGAACACGTATATAAGCTAAAGAAAGCTTTATATGGCCTTAAACAAGCTCCTAGAGCTTGGTATGAAAGGATAAGTTCTTTATTAATGGACAATGGATTCATTAGAGGAAAGGTTGATACAACCTTATTTAGAAAATCCAATATGTCCAGTTTTATTGTTGTTCAAATATATGTTGATGACATAAATTTTGGTGCTACTATTGAATAGAGATGCAAAGAATTCTCTAAGCTTATGTAGAAAGAGTTTGAAATAAGCATGATGGGAGAACTCAAGTTCTTTCTTGGACTTCAAGTTAAACAAACAGTGGACGAGGTATACATCCATCAGACTAAGTACACAAAGAAGTTGTTAAAGAAATTCAATATGGATGACTGCAAACCTATGAACACCCCTATGCATCTCACGTCCATACTAAACAAAGATGATAAAGATAAAAAGGTAGACCAAAAGGTATATATAAGTATGATAGGATCTCTGCTATATCTTACCGCGTCTTGACCTAATATTATGTTCAGTGTATACATATGTGCTCGATTTCAATCTGATTCAAGAGAATCTCATTTATCATCAGTTAAAATAATATTTAGATATTTAAAAGGTACTACTAATATGGGTTTGTGCTTTAAGAAAAATAGTGATTACAGATTAGTTGGCTTTTGTGATGCTGACTATGTTGGAGATAGAATTGAAAGGAAAAGTACCAGTGGAGGATGTCACTTCATTGGAGCTAATCTAGTTTCATGGTCAAGCAAAAGACAAAGTACTACTGCCTTATCAACAGCTGAAGTTGAGTATATTTCAGCTGCTAGTTGCTGCTCACAACTTCTATGGATCAAACATCAATTGGAGGACTACAATGTGTTTGTAAGTATTATTCCACTTATGTGTGATAATACTGCTGCAATAAATCTATCTAAGAATCCAATATTGCATTCAAGGGCTAAGCATATAGAGATTAAACATCACTTTATTAGAGATTATGTGCAAAAAGGCATTATTGATATACAATTTGTAGATACTGACCATCAATGGGCATATATCTTTACTAAACCTCTTGCAGAGGAAAGATTTTTGTTTATTAGAAAACATCTTAATATGATTTGTGTGGATTGATTGTGCATCCAATGCTTGTCGCGTCTATTGCATGCATGTCTATTGCTCAAGTGTGTCCAATGTATGTTACATGTGCGTCTAATAAGAATTACGTCCATTAACTATCTGTATGGTATTATCAGACTCGTCTATGCTTATTAAATTTGCATTAATTTATGTCCAAGAAGACCAAGACATATTTAATAATATTCTCTCCCTGAGTCAGTTATTTCCATCAATCCCATCAATAACCTCTTTAAAGTTTCAAAAACCTGCGCCGCATCAGTACTCATTACTTCTTTCTTCACACGTTTTCATTTCTTTCATTTTATTTTAATTATTTTCTTTGGGAAAAACTCTTCACATTCGAAACCTTTTTAGCAATATTATTTCCCACTGAAAAACCTTTCACAATATCTTTGAATCCTCGTGTACTCTGTTTTCATGCTACCAAACCCTAACCTTCAAACCTCATCGATGGCTTCCTCTTCTGCTGTTTCAACCTACAATGTGGACAAGTTGAACATTGGTGTGGAACATCACTTTGATTTCGGGATTCTGAAGGACTATAATGTGGATGTTAGCAAGAACATCAATGCTACTGGTTGGGGAGGACTCTTCATGGAGAAGGTCTCTGTCTACCCATACTTGATCAGGGACTTCTGGAGAAACCCTCAGGTTACAGACACTAAGGTATTTGCTATAGTGCTTGGTAAGAGAGTGGTGGTATCTGAGAAAACCATCTCTGATGTTGTTCACTGTGCCCAAGAAAGGGGTTTTCCTCACTGAAAGTGGGGAGAAGGATCTTGGAGGTTCTGAGGTAGTTGTTGCCTTTCTGATGAGGCAAGATATAGTCAGGACCCACTCATGGAAAGCAGTAGAGATGAAGGATGAAGTAAGAATCCTCCATCCAATTCTGAATAAGGATCCTCCATCCAATTCTGAATAAGGTTGTCCCTCACAAGACTGGTTCAAAGGATAACCTCCCTGCCCTACACAAGTTCTGTCTTTGTCACTTAGTATAAGAGGCCAAGATCAATCTGCCTAGGATTCTCCATGGTAGATTCAGGGATTACATAATCAACAAGGAAAAGGAAACTGCCATCCCCTTCAGTCATTTGTTGTCAAAAATTATTAAAGCTCAAGGAATTTATGACATCCTAGCTACCAAGTCACTAGAGAAGAGCAAGATGAGATTCTAACTGAGACTGGTATGTCTGCTATAGTGTTTGTCAAGATGAACTTGACAAACATGAAACTAATCACAGTTGCTCAAGCTGCTTTGGACAAGGAAGAAGAAATGTTTAAAATAAAGGAAGAACAAGTTGAACTGAACAATACTGAAGTTCTAGGTCTGAGAAAAAAGACAATTAGAAGGAAAACCATGCTGCAAGGAAACCTTCTGCTGGAATTGTAATCAGGGAACAACCCGTTGATGCACCTCAGCCTGCTCCATCTCAAAAGAGAACCAGGAATATAATTCTGTCTCATAATGAAGATGAAGATGAAGATGAAGAGGATAATGTTCCTATTGGAACTATGCTGAAGAAGCAAAAGGTGTCTGCTGCTGCTGTCCCAACAAGAAGAAGACAACCCTCAAGGAAAGCTAAGTCCATTGTGACTTCTGAGGTAAACATCTCTGCTAATGATCTTGTTCAATTAGTAGTAGATGCTCTAGTAGAAAGCTTAGAAAATAGGAATAATGTTGCGGTTGCACCTGCTGATTCTGTGTTTCTACCTTCACCTCGCCATGATGTTTATATTCCCACACTTCCACCAACACAACCCTCACCTGATTCACAAGCCACACAACCACAACAACAAATAACCTCACCAAATAGACCACATTTTCAACCTATCATTCCTGCAGATGATCCCTGATTCAATCAACCAGATGATGTAGGGATTACCCCTGGTGCCCCCTTTCCAAAATTACCAAGGACTGTCTTTCCCTACACTAACCCTTTAGTTCTCTATGATGGCAAAGTTGAAAGTTGGGACAAAGTCAAAAGAGACTGGAAAATACTCTATCACAAACATGAACCAGAACCAGATTCAACCAGACCTTTTTACCCTCTACCTGAGTATAAGTATGAGCCTGAGTCTACACAATACCCATGGCATGTACCCATTCCCTATGTGCAGACCAATCCACTTCCATCCACCCTGTACAATCATATTGGACCTACCCTTATTCATCTTCCACTACAAATTTCCCACCAATAAAGATCTACCCCAATCTCATCAAATTCCCTCCCTTCAAACCTTTCACAGAAGGTGTTGATAAGCACATTATTCCTGACTGGACTCAGGATCCTTACAAAGCTAAAGCTAAGTCAGTTGAGTACAGAAGGTCAACAACTTATAGGAGACCTAAGTTCATACTGGATAGGAACACTAAATGGAAGACTTTTGTTTATCCAAGAGAATATGGCAAAGCTACTGATGTTGTGGATCACATCATGTATGCTCATTTGAAAGCTGAGTTTGAGCTGCCAAGATATGTTAGAGCTGCCAACTTTGTTCCACCAACATGGATGTTCCATACCCTGAAGAATATACGAATTGTAGTGAGGCCTTATATGATTTGCCCAAGACTGTCGATGATAGACTTGAACAAGGATAAGGATTTGAAAAAGGAAAGAAGTACTGCAAAGATGCCAGTTGACAAATCTTGTATGATTTCAGAATCTGATGCCTCTGTTGATCAGAATCTAATAGATTTCTAGATGTCACAACCTGTTGAGGATATACTTGAAGATACTGCAATTGAGTTTTGGAGACATCATATGATAGCTTGTTCTAAGGAATCTTCTTCTTCTGGACTAAGTAATGAAGAAAAGAGAAACATTCCAAAAGTTAGAGGAAAGTGTGGTCTCTCAAATGTTAGATTTTACATTCATGAGGACACTCTCGGTATTCCCCTCAGAAGTTCTGTTTATGAAGAAGCCCCTTTTCACTGGGCTCGGGATTTGCTTCCTCATGTGCTCACTCTTGCTTCATCTCCACAACCGTTTGAAGACTCATCTTCTTCTACCGAGTATACTGAAGAAGATATTATAGTTGAACGGTCAGATATGAATGCTTATATTGTTCAACCAGTAACTGGGTATGAGGAAGTTGGTGAGTCTGCTCCAAGACAAAGTACTTTTGAAAAGCACTCATCTCAACCACTAGCTCTGGCAGTTGTCCATCCAAATGATCAACCTCAACATTCTAGAGCATTAAGCACCTTTGAAGGTCAAGCAAATGTACATGATATTGCTGAAATCTCAAGACCAACTCTGCCACAAAATTTCGAAGAGATTATAGGAAAGATAATAGAGGAGAGAGTAAAAGTAGAAGTCAAGGAACAAGTCAAAGAGCAAGTTGCAGAAGCTTTGGCTCCAAAAAATGTGATGATAAATCAGATGATGAGCATTCTTCAAAGTTTCCAACAGAGTCATAATCTACCTGTTCAACCCCCTCCACCTCCACCAAATCAGAACCCTCCTCCACAACCTCCACCTTCTTCTTAGTTTTGTTCATTTCTTTAATTGACAATGATGGTCCACTCCTGTTTCCTTTTTGTCTGATGACAAAAAAGGGGGAGAAAGGATATTTTGAGAATTAAATTTATATAAAGTCAGTTTTTGGACATACATATCTGCTTTCATATGCATATTGTTTTGTTGCATACCTTTGTTTGATATGTTCTGATACCTTATTGCTTATTGTTGTTTTTAATATCTTTTTATGCTAAATTCTTCTAAGCCCTGATCACTATGTTATTAATATGAGTCAATGCTTAACTAATCTGATATGTGCTGCTGTTTATCTGTTTATTTTAAGTTAGAATGCTTTGTCTTAGGGGGAGCTCTGTAGTTCTCTTAGACTTTGCTCACTCAAATTTAATTAGTTTTTGTCATCATCAAAAAGGGGGAGATTGTTAGAACCAAAGTGGTTTTTGATTAAATAATCTCTTAAGTTTTGATGTTAACAAAAAGGTTAAATTTGTATGGTAAAAGGTTGTCAAAGATCTAACTTGTTTGTTATAAGAGTTCAGGGACTATTTGAATTATACTAGTCAGAGGAACTTAACATAAAGTATGGAATCATATCAGATTCTGTTTTTGATCCTCTAGACGAGTCTACAACTATTGGTAAAATTCCGAGTCTATTAATTTTATTCTAGACGAGAACTGAAAATTGACTAAGATAGACGAGTATCTAAGTCTAAAAGAAGACAATGAAATAATTTTCAGAAATATAACAAGTCCAAAGACTTGATAGACGAGTAGTCTCATTAGACGCCACGTCAGTAGACGAGCTATTGAGTATAGCAAGTCCAATACTTGGAACTAGATAAAAGTCTCTAGATGCAGTATCAGCAGACGAGCCATCTCACTGATAAGTTAATCTTGCACGTCCAAAGACCTGTGCATCCACAAGTTTTAAAACGTGAACCCGTCTAGACTTTAGCGTTTTTATTTCAAATGATTGCTTATTTAATTCAAAAGAATATATGTCTTTTTACCCTTGCTGCTTCTATTGTTAACTCTTTGTCTCTTGGATAAAAGAACATAGTACCATTCAAAATATAAACCTTTGTACTCTGTCATCTACACTGTTGTAAAGCTCAAGTCAAGTACAAAGAAGGAAAATCAGAAAGCAACTTTCGGCACAACATGGAAGTGACAGCTCTACTTTGAGTATTCCTCTGATAAATAAGAGCACTTCTCCATTAAGCATATCAAGTTATCAGTCTCAACGGATCCAAGAATTTAATGCTACGTCTAAACGGATATAATTGGAAGACCGTTGAAGAAGATCAAGGCAGAGAAACACTTCATCTATAAATACTTGAAGAACTTCAACAGAAGATAAGAATATATACACAAGCTCTAATATCAAAGTGCATAAACTCTGTTGAAATTGTACAACAAGTTTACTTGTAAAACTTGCTGATCTTAATCTTTCAAATCCTCACACATAGTGAGTTCTTAGATCAAATCTGTTAATCTCTTTGTTAGAGTTAGAGCCTGAAGAGGTTTGGTAGAGAGAGCGCACGAGAGAGGGAGAACTGAACGTGGCAGATTTGAGGAGTTTAGAGAGGGCTCGTTTCGTTGCTCCTAAGCTAGCCTACGACACCTCAGGTGGGGGAAAGAAGCCATCCAGCGTCGGACTAAGTAACATTTTATTCAATAATGACGTTGGGCGACCTAAACCCTACTAGTAGGCAAATAATGGACAATATCAATATTACATTGGGGACTACTTAGCGGTACCAATGATGATATGGAGATTGTAGGTTTATCGTCGTTAGGTTAAATTTATGATATTGAGGTTGTCTGATTTTTACTATATTGAGCTGCTTGCTGTGTACTGTTTGGATTAACATGTTAATTATAGTTATTATGTTTGTTTGAATATGTTGTTGTTGTTGTTGTTGTTGTTGTTGTTGTTATTATTATTATTATTATTATTATTATTATTATTATTATTATTATTATTATTATTATTATTATTATTATTATGTTATTATTTTTTTATTTTGATTATGGTTGATAATATGTTGTCTTGATTGATAATATGTTTTATCTGGAATGATATGCTTAGTGACATCTAGAACAATTGGAAGGAAAATGATTTTGCTCACATACTCTTAGATGATGAAAATAGAAGACATATAAGGATCATAGAAGTTGGTTTCACATTAAAATGATTTTTCTACAATTTTCTAGAGGTTTTCAAAGTTATGAACCCTAATATGAACCTAGTTGTATATGAACTTGGATCATGAAAATAATTGAAGAACATAGGGTTTATTCTTGATGAGGAACAAGGTTTACCTCTTGAAAATGGAAGATGAGCAAGAAATCTATTAGATGCTTCAATACCTTGGTTATGGAGGTTTTGGAGAAAAAGGAAGAAAATGAGAGAAGGTGGAAGAAGATGTAAGAAGGTTGGAGATGAATGAAGAAATGAAGGAGAAGAGATGGAGGGGAGGGGCTGTTGTGGTTTACAGGTAGGAAATTGACTTAACTTAGGTTAAGTTAATACTAATCATGGTTAATAAATATCTAGATATTTTTAAATAAATATCTAGATATTTTTAGCTGTTCCCTGCTCCGTCGATTCCCCGATTAGGGTTTTACGCCCGAATAAAAGCGTAGTATTTCGTTTTTGGTTGAAATTTTTCAAACTAACCAAACTCATTGGAAATATGATTTAAATATAAACCATTTCGTTCATAAGTCAAAATTAGGTTTTCTGATCACTAAAATATTTCTGTCAGTGCAAACACCGATCGTTTTCCGTTCGAACTTTCACCAAAATTCGTCCAAATAAACATAATATTTTATTTCTGATCATAAATTTGGAAAGTAGGATTCCTCACGGACAAAAAATAAAAAATCTACAAATTTCAGTTTCAGGTCAAATTATGGTTTTCTGTCGGTATAAAATTATACTGTCAGTTAAAAACGCAAACCGGTTTCCGTCTGAATTTTAAACCCAAAACAAATTTCACCGTAACCTTCTATCATCAGAGAGACTAGGAATATGATTTTATTTTATTTAAAATCACTTTCTAACTCTTAGATTAAAATATAATTAATTATATTTTAACCGGCTAAAGAGCGTAAATAAAAATCATACTATCAGCTTCGATGAATAGCCAAAACTCAGGTGGAGAGAACCAAATAATGTTTAATAAGAATATTGCTTGATAAATTTTCACATATATATAGCAGAACCAAGTTTTTTTCCTGGAGAATTTTGATTTAAGGTTCTGAGGCCATTTTTTACATGTGTTTTTTGTTTGAAAAATGACTACATGCACTTGGAGGCCATTTGTTAAGAATATTTATGACCATTATGATGAAGTTTGTATGCTCTGCAGATTTGGGGATTTTGAACAAATGAACCCTAGAAAAGGATTGGAACATAGGAATCGAATGTGGATTGGAACAATGTTGTTGGATTTTTTTTGCACTATGACGGAAATGAAATTGATTTCAGGGTATGAGGAATAATCATTAAATAGGCTAAATTATAAGGGGTGAAAGAGGAATAATAATTAGCCATAAAGAAGAAGAAATAGAGGAGGATGAAGGAGAGAAGAACAAGGGGTTGAGGAAAAGAAGAGAAAATTAGGGGAACCCAACTTTTTGGTCCCTTAACGGATATCTGGATGAGTGACCAATGAGTAAGTTTTTTATTTTTCAGGAATTAAATTGGATACCATAAAATTTATCAGGGATCAAAACGAGTCTTTATTCTCTTTTACTAAAGTATCTTAAGCAACCGTCTATTTAAAAGTAAAATAAAACCTTTTTTTTTTTTGCCTTTTGCTTTTGCTTTTTAATTTTTATTTTAAGTATATATATATCCATTTGGTTTATTGCAAACGAATGGCTGCGAGGAAGCTAGCTTCTCATTTCATCTGATTTCGGCGGAGCCTCAACGCAAGGTAAGAAGCCATCTCTATTACTTCCTCGAACATGTGAGTTTGACAATCAATATTCAATTACATCAAGCTATAGCTCCTGTTTACATTACCCAGAAAAAGAGCCAATTTGTTTTTTCATTTATAGTTTTGAGTGGGTTTACTCTGTTCTAGATTTTCCACTTTGCTTGCAAATTTCCTATAAAAATGAACACTTTGAGTACTTGGCCCTGTAAAGGTAGCCACTTGGCGGTACCTCCTGTTCCTGTGGGGTTTGAAATTGGTTCTTCTTGTGTTACTGATCCCAATAGGAGGAGGAGGATGAAGCTGGGTTTTGATTTTCCTATTTGTTACAGCACAAGTGTTGGTGTTTTACCCTGTTCAAGAACTTCAAGTTCAAGAGTTTATGGGACTGTAGTCTGTTTTGGAATCCCAAAATTTGATTGGAGATGTGGTTTTTTGTTAGGATCCTCTGAACTCAAATTTCTTCCCCTTTTTAAACCAAACAAGTGTCATGTTGGAGGCTTGGCTCTCTTGGCATGGGCATTGGAGGAGCAAGCTATTGGGAATGAATTGGTTCAGGAGCAGACTAATTCTAGTGACATTACATCAGTTAACAGTGGTTCTGAGAGCATAAACTCTTTGGATTTGGATCAAGTCCAAGACAGTAACTCTGAGCAAAAAATGCATGGTGATAGCAATGGTGAGGAAGATGACAAAGAAGTGTATGAAAGTAAGATTGATGTCCGAGCACTTGCCATGAGCTTGGACTCTGCTAAGACGGTGGGCGACATGGAGGAGATCCTTAAGCACATGGGGGATTTGCCCCTTCAGGTGTATTCAACCATAATTAAGGGTTTTGGTAGAGACAAGAGAATGGATTCTGCATTAATTCTTTTTGATTGGATGAAGAGGAGAAAGGTAGAAACTAATGGTTCTTTTTGCCCTAACCTTTTCATCTATAACAGTCTATTAAGTGTAGTTAAACAATCGGGGCAATTTGCAGAAACGGAAGCCATTCTGAATGAAATGGCTCAAGATGGAATCACCTATAATGTTGTGACATATAACACTTTGATGTCAATTTACAGTGAGAAAGGTGAAGGTGAAAAAGCTCTCAATATGCTTGGGGAAATCCATAGAAATGGCCTTACCCCATCCCCAATATCCTATTCTCAAGCCTTGTCGGCATATCGAAGAATGGAAGATGGCTATGCAGCTCTGAATTTCTTTGTTGAGCTAAGAAAAAAATATCGTCAAGGTGAAATAGGAAAAGATGATGATGATGAAGATTGGGAGAGTGAGTTCATAAAGCTTGAGAAGTTTACAATCCGTGTTTGCTATCAGGTAATGCGCGGTTGGCTTGTCAGTCATGATAACTTAAGCAACAATGTGTTAAAGTTACTCGTTGATATGGATAATGCTGGGATTCCACTTGGGCAGGCTGACCTTGGGCGACTTGTGTGGGCTTGTACCCGTGAATATCACTACACTGTTATAAAAGAGCTGTACAGCCGGATAAGAGAAAGGTATGGAACGATCAACTTGTCTATCTGCAACCATGTAATTTGGTTGATGGGGAAAGCTAAGAAGTGGTGGGCAGCTTTGGAGATATATGAAGATTTATTGGACAAAGGGCCAATGCCAAATAATCTGTCATATGAACTGGTAATGTCTCACTTCAATTTTCTTCTCAGTGCAGCAAAAAAAAAAGGAATTTGGAGATGGGGTGTCAGGTTGCTAAACAAGATGGAAGATAAAGGCCTAAAACCTGGAAGTAAGGAATGGAATGCAGTTCTTATGGCCTGTGCTAAGGCTTCAGAAACTGCTGCAGCTGTGCAAATATTCAAGAGAATGGTGGAGAATGGCGAAAAGCCTACTATAATTTCATATGGGGCTTTATTGAGTGCTCTTGAAAAAGGAAAACTCTATGATGAGGCTCTCCGTGTGTGGAACCATATGCTTAAAATTGGAATAGAACCAAATGCATATGCCTACACAATTATGGCTTCCATTTATACTGCACAAGGAAATTTCAATAGAGTTGATGCCATCATTCGGGAGATGGTGACATTAGGAATTGAGTTAACAGTAGTGACATATAATGCAATAATAAGTGGTTGTGCGCGAAATGGAATGAGCAGTGCAGCATACGAATGGTTTCACCGGATGAAAGTTCAGAACATCTCTCCCAATGAGATTACTTACGAAATGCTAATAGAAGCCCTTGCAAATGATGGAAAGCCAAGGCTGGCATATGAGTTGTATATAAGAGCTCAGAAGGAGGGCCTTGCCCTCTCCTCAAAAGCTTATGATATGGTTGTGCAATCTTCTCAGGCTTACGGCGCCACCATCAATATCAGCGTTTTAGGACCTCGTCCTGCAGATGAAAAGAAGAAACTGCAAGTTAGGAAAACACTGACTGAATTCTACAACTTGGCAGATGTTCCCAGGAGAAGTAAACCCATTTGATAAGGGAAATTTGTTACTCACAGACACAAGAAATTCAACAAGCAATTTACTACAGTGAAGTTAGCTTAGTGAATTATTTTGTAACCTCTGTACATACTGCTCTGTTATATCTTGCGCTTTTTGTATTCTTAGCATGAGGTCGAAGGTAAAAGAATTGCAGTCATGTTTTCTTCCATTTTTGTATGCAAAATAGAGGTGCAACATTTTCTCCAGAACTTTGTTGAAACTATGGCTTAAATCATGCTCAAATATTTGGAAGTACACAGAAATGTGATCCTTTTGAGAATTTTTGTTTTCCCCCAAGTATTCTTGAGCATTAGAATCAAAACAATTGTTCAAAAGTGATGTCAAAGTTTACTATCCTCGAGTAAGACCATCTATTAAAATTTTGTAATCATAAGATAATAATTGAATAATTTATTTAGTTTATTATTTTTATTATTATTGGCAGATAACTTAAAGTTTACGGTTACACAATCTCTTTAGCCAGTTTGATAAATTATAGTTTTTAGTATCATGTCATATCATTCTTTGCCGGTATTGCCAATTTGTGAAATTATGTTTTTTTAATCTGTCTTGAAAAGAAAGATTTGTTACTAGTGTAAAAACACATGCATATTATTAATTTTAAATAAAAACCAATGGGCAGAGAATACCACATTGGAAGAAGGTCTCAATGCGGAAAATAAAATATGTTTTAAAAAGAAACACATAACAACACAACGAAACTCAACTCCGATGTTATATTACAAAGTTTTTTTTGTTTTGACAAACACATTACAGAGCTGGTATAACCACAGTTCTAAACATTTATGATAAACAATATAAACTAAGAAAATTCTAAATTACAAGTAGTGGCTCCTCAGAGTCACTCCTCAACAAGCTGCTCACTGTTCTCTGCATAACCAAAAAGATACATGCAAAGCAAACAACAAAAGACGGGGAGTAAGAAACATGTATAAAACATAACGGCATGGAAACATTTAGTAAGATGAGCAACCATCACATATACACATATACATGCATATTAAAAACATAACAACATTCAACATATTATATTCATCCACATCATCTCGAAACAAGGTATGTTATGCGATACAACGCTACTCCACTACTCCATTATGCACTTGGATCCAACCTATCTCAGAATGCCAATTTCGGAGTTACATATCCATATTGGCCATTAAGCACCAACGCCGACAGTCCACCAAACCATGGGTGAACCTTAAGGGTGTAAATGAGATTAACTATTCGTGAACTACTGATAAGCCTCTGGCTTATCTAGTTTTATAACTAGATGGACTGTGGTTTTCGTGCAATTTATTCGAGTTCACTCTCGATTTCACCCAAATTTGCCTTGTTTTGTTCCTAAGTTGGACTTTGACTCGTTTGGTGTCTTTTGTGTAGTTTTTAGGTTATTTTGAATAGAATTACGCTTTTGTTTGCTTTTGTTGTTTCAGGTCAATAAGTGAAGCTCTGAGAGTCAAGGAAAGTCAAAAGGCAGTGGAAATTGCAAGTCTGGAGACACTCGCCTCGCGAGTGGATGCTCGCCCATGAGCACGAAGGGTCAACAAAGCAGAAAAGTCATCACTTCGGCTCGCCCGCTAAAATATTCTCGCCCATGAAACATGAAGACCTGGAAGTCAGAGACAATCACGGCCTAGCCGTGATGAAGGTCACAGCCTAGAATTGAAGTCTCGCCCCGCGAGAGGTGTCTCACCTCGCGAGATCCTGAAGACCCTGGAAGACAGAGACCATCACGGCCTAGCCGTGATGAATATCACGGCTGTGACATATTAGGGTTTGGAGACTCGCCTCGCCAATCACAATTCGCCACGCGATCATTCAAACTCAGGATGGAGCCAAAACTGCAATTCGCCTCGCGAATAGACGCTCGCCCCGCGAAATCCAAATTTGAAAGCGCGCCAATACTAAAATTCGCCTCGCGAAGGAGTGCTCGCCCCGCGAGCGAGCAAGATTCAGAATCCTTATTTAAAGGCTGTTGCAGATCAGATTTGGGGAGGCTGGGAGGTTTTGGAGATCCGAATCCTAGTAGTTTTAGCCACTGTTCAGAGTAGTTTAAGGCCATTCTCTTGTTCTCTTTGGAGCTGCGTCTCCCTCTTTTCTTTTTATTTTACGATGGTGGTTATGTCCGATTGTTTGTCTATGAGCATGAGGAACTAATCCCCTCGTCCGAGGGATCAATGAAGCCGCCCATGGCGGTATAGCGTTCATGTGATGTATGATTTTCTCCCCTTCTCTCAATACATGTTTTCAAATTCTGATTTGATTGTGTTGATCATATGTGTTGCGTGATTAACTAGTTAAACGTGTTTGAGGCCGATCGGCGATTCACGTTTTAGAACTTGGATTGGAATCACTAATCGAATAATGAGCACGACAGTGGATTTAGGAGATTAGTGCAACCTTATAGGGAACAAGAATTAACCAAATTCGAGATTAGGATTATGAGACCTAGTAAGTAATTAATCCAATCGTCGAATACGTCCTATTGAGCACGACAGTGGATATAGGAGAAATTGGGGGTCCCGGTTGACATTATAATTGAACCTAAGGAGGAATACATCATCACTTGGGTACTATACATGATTGGGTAGGTGGATTTGAGACCTTGGATATTTTAATTTCTGATTTTTAGTTACTTAGTTTATTAGATTCGTTAATTGAATTTTTGATATTAATTTCTCTCTCTCAACCACCTTCTGTAACTTGACCAAACATATCGGATTTCCCGCGGATTAGTCGAATTGGTAGCCCAATCCCTGAGTTCGACCTCGGTAATTACTTACCGTGTTTATTTTATTACTTGCGACGACTCGGTACACTTGCCGGCGTCACAACAACTACCCGATGATAGGATATCACTTAGGACCGTCTTGAAAACAGGCAAAGGACAAAAGGAACTTAACCCTAACCACGACGGCAGAACCAGAGTTATCAAAGAAGCGTGACCTTAACCGCGACCTGCCGGTAGAACCAACACTATAAAAGTTCTTAACCCAAGAACAAAAGGAAAAGCTCTCACAATAGAGAAACTCTCAATTTTTATTAATCATCAAATCTACCCTGTGTATTACAAGAGTTCCATATTAATAGTCTAACTAGGAAATACAAGAAATAAATTACCACTACCATGCATTTACCACATACATTGATAAATGCATGTACACTACCTAGAAAATAAGGACTAACTAGGAAATAGAAGAAATAAATTCCAACTACCATGCATTTACCACATACATAAATGCTTGTACACTACCTAGAAAATAAGGATAAACATGACAATAAATTCTCACTAGCCATTATTATGACTTAGAGCACTACTAGGAAGCATTTAGCGAGGTTAGGAGAAAACTAAAAGTCACCAGAAAATTGTGCCCAAAAAATAATACGAAAATTACAAATAAAAATCATCAAAATTGGACTTTAATTATTATCTAATCAGCCCATTAATAAAGTCCACCAATCAGCCCATGAATGCTTTTTGCCTTGTGAATTGGGCTTTCCAATACAGTCTTCAAGTTGGACTGAAAACATCTATATCAAGTTGGAGGAAGGTGACCCAATTTGGTGCAGCCTCTAATACATGTTGGTCTTCCTTTTCTTTGATCTTTATGATTAGGCCTTGTAAAGCTTGCTTCATCCTCTTAGTCTTGGACCTAGTCATAGGACCTCCAATTCCATGCAAAGGATCTTTAGATGGGTTGGCTGCATCTCTATCATTCCCTCCCTCTTCGAAAGGATTTGTCCTCGAATCTGATCCATCACCTGCATCAAACAAAGATAGATCAGCCACATTAAAGGTAGCATTCACATTACCATATTCACTTGGAAAATCCAACTTGTAGGCATTGTCATTTATCTTCTCTAGGAGTTGAAAAGGTCCATCTCCTCTTGGTAGCAATTTGGATTTCCTTTGAGTAGGAAACCTTTCCTTCCTCATATGAACCCATACCCAATCTCCAGGTTCAAAAATAACCTTAACACGCCCCTTATTTGCTTGCTTTGCATATTGTTCATTCTTCTTCTCTATGTTGGCTCGAACTTTTGCATGCAACTCCTTAATAGCACCTGCCTTTTCCTTACCATCCAAATTAGCATACTCATTAGTAGGCAAAGGTAAGATATCCAATGGACTCAAAGGATTAAAGCCATAAACAACTTCAAAAGGAGAATAAGAAGTTGTAGAATGAACACTCCTATTATAAGCAAATTCAACATGTGACAAGCATTTCTCCCAATTTTTCAAATTCTTTTGAATGATAGCATGCAACAAGGTAGTAAGTGTTCTATTTACCACTTCAGTTTGTCCATCCGTTTGAGGATGTGTAACAGTAGAAAATAAGAGTTTGGTTCCAAGCTTATTCCACAAAGTTCTCCAAAAATGACTTAGGAACTTTACATCTCTATCACTCACTATTAGGGGTGGAAGTAGACCAGGCCGCCCGACAGGGGCCTATGGCCTGGCATGTTTATAGCCTGGCCTGACCTGGCCTATTTAATAAAAAGGCCGGGTAAAGGCTTTTTCAAAAGCCTTTTTTAGATAAATAGGCCAGGCTTAAGCTTCAGAAAAAGCCTACGAAGCCTGATAGACCGGCCTGATTAATATTACTTTTAAATAAATATTAAATATATATATAATATAATATATAATATATAATAATAATCAAATTAGACAAAACATAAAGTAGAAAGCCTATATTAAGGCTTGTGGCCTTATTAAGGCCTTCACAAGAAATAGGCCTATTTAGCACCAGGCTTGTGGCCTTATTAAGGCCTTCACAAGAAATAGGCCTTTAAAAAGGCTTTCAGGCCAAGCCAGGCTTTTAAAAAGGCCAGACCAGGCCTTAAAAAAAGCCTATATCAGGTAATAGGCCAGGCTTAGGCTTGATATTTTTGAAACAGGCCAGGCCTATTTAGCTAAAGCCTGGCCTGACCTGGCCTACTTCCACCCCTACTCACTATTGTCCTTTGCAATCCATGCAAACTGACTACTTCTTTAAAGAAGAGATCAGCAATATGTGTCGCATCATTTGGTTTAGAGCATGCAATGAAATGTGCCATTCTGCTAAACCTATCAACAACAACAAATATATTGTCTTTGCCACCTTGAGATCGAGGCAGCCCTAACACAAAATCCATTGAAATATCAGTCCAAGGTTGATTGGGAACAGGCATAGGTGTATAGAAACCATGGGGCATGACTTTAGATTTAGCTTGTTTACATGTTATGCAATTATCACAAACAGATTGCACATCATGCTTCATACTAGGCCAATACAAATGCTCATGTAGATTTTCTAAAGTCTTTTTTACTCCAAAATGTCCCATCAACCCACCACCATGACTTTCCCTAACTAGCATTTCACACAAAGAGCAAACAGGCACACACAATTTATTTTTCTTAAACAAGAACCCATCATGTCTATAATAGTCCCCAAAAGCATGTTTAGAACAAGAATCCCATACTTTGACAAAGTAAGAATCATTATAATACAAGTCCTTTATTAGATCAAAACCAAGTAATTTAGTCTGCAAGGAAGTAAGCAATGCATACCTTCGGGACAATGCATCAGCAACTATGTTTTCCTTACCATTATTGTACTTGGTCACATAAGGAAACATCTCAATGAATTCCAACCACTTAGCCCATCTCTTCTGAAGCTTACCTTGAGATCTTAGAAACTTCAAGCTTTAATGGTTAGAATGAATTATGATTTCCCTTGGCCACAAGTAGTGTTGCCATGTTTGCAAGGCTCTCACCAATGCGTACAACTCTTTGTCATATGTTGAATAATTAAATGCTGTGCCATTCAGCTTTTCACTAAAGTGTGCAATTGGTTTAGAGTCCTGCATCAATACAACCCCTATCCCAACACCAGAAGCATCACATTCAATTTCAAAAGCTTTATCAAAATTAGGCAAACAAAGCACTGGTGCATTAGTAAACTTATCTTTCAACAATTTAAAAGCTTTTTCATGCACATCAATCCACTTGAACACCACATTCTTTTTTACAAGTTCATTTAAAGGTGCAGCAATTGAACTGAAGTTCTTCACAAATATTCTATGGAAACTTGCTAAACCATTAAAACTTCTTACCTCATTGGCATTCTTAGGAACTAGCCATTCCTTAATTGCCCTTACCTTCTCTTCATCCACACTTACTCCTTTGGAGCTTATAACAAAACCTAAAAACACAACAGATTCAAGGCAAAATGAACACTTTTTCAGATTGGCATACAATTTATTATCTCTAAAGACATTAAGAACAACATTCAAATGATCAACATGTTCATCCAAAGTTTTGCTATAAATCAAAATACACTACAACAAATTTCCCAATGAAAGAACGCAAAACATGGTTCATTAATCTCATGAAGGTGTTGGGTGCATTAGTTAAGCCAAATGGCATCACTAACCACTCATACAAACCATATTTTGTTTTAAAATCTGTTTTCCATTCCTCACCTTCTTTCATGCGAATTTGATAGTATCCACTCTTCAAATCTATTTTAGAAAACACACACGAACCATGCAATTCATCAAGCATATCATCCCATCTAGGGATAGGATATCTATACTTTACAGTGATTTTGTTTATGGCTCGACAGTCAGTACACATGCGCCATATTCCATCTTTTTTTGGAACCAAGATCACAGGAACAGAACATGGGCTAAGACTCTCCCTCACAAATCCCTTTTGTAAGAATTCATCCACTTGCCTTTGAATCTCCTTTGCTTCCTCGGGACTTGATCTATAGGCTGGTCTGTTTGGAAGTGAAGCACCTGGGGTGAAGTCAATTTGATGCTCAATACCTCTTAAAGGAGGTAAACCATGGGGAACCTCTTCTGGAAAAACATCAACAAATTCCTGCAATAAGGAAACAAACTCACTAGGCAAAGAAGAGTTAAGGTCGTTAGTGAGAAAAACATCCTTGAACACGAGTACAAGTAACTGCTCTCTAGCTATCAACGCACTCTCAACCTCTCTTTTCTTTGCAAATGCACTCACTCTCTTATTTTTCTCTTCTTTGTTTTCTGACTTTTTCTGTTCACTCTCACTTTTCTTATCTTTCTTCTCTTTTTCTTTTAAGCTCATTTACTCTTCTCTCAACTTACACTCTCTTGCAATTCTGATTTGATCAGCATAAGCCTCCACAGGTTGTAGAGGTGTTAAAACAATGGTGCGATTGTTCATAACAAGACTGTATCTATTTTTGTACCCATCATGAGTAACTCTTCTATCAAATTGCCATAGACGGCCAAGAAGTAAATGTCCAGCATGCATTGGAGCCATATCACAAAGAACTTCATCATTGTATTTTCCAATAGAAAATGAAATCAACACTTGGTTAGTCACCCTTATGTCTCCACGATCATTCAACCACTAAAGTCTATATGGATTTGGATAGTTTAATATGGGCAAACTCAGTTTCTCAACCAACAAGGTGCTAGCGACATTAGTGCAACTTCCACTATCAATGATTAAACTGCATACCTTATTATTTACATGGCATTTCGTATGAAAGATATGCTCACGGTGCTCCTCATCACCATTTACTTTAGGTTGTATGTTAAGAGCATGCCTAGTAACAAGTACATCTCCATTTACAGGTTCAGCAACTTCAACGTCACTACAATCCTCCAAAGATGGCATATCATGACACTTGAGCTCACACTCTCTATGTCTCCATTGTCCAACAGTATCATGGCTCTTTTATTTGTACATTGAGAAGCAATATGCCTAATTCCTTGACACCTGTAACATTTGATATCACGAGATCTAGAAGATGAATTAGTTTCCATTTTACCTTTAGGTACAACAATTGAATTTTTGGCCTTTGCATCTTCTTTTGTCTTTGACACAGATTTGTTGTTTTGCCAATTTGATTTCCATGAAGAATTAGAAGGAAATTTGGAAGTGCTCTTAGCTTTTAGTTGCCTTTCCACTTGAATAGCTTTGTGCAGCAAATCCTCCATCTCCACATACTGTTGCAATTCTACTACATCAGCTATCTCCTTCTTTAATCCTCCAATGAAATTAGCCATAGTTGCTTCTCGGTCTTCTTCAACATTTTCTCCAATCATGGCTATTTCCATCTCCTTGTAGTAATCCTCCACACTCATAGAACCTTGAGTTAGGCTTTGCAATTTCCGATGTAAGTCCCTATGGTAGTGGCTAGGGACAAATCTTTTCCTCATGGCAGCCTTCATCTCTTCCCATGTACGAATAGGCCTCTCCCCATTTCTCTGCCTACTAATAACAAATTGATCCCACCAAATACTAGCATAATCAGTGAATTCAACAACTGCTAGTTTAATCTTCTTCTCCTCCGAGTAATTATGACAATCAAACACATGTTCAACCTTTCTCTCCCACTCCAAGTACAATTCAGGATCATTCTTTCCTTGAAATGAAGGGATTGTCATCTTAATACTTCCCAAATGTGTGTCTCCTCTTGTTTCACCTCATCTCCTCCTATTACCTCTTCTACCCGAATGCTCCTCTTCCTCTTCTTCAGAACTGGATTGTGGTGGTGTTCTAGATCTGGATGCAAGTTGTAGATTGTCTAATCTTGTGTTTAGAGCTTGGAATTGTTCTTGAACATAACACCATGTTTTTCGTATGCTTCTTTATCAATAAATACATGCTTTAATGTGTTTATTTTTGATAAAATCCCGAGGATGATTTTATTTAAAATAAAATCATTTTCTTCTGTTGTTTTACCGTATGAAGTCACAAAAAAATTTCGGTCGAAAATTCAGACGAAAACCGGTCTGGGTTCTCACTGCCAGTACAAGTTTACTGAGTTAGAGACCAAATTTTAATTCTTGAACGAGACGGCTAGTGTTTTTATGATGTTTTGTGTGGGTTTGGAGTTTTTCGAAAAATCTTATTCGGGACCAAATCTTAGGGATTTCCCGGGCGAAATCGTCGGGAAATACGATCGGGGAACTCATCTAATACGCAATGGAGCAGAGCATCAAGAGGATGAAGAGACATGAAGTGACTTGAAATGAAGGTTATGACACACCTCAAAAGGTGAATCATGACTTTTTTTTTCAAAAATCTCACTTTTTAATCTTTCTCTCTCCAATCACATCACATCCCCTTAACTCCTTATCCTCTCTACAAGCAACCCACCTTCTTTCATCTCTTCTTTCTTCCTCTCCCAAAACCGTGACCTTCTCCTCTCACTCTCTATAAACACTCTTCATTTCCACACTTCAACACTTTCCTCCATTTCTCACATTTACACTTTACTATATTTCTCCTCCTCCTCCTCCTCCTCCTCCTCCTCCTTCTTCTTGTTACATTTTTATCAAGCTTTTCTCTTAGAGTTCTTCATCAAAGTTGTTCATCTTGTTAAGGGTAATACTTCTATGTAGTTCTTTTTCAAAGTTTCATCTTTTGTTTCAAAGTTTTCTCCATATATCCTTTATGTGCTTTTAACTTCTAAAACCTCTCAAAAATGGTAGAAAACTCCTTTTGAGTTGAAACCACTTTCTATATTCTTGTATTTACTCATACTATCACATACTAAAAGGTTGTGTAAAACAAAGTTTCCTAACCTCTTCTTCCTAAGGAGGCCGAAACCATGTATGTGGTTTAGGTGAATCTTGTTTCAACTTTTACATGTATGAGTTTGTATTTGAGTTTCATTTCCGAGATGATCATGGACCAAGGCTCCTTGATGTTAAAGGATGCTATGTCTAAGTGATTGGAAAGTTTAAATATTTTTACCCTATTTTTTTATGTAAAGACCAAAACCAATGAGTTTTAAGGCAATGGTGTTTAAGTTTTGTTTTCCAAAATGATCATGGATTAAGACTCCTTGATATAGAAGGATGCTAAGTCCAAGAGATTGGAAAGTTTGAAGATTTCTAACCCCTATTTCTTGAAAAGGCCGAAACCTTAAATGGTTATGGCATAGATGTTGAGTTTTGTTTTCCAAAGTGATCATGGACTAAAAAGCTCCTTATGTTAAAGGATGCTATTTATAAGTGATTGGAAAGTTTAAAATATTTTCTTGTTTTATTTTCCTATGATGGCCGAATGTAATATTTGGCCTAGGATGTGTTATTTTATTTTGTTTTTCAAGATGATTATGGATTAAAGCTCGTTCATGTTAAAGAATGCTATGTCCAAAAGATAGGATGATTTAAAGATCTCTAACCTCACAAACTTGTTAAGGCCGAACCTAAGAGTTCATGATCTAAGACATTTGATTTTTCCATTTTCTGAAATGGTCATGATTTCAAGCTCCTTACTATGTATGGATGCTAAACTAAAGAGATTGGAAAGTTTAGAAATTTCTAGCCTATTTACCTATGCTTGGCCGAAACCCGAAGTCAAGTACTTAGTGGGATTTTTAATTCAATTTTGTTAAAAAATTGTTGTTTATGAACTTCTAGCACTTAAGGATCATAAATCCAAGAGTCGCATAAATTTCGAAAACCCCTAATTCTAGTTTATTGTATGAACCGAACCTATACCTTGTGGTTAGTGTTCTCGAGTGATTTTTTTAACTCATGATTTTATGTTGGTAACCTTAGACTTCCATCGCCGGAGAAGCGAGGACGTTAGTGAACCTTCTTCTCAAATCCAAAACTCTTAACTCCGACGTGAGGTAAGAGGGGATTTCCTAAAGATATTCAATAACTATATGCATGTGTGTATGTGTTTAACTGGATATTTATATGTTGATTGAGCTTACTTGGTTATCTAATGTACTTGAACTGTTATGCTATTATTTGTTGTTGAACTGTGCTTGTTCTAAATGTTATAATACATATCTGTGATGAACTGCTTTCAATTGTGATATTAGCATTGAACTGAGAATATTTACTGCTGTTGATTGAAAGTTTGCTAAGCCAGACTTGTGTCTATGCTCAAATGTTATAAGGATTAAAAACCTTAATAAGATTTGAAGATGAAAGGATTGGTATTGTTTTCCAAAAGCTCATTAACTTAAAGTGCTTGTTTTAAATGTTGAAATGGTTTTTGTGAACTATTGTTATATAAGAGAAAAATCCTTTTCGAACTATGTGTCTTCAAGTGAAAACTTTCAAGATTATTTGGCAATATCCTATTGGGGATTTTTAAAGATAAAATAATTTCAAAGATGCCTTATAAAATATTTTCATTGAAAATGTTTTCTCCTAAATGTTTTAGAAACTTTCCGATAGCCTTGATAGGTTATCGAGGATTCGGTTTTGAATTTGATTTTCACTGAACGAAAAATAAGTACTTAAGAAAGAGAATCTAGTACGCGAGACGTTACCTCTAGTATTCAGTTATACACACGTGATCTTGGATCAGTGTTAATTCGGGGCCATGAGTCCTATTCATGATGTTCTGGACTGAGAGTCCAATTCTCGAAATCGAGGACAGTGCATTCTGATTTCGTTGTTGTGGGCTATTGTCCTTATCATGATAAGTTCAAAACATGAATAAAAGCATAAGTGATTTATATGACCACAACCTTTGACTGCGGCATCGGTCTCGAGCGTTGTGATTGAGCATTCGGACTGTGTGTCCTATGTTCCTGAGTTTTCAAGTGATGGGGAAATGATGATTAAGTCGTTAGCTTTGAGTTGCGCCAATGAAAAAGAATGAACACAAATAAAACCTTTTGAATAAAATATTTTCTCATGTGCATTTCCCCAGGCAGACGTGCTTTCTTACATATCAGATACAAGGTGGTATCTGGGAGTCAGTACATGTGACCGGTTCAGAGGCACATGTGGCGTTGCTCATCCTGAGACCTTAAATGCATGAGGGTATGGAGGCAACTTCTAGGTGGGCTAGAGATTGACCAACTTTAATTCTTCTCCAGTGGAAAACGGTGTTGATATCTCATGAGATTAAGTTGGAGCCTGATATTGAAGTGCCATGCATATTTTCAAAGGTTGACTGTGCGGGTTTGAGACCCTTTGATATAACACTGTTACGTTATGTATATGCATGATTTAACTGCTTATATGATTATGTGATGTAAGTATCATGTATATGGTTTTTGTGGGATATATCTTAAGAGGGTATCTCACTCTTGCACATCTGTATGTTCTGTTCTTTTCTTCTTGTACCGGGTATGCACGTGTTTTTAGATAGTCCGAACGTTCCCTTGGCACAGTCGAGCTTGAGAAGCGAAGTGTTTGATCATGCTGGGATGGCAGGGAACTGGACTATACATGAAAGTGCGACGACCGCGACGTATCGAGGACCAGTCACGACTACCGAGATGAAAACTAACGTAGTGCCCGTATGAAGGGTTCATACCGTCAAGACGAGGACTGTGGCGCTTCCACCTCCATGGAACTACCTTCATACGCTACAAGTCACCGGTCTCCTTCATGAGCATTTTAATCCAGTTGAACCGCTTGCGGAGGATCCAGTGGAGGAGGATCCCGAGGAAGAGCCTCTTGAGCTGATAGAGGTTGAGGAGGAGGAGCCAGAGTACCATCCACAGGATCCCGGAGATGACAACGTCCCTATCGACGATGGCGGTGACATTATTGATCCATCATCCGATATCTCGTCTGGGGGTAGCGTCTATGGTCACTCTGCAAGTAGGAGGCATTGGTAGATCGTTCGTCGGCTTTCGGAGTTGTCCCGATAGTCCACAGGCCTTTAGAGCCATCTTTTGAGTCTTGTACCCAGTTCCCTATCCCCGGTTTGATGTTTCTTTTTTACCTGTTTCTTCAGTAGTTGTTTTAGTGTATGTTGGCCGGTTCGACAAGGCCTGTTTTGTAATCAAACCTAAGATCCCAAGTGGGACAGTTATATTTATATGAATGGTTTTTATTTTCATGTTCCGAGTGTTCATCACCTTTTCTTAACTTCTTTTAACCAAAAAAAAATTGAGTACCCTTCTTCAGTAACTCTATATAAAAGGTTATTTTTCTGAAAGCGACCAACGTTTTAAATAGGTTTCTTTTCCGCAACGGGTAACCATGTGATGCCGAGTTTTAGGGTGTCACATTAGTTGGTATCAGAGCTAGTCGAGTCTTTCGGGAATGTTTGGGTTTAGGTCTGTTGTGTTGAAGTTGTGTTTTTCTCTGTTTGGATGTTGTTTGAATGACTTCTTTGAGGTAATGTATTATTACCCGTGGTTCACATCCCTTTTCTGGCTGTTATCTGACTGCTTATGTGGTATGGGTTAGTATGAACCAGAGAGGTGCTCGTGGACGTGGACGAGGCTACGGAGGAATGGATTTCGCTTCCCAAGCGCTGGCTGACGTGGCTGCTGCCATAGCTCTCCAGACGGCTAATGCTGCTACCTAGAACCAACAAGAGCAATAGAGGGCAGAATAAGCTACAGAGGGAAGGCATCTGGATGCTTTCCGACGTCAGAATCCATCGCAGTTTGATGGAGACGTGGATTCAATAAAGGCTGATCTTTGGATTCAGGAGCTAGAGAAGATCTTCGATCTGGTACACATTCTAGAGGAATCTAAGGTAACCTATTCCGTGTTCCATCTAGTGAGCGATGCTGAGTACTGGTTGAAGGTCACTAGGCAGTTGTTGGAGGCTGAGCACCAGGCGATCACCTGGGGAGTATTTCGTGGCAAGTTTCTAGACAAATACTTTCCCCATAGTGCCTGGAAAGAGAAGGAGCAGGAGTTCATGAGGCTGAGTCAGCGGGACTTGACAGTAGGGGAGTATGCGGTGAGGTTTGAATCCCTTGCCAAGTATTTCCGTTTCTTTCAAGACAATCCTAGTGAGCAATGGAAGTGTGAGCAGTTTGAAGCCGGTCTGTGCTTCGAGATTAAAGAATCGATATTACCGTTGGAGATCAGGAACTTCCAAGCACTAGTGGAGAAGTTCCGGAAAATTGAGATGATGCGCAGAGGAAGGGATAACAAGGGAAACGTAGGAGGACCTGTTCGTCCTAAGAGCCAGAATCAAGGCCAGAATTCAAAATGGAAGGAGAACCAGAGGAAGCCGTATCACCAGGAATCTAGCTACAACCAGAAACAACAACAAGCTCGTCCCAGTGTTTCCGGGATAGGAAGTGGAGGCCAGAGAAACAACGATCAAGGCCAAGAAAGGAGATGTTTCAGGTGTGGAGATCCGAGCCACCTGTCCAATGCTTGCCCGAAGAAGGATTACAAGTGTAACAACTGTGACCGCGTGGGACACTTGGCAAAGGAGTGTCGTGCACCGAAGAGGGATCATTCTTTCAACCATGCCAGAGTAAACAAGCCAACCATTAAGGGAAGAGTGTATACCATGAGTGGTGCTGAGGCATCGAACTTCGCTGATCTTGTGCAAGGTAAGTGCGACATTGCTGGTAATCTCTTGTCTGTACTTTTCGATTCAAGCACAACTCATTCTTTTATTTCGGTGGATCATGTGAAAATTCTAGACTTGCCTGTTTCTTCCTTGCCATATAATCTGATTGTTTCTACCTCAACTGTTGAACATGTGACCGTTAATTCTCTTTGCTTAAACTGTCCTATCATCGTTAAGAATAGACATTTCCTTGTAGACTTGCTCTGTTTGCCTTTAGTATAGTTAGATGTAATCTTAGGCATGGATTGGTTATCTTTCAACCATATCCTAATAGATTGTGCTCAAAAAACCTTAAGCTTTAGGGAGGAGATTTCTGGATTTTTATCTGGTAGTTAGGTAAGAGCTTCTTTGAAAGAAGGAGCTCAAGGTTACATTCTGCTGTTTTCCTTGGACGTCGAGAGCGAGTTTGACTTGGAATCCGTACTTGTCGTTCGAGAGTTTTCGGAGGTTTTCCCTGAGGATGTACCTGGATTGCCACCTGTTCGGGAGATTGAGTTCGCGATTGATCTGATTCCAGGCACTTGACCAATATCCATGGCACCATATCGCATGTCGCCATCAGAGTTAGAAACCTTGAAGGACCAACTTGAGGAACTGATGAGGAAAGAGTTTATACGACCTAGTGTGTCACCGTGGGGAGCTTCAGTCCTGCTAGTAAAGAAGAAAGATGGAATTGCTAGGCTGTGTGTGGACTTTCGTCAGTTAAAACAAAGTCACAATTAAAAATAGATATCCTCTTCCAAGGATAGATGATCTTATGGATCAATTGCGTGGCGATGCAGTGTTTTCAAAGATAGATCTGCGGTCAAGATACCACCAGATACGAGTAAAAGCAGAAGATGTTCCTAAGACAGCGTTTTGAACACGCTATGGGCATTATGAGTATTTGGTGATGCCATTTGGAGTGACAAATGCAATTGCTATATCCATGGACTATATGAATAGGATCTTTCGTCCCTTTTTGGATCAGTTCGTAGTCGTCTTCATTGATGACATTCTGATCTATTCTCCGGACAAGGAGACTCATGCTGAACATCTTAGCATTGTTCTTCAGATCTGAGAGAGAAGTAGCTCTATGCGAAACTAGAGAAGTGCGAGTTTTGGTTGGATCAAGTTCAATTCTTGGGTCACGTAATATCCCGTAAAGGAATTGCTGTGGATCTGACGAAGGTTGAGGCTGTTTTGCAATGGGAAAGACCGACAACGGCAACAGAAATCCGTAGTTTTGTGGGTTTGACTGGATACTACAGGAGGTTCATTGAGGGATTTTCCAAGATTGTAGGACCTCTCACCCAGTTGACTCGTAAGGACCAAGCGTTCGTGTGGACAGAAGCCTATGAGAGAAGCTTCCAAGAGCTGAAAAGGAGGTTGACAACCTCACCAGTATTGATCCCACCTGATCCCAAGGAATCTTTTGAGGTTTATTGTGATGCTTCGCATCAAGGTTTGGGCTGTGTGCTGTTTTAAAATCGGAAAGTTGTATCTTATGCTTCGAGGCAGTTGAAGATTCATGAGAGGAATTATCCGACGCACGATTTAGAACTGGCTGCTGTGGTCTTTGCTTTAAAAATCTGGAGACACTGCTTGTACGGGGCTACTTTTAATGTTTTCAGTGACCATAAGAGCTTGAAGTACCTGTTTAATCAGAAGGAGTTGAATATACGTAAGAGACGTTGGTTAGAATTCCTGAAGGATTATGACTTTCAACTACAGTATCACCTTGGAAAGGCGAATATAGTGGCCGATGCCTTGAACAGGAAGTCAATTCACGCATCAGTGATGATGGTTAAAGAGCAGGAATTGCTGGAACAATTCCGAGATCTAAGTTTGTTAATTGAGAGTACGCCAGGAAAACTGTGTCTGAACAGGACCACCGTGTCAAATGGATTAATGGAGCAGATAAAGGAGAAGCAAGAGACTGATCAGTATCTGCAGACAGAAAGAGACTTAGTACGTCAAGGAGCTCTGTCAGAATTTAGAGAAGGAACAGATGGAATCTTGAGGTTTGGCGAGAGAATCTGTGTACCTGATGATGCTGAGCTGAGGAAGCTGATTTTAGAAGAGGCTTATAAGAGCAGGTTGAGTATACACCCAGGAGCCACGACGATGTATCAAGATCTTAAGAAGTTGTACTGGTGGTATGGGATGAAGAGAGATGTAATGGAATACGTCTCTTCTTGTTTGGTATGTTAGAAAGCCAAAGTGGAACACCAAAGACCAGCATGAATGTTACAGTCTTTAGATATTCCAGAATGGAAATGGGATGGAATCTCGATGGATTTCGTGACCAGTTTACCAAGGACTAAGAAGGGTTATGAGGCTATATGGGTAATAGTGGACCGACTGACTAAGTCAGCTCACTTTTTGCCAATCAATATGAGATACTCTATGGAGAAGTTAACCCAACTGTACATCGGAGAGATTGTTAGACTACATGGTGTACCTTCGAGCATTGTTTCAGACCGAGACCTGCGATTTACATCGAGGTTTTGGCAGAGTTTGCAAAAATCGCTTGGAACGAAACTCAGATTGAGTTCCGCATATCATCCATAGACTGATGGACAAACGGAAAGGACAATCCAGTCACTAGAGGACTTGCTGAGAGATTGTGTTTTGGAGGATGTCGGGGGGTTGGGATGAGTCCCTACCGTTGATAGAATTCACCTACAATAATAGTTTCCATTCAAGCATTGGAATGGCACCTTATGAAGCCCTGTATGGTCGACAATGTCAGACGCCTTTGTGTTGGTACTAGGATGGTGAGAGTTTGTTGTTGGGTCCAGACTTCATGCAACAAACGGCAGAAAAGGTGAAGATGATCCAGTAGAAAATGAGGACTACTCAGCCGACAGAAGAGCTACGCGGACAAGAGACGACGACCTCTAGACTTTGAGGAAGGAGAACATGTATTCTTGAGAGTCACGCCAACGACTGGGATTGGCAGAGTACTAAAGTCCAGAAAGCTTACTCCCAAGTTCAATGGACCCTACCAAATTCTTCGTCGTGTAGGTCCAGTAGTTATAAAATATCTTTACTACCCTTTCTTTCCAATATTCATGATGTCTTTCATGTCTCTCAGTTGAGAAAATACATTCCTGATTCATCACATATCATAAAGCCTAATAAATTACAGTTAAAAAAGAACATGTCCTTTGTGACTTCGCCGGCACGAATCGCGGATAGGATGATAAAGCAGCTCAGAGGTAAGCAAATTCCTTTGGTCAAAGTCATATGGAAAGAGACAACCGGAGAAGCAACGTGGGAAGCTGAGGACAAGATGAAGTTGCAGTACCCTGAGTTATTTCAAGGTACGTAATTTCAAGGACGAAATTCTTTTTAGAGAGGTAGAGTTGTAACACCCTGTTTTTCGTATGCTTCTTTATCAGTAAATACATCCTTTAATGTGTTTATTTTTGATAATATCCAGAGGATGATTTTATTTAAAATAAAATCATTTTCTTGTGTTTTTTTGTCGAATGAAGTCTCAGTAAAATTTTCGATCAAAAATTCACACGAAAACCGGTCTGGGTTCTCACTGCCAGTACAAGTTTACTGAGCTAGAGACCAAATTTTAATTCATGAACGAGACGGTTAGTGTTTTTAAGATGTTTTGTGTGGGTTTGGAGTTTTTCGAAAAATCTTGTTCGGGGCTAAATCTTAGGGATTTCTCGGGTGAAATCGTCGGGAAATACAATCAGGGAAGTCATCTGATACGCAATGCAGCAGAGCATCAAGAGGATGAAGAAACATGAATTGACTTGATGTGAAGGTTATGACACACCTCAAAAGGTGAATCATGACTTTATTTTTCAAAAATTTCACTTTTTCATCTTTCTCTCTCCAATCATATCACATCACCTTAACTCCTTATCCTCTCTACAAGCAACCCATCTTCTATCTTATCTTCTTTCTTCCTCTCCCAAAACCGTGACCCTCTCCTCTCACTCTCTATAAACACTCTTCATTTCCACACTTCATCACTTTCCTCCATTTATCACATTTACACTTTACTACATTTCTTCTTCTTCTTCTTCTCTCTTACAAAGTTTACATTTTTATCAAGCTTTTCTCTTAGAGTTTTTCATCAAAGTTGTTCATCTTGTTAAGGGTAATACTTCTATGTAGTTCTTTTTTCAAATTTTCATCTTTTGTTTCAAAGTTTTCTTCATATGTCCTTTACGTGCTTTTAACTTCTAAAACCTCTCAAAAATGGTAGAAACCTCCTTTTGAGTTGAAACCACTTTCTATATTCTTGTATTTACTCGACTATCACATACTAAAGGTTGTGTAAAACAAAGTTTCCTAACCTCTTCTTCCTAAGGAGGCCGAAACTATGTATATGGTTTAGGGGAATCTTGTTTCAACTTTTACATGTATGAGTTTTTATTTGAGTTTCATTTTCGAGATGATCATGGACCAAGGCTCCTTTATGTTAAAGGATGCTATGTATAAGTGATTGGAAAGTTTAACGATTTTTACCCTATTTTTTTATGTAAAGACCAAAACCAATGAGTTTTAAGGCAATGGTGTTTAAGTTTTGTTTTCCAAAATGATCATGGATTAAGACTCCTTGATATAGAAGGATGCTAAGTCCAAAAGATTGGAAAGTTTGAAGATTTCTAACCCCTATTTCTTGAAAAAGTCGAAACCTTAAATGGTTATGGCATAGATGTTGAGTTTTGTTTTCCAAAGTGATCATGGACTAAAAAGCTCCTTATGTTAAAGGATGCTATGTATAAGTGAATCGAAAGTTTAAAATATTTTCTTGCTTTATTTTCCTATGATGGCTGAATGTAACATTTGACCTAGGATGTGTTATTTTATTTTGTTTTCCAAGATGATTATGGATTAAAGATCCTTCATGTTAAAGGATGCTATGTCTAAAAGATTGGATGATTTAAAGATCTCTAACCTCACAAACATGTTAAGGCCGAACCTAAGAGTTCATGGTCTAAGACATTTGATTTTTCCATTTTCCGAAATTATCATGGTTTCAAGCTCCTTACTAAGTATGGATGCTAACCTAAAGAGATTGGAAAGTTTAGAAATTCCTAACCTATTTGCATATGCTTGGCCGAAACCCTAAGTCAAGTACTTAGTGGGATTTTTAATTCAACTTTGTTAAAAGATTGTTGTTTATGAACTTCTAGAACTTAAGGATCATAAATCCAAGAGTCGCATAAATTTCAGAAACCCTTAATCCTAGTTTATTGTATGAACCGAACCTATACCTTGTAGTTAGTGTTCTCGAGTGATTTTTTTTTGACTCATGATTTTATGTTGGTAACCTTAGACTTCCATCGCCGGAGAAGCGTTGACGTTCGTGAATCTTCTTTTCAAATCCAAAACTCCTAACTCCGACATGAGGTAAGAGGGGATTTCCTAAAGATATTCAATAACTGTATGCATGTGTGTATGTGTTTAACTGGATATTTATATGTTGATTAAGCTTACTTGGTTATCTAATGTACTTGAACTGTTATGCTATTATCTGATGTTGAACTGTGCTTGTTCTAAATGTTATAATGCATATCTATGATGAACTACTTTCAACTGTGATATTAGCATTGAACTGAGAATATATATTGCTGTTGATTGAAAGTTTTCTAAGCCAGACTTGTGTATGTGCTAAACTGTTATAAGGATTAAAAACCTTAATAAGCTTTGAAGATGAAAGAATTGGTGTTCTTTTCCAAAAGCTCATTAACTTAAAGTACTTGTTTTAAATATTAAAATGGTTTTGGTGAATTATTGTTATACAAGAGAAAAATCCTTTTCGAACTATGTGTCTTCAAGTGAAAACTTTCAAGATTATTTGGCAATATCCTATTGGGGATTTTCAAAGATAAAAGTATTTCAAAGATGCCTTATAAAATATTTTCAAACAAAAAGGTTTTCTCCTAAATGTTTTAGAAACTTTTCAATAGCCTGGATAGGTTATCGAAGATTCGGTTTTGAATTTGATTTTCACTGAACGAAAAATAAGTACTTAAGAAAGAGAATCTAGTACGGGAGACGTCGCCTCTAGTATTCAGTTATACACATGTGATCTTGGATCAGTGTTAATTCGGGGCCATGAGTCCTATTCATGATGTTCTGGACTGAGAGTCCAATTCTCGAAATCGAGGACAGGGCGTTCTGATTTCGTTGTTATGGGCTATTGTCCTTATCATGATATGTTCAAAAAATGAATAAAAGCATAAGTGATTTATATGACCACAACCCTTGACTGCGGCATCGGTCTCGGGCGTTGTGATTGAGCATTCGGACTGTGTGTCCTATGTTTCTGAGTTTTCAAGTGATGGGGAAATGATGATTAAGACGTTAGCTTTGAGCTGCGACAGCGAAAAAGAATGAACCCAAAGAAAACCTTTTGAATAAAATATTTTCTCATGTGCATTTCCCCAGGCAGACGTGCTTTCTTATATATCAGATAAAATTAGGTATCTGGGAGTCAGTCCATGTGACCGGTTCAGAGTCATATGTGACGTTGCTCGTCCTGAGACCTTAAATGCATCAGGGTATAGAGGCAACTGCTTGGTGGGCTAGAGATTGACCAACTCTAATTCTTCTCCAGTGGAAATCGGTGTTGATATCTCATGAGATTAAGTTAGAGCCTGATATTGAAGTGCCATGCATATTTTCAAAGGTTGACTGTGCGGGCTTGAGACCCTTTGATATAGCATTGTTACGTTATGTATATGAATGATTTAACTGCTTATATGATTATGTGATGTATGTATGATGTATATGGTTGTTGTGGGATATATCTTATGATGGCATCTCACTCTTGCACATCTGTATGTTCTGTTCTTTTCTTCTTGTACCGGGTATGCGCGTGGTTTTAGATGGATCTGAACGTTCCCTTGGCACAATCGAGCTCGAGGAGCGAAGTGTTTGATCATGTTGGGATGACACTGGACTATACATGAGGTTTCGATGACCGCAACGTATCGAGTACCAGTCACGACTACCGAGACGAATACTAACGGAGTACCCGTACGAAGGGTTCATACCGTCGAGACGAGGACTATGGCGCTTCCACCTCCATACCTTCATACGCTACAAGTCACCAGTCTCCTTCATGAGAATTTTGATCCAGTTGAACCGCTTGCGGAGGATCCAGTGGAGGAGGATCTTGAGGAAGAGCCTCTTGAGCTGATAGAGGTAGAGGAGGAGGAGGAGGAGCCAGAGTACCGTCCCCAGGATCCCGGAGATGACGACGTCCCTATCGACGATGGCGGTGATGTTATCGATCCGACATCTGATATCTCGTCTGGGGGTAGCGTTTGTGGTCACTCTGCATATAGGAGGCATTGGTAGATCGTTCGTCGGCTTTTAGAGTTGTACCGATAGTCCCTAGGCCTTTAGAGCCATGTTTTGAGTCTTGTACCCAGTTCCTTATCTCTGGTTTGATGTTTCTTTTTTACCTGTTTCTTCAGTAGGCTTTTTAGTGTATGTTGGCCGGTTCGACAAGGCCTGTTTTGTAATCAAACCTAAGATCCCAAGTGGGACAATTATATTTATATGAATGATGTTTATTTTCATGTTCCGAGTGTTCATCACCTTTTCTTAACTTCTTTTAACAAAAAAAAAATGGAGTACCCTTCTTCAGTAACCCTATATAAAAGGTTATTTTTCCGAAAGCGACCAGCATTTTAAATAGGTTTCTTTTCCGCAACGGATAACCATGTGATGTCGAGTTTTAGGGTGTCACATTGAATAGCCTTCACAAACAACCTGAGATCAAACTCTCCGTCTTGTCCTCCACTCATGATTACAATGCTGCATAAATTATGTTAGAAGTGATCACAAATGAATAATAGTCCAGCACTAAGGAAATCCTCACATAAACACTCCCTTATGTGTTATTCACTCGTGTTTCATACTTTTTTGTGACTTTTTTCCCTCTGATGTTCTTACCACTCTTGCCTTTTACCACTCAGCTTCACCTTATGAGTTCTTAAGTAAGAACCTTTGGATGACTCTACACAACAAGAAACATCAAGGAATTGATGATAACATTAAAAAACTAGTAATGAACAATTGAATAGTGACAAGGAATTCTAGAAAAGTACTGTAATGAGGACAGGATCAATGGAAGAATTATAGAATAACCAAGAAATAAGCCCAAAAAAAAACTCGAAATTTTTTTTTCCAGATTTTTTTTGTGTTGCTTGTAGTTAGAAGCAAATCTGGCCAGGAATTTTTTTTCACGTTTTTTTTGTTTGCAAATTCTTCTTTTTTTTTTCAATCTGGAATTTCTTCTTGTTTTTTTTGCACAATTTTTTTTGTATGGAAAGGATCAAGGAAGATGAAACAACAATAGACAGAGAAACAACACAAACAGAATATTTTTTAATAGCAGAACAGAAAAGAACAAAGGAAGATGACACAGAATAAAGAGATAAACAACATCGGAATTATATTTTTTTTTTTATACTTTGAACGCAAATGATAGATAACACCTGATTTCAAGAGCTTAATCGCTGATGCCAAATGATAGGATATCCCTTATGACCGTCTTGAAAACAGGCAAAGGACAAAAGGAACTTGACCCTAACTGCGACTTGCCGGTAGAACCAGAGTTATCAAAGAAGTGTGACCCTAACCGCGATCTGCCGGTAGAACCAACACTATAAAAGTTCTTAACCCAAGAATAAGGGGAAAAACTCCAATTTTCATTAATCATCAAATCTGCCCTGTGTAGTACAAGAGTTCCCTGTTAATAGTCTTACTAGGAAATACAAGAAATAAATTACCACTACCATGCATTTACCACATACATTGATAAATGCATGTACACTACCTTGAAAATAATGACTAACTAGGAAATAGAAGAAATAAATTCCCACTACCATGCATTTACCACATACATTGATAAATGCATGTACGCTACCTTGAAAATAAGGATAAACATGATAATAAAGAACCATTATCCATTATTATGACTTAGAGCACTACTAGGAAGCATTTAGTGAGGCTAGGAGAAAACTAAAAGTCACCAGGAAATTGTGCCCAAAAAGTAATACGAAAATTACAAATAAAAATCATCAAAATTGGACTTTAATTATTATCTAATCAGCCCATTAATAAAGTCCACCAGTCAGCCCATGAATGCTTTTTACCTTTTGAATTGGGCTTTCCAATACAGTCTTCAAGTTGGACTGAAAACATCTTCATCAAGTTGGAGGAAGGTGACCCAATTTGGTGCAGCCTCTAATGCATGTTGGTCTTCCTTTTCTTTGATCTTTATGATTAGGCCTTGTAAAGCTTGCTTCCTCTTAGTCTTGGACCTAGTCATAGGACCTCCACTTCTATGCAAAGGATCTTTAGATGGGTTGGCTGCATCTTTATCATCCCGGGGTCGGCTCATTAAATGCTCGATGAAGCTCGTTTGTTTAATTAAATAAGCAAACTCAATCTTGAGAGTGAGCTCAATTATTTAAATGATCCAACCCCAAGCCTTATAGGCTCGATATTAAGGGCTCGCGAATAGCTCATGTATATATATATATATATATATATATATATATATATATATATATGTTTAAAAATATTAAATTATATATAATAATATGACAAAAAACTTATATATAATAATATATTATATATACTAATACTACCACATTTTTCATTTCCTTCCTCTTTCTTAACAAGTTGCTGATGGATGGACTTCCCATCCATACAACTAAAACTTTCAAAATTAATGGTTGGGTCCCAACCAACCTGATTGTAGTCCAAATAACTTTTGGGCCCAATAGTTAAACCCACTCCCAATATTTTTTTGTTATTATCCTAATGAAAAGTCTTTCTAAGGCCTACTCATAAATCTCTAATATAAAAGAAAACCATTTGTATCATACTATAATACTAAGTTACTAACCTACGGTTACAAGTAACAAAAAAAGGCACTAAAATGCATCATTTTTATTTTTGTATATTCAGGTGGACAACATTTTGAAGGAGACTATTTTACCAATAAATTGATGAGGAAGATTTTAGTAGTTTTTGTTATTTACATTATGGAAATATATAAAACTTTAATAGATGTTAAAATTACTTTTGAAGTTTATTTTTAGTTAAAATCTTAGTTAAACACTAAATGCAAAATTTTCATATTATGGAACTATACATAGTTTTTTGTTAAGGAAAATTTTCATAAATGCAAAAATAGTTAAGTTATAAATAAGCTACACAAGCCAAGCTCAAGTTTAACGGCATGATTTTAATTATGCTGTTCAACCGATTAAAATATAATTAACTATATTATAATCTGAAAGTTAGAAGGTGTTTTTGAATAAAATAAAATCATATTCATAGTCTACTTTATGGTAGAAGGTTACGGTAAAATTTTGGGTTGAAAATTCAGACGAAACCCGGTCTGCGTTTTCATTGACAGTAAAAGTTTACTGAGTAGAAAACCTAATTTTGACCCGTGAAGAAAATGGTTAGTGTTTTTGTCGTGTTTCCAATGACTTTACTAATTTTGGAAATTTAACGTACGGAATTAAAATATAGTATTTTATCCAGGCAAAAATGTCGAGAATTATGATCAGAAACTTTAACCGGGTAAACAAATGAGAAGAATGGAGAGCTGAGGTGACTGAAGTGACTTGATGGACTAAGGTCACATGTCACATCCAAGAAAGTAATCATGATGTTTTGGAAAGTAATAGTATTTTAATCCTAAAACCTATTAATCTCTCCTAATCAACCAAACATGTCCTAACCCAAGCTTGGCCTCCAAGTTCTCTCCTCTCTTTCTCCCACACGCCTTTCTCTCTCTCCCATCTCTACATAATCACTCATTTTTCTAACTCATGGTTTTACACATACAAAACCATATTTTATACTTCAAACTCCATTGATTTTTCTTCAAGAACTCATCATCTTCACTCATTTTCTTCAAGCTCCAAGGGTAAAACTTCTTCTTCTTACTCATCTAAGTTCTCCTCTTCACTTATTTGTTGAGTTTATGCCATGTTCATCCTTTTGATATTCTTAGATCTATAAGCTTCAAAAATCTCTAGAAAATTGTAGAAAAATCATAAAAATACGAAACCAATTTCTATGATCCAGTTATGATCTCTAATTTCATTATCTAAGAGCATACATCAAACAAAATTTTCCTCCCCTATTTTTGTAAAGAGGTCGAACCTATGTCTAAATGGACGAAGGAGATTTTGTTCAAATTTTTAACTTAAATTAGGTTAGATCTAAACTATTTAGGGTTTCTATGTTCCTAATCCTCAACTAATCTTAAGTTTCATCAAGTTTTATCTATGTAAAGTCTTAGATCTATTTCTTCCAAGATTATGTAACAATGTTTTAAAATGTTGATGAGTTAAGATTATGGTTTTTATGCTTTTAGATACTTATACTTTTATGATCCAAGGGTTGGAACCCAAATAAATTTTCTAACCTATTTTTATGTTCAAGGCCGAAACCCTAACCTTAGAGGTTAGAGGATTTTGTTTCATATTTTCAACTTCTAACAATTTATTCTAGTTATCTATGACCTAAACACCTAGAATCCAAAAGATTAGAGTGACAAAATAATCCTAGCCTCATTTTGAATTAGAGGCCGAACCTAGTATTAAAGTGAACCTTGTGGGAATTGTTTGATTAATCGTTGTTATGTGATGTTGGTTGAAGGAGGAATTGGTAACGTGTGGCGTGATAATGAGGAACATCGATTTCAGAATCCCGGTGATAACCCAGGTGGGGGAAAGAACCAACCTATCATCGGAATGGATAAGTAGTAGATTATATAATAATTGTGTAGGGCGACCTAAACCCTACTAGTAGTCGAGTAATCGACAAGACCAAAATCACATAGGAAACCTTTTCTGAAAAACCAATGGTGATTCGGGGATTGTAAGTTTATCGATATTAGGTTGATTTTATATTGTTGATGGTTGATTTGATTTTATTACCTTTATTGAATTGATTTTGTGCGATGTTGGTGATATTGGAATATTTTGATTGATATTGTGTTATGCATGATCTTCATAGTTTTTATTATTATGCTTAGTGGATTTTAAGCAAAGATATATATGTTGTCTAATAGATGATTGTTTTGGGCGTGAGGATAATGATGATTTAGAAGTGCCTAACTTAGACGAGGAATGTTAAAGAGGTGTTAGGGCATAGAATATGTGTCAAGTTCTAATGGAAGGTTAAGGCACTAATATATTGTTAAAACGGGTTGGTGAGATTCAAGTATAAGTGTTGTTGTCCACAACCGTGTATTGGTAATATAATACACAAGGACAAAAGTGTATTGGTAATATAATACACAAAGACAAAAGTGTATTGATAATATAATACACAAGGACAAAAGTGTATTTGTAATATAAAACATAAAGACAAAAGTGAATTGGTAATATAATACACAAGGACATCTGTGTATTGGTAATATAATACACCGTGTATTGGTAATATAATACACGTAAAACATATCTGTGTATTGGTAATATAATACACATAAAATCAAGAGTTCTTGCGAGACCACTTTCACCTTAGAAATAGGTGTGCACCAATGGTGTCTTTGAGTAGCATGAGATTGAGGGTAGAGGAAGATATATTAATTTGAGGGTAGTTAGGTGTGTTGATTGTCTGTGATAATTACTCTATAATTTACTATGACTCTTTTCCGCTTTTGATGATAGAACCGTTTCTTATCCCATGTATATTTCTGTATGTTGTATTTTATCTTCTTATGGAATCGTACGATAAGACCCTTTGGATGAGCGTAACCAGGAGGAGTTGGATGGAACTCCCCATGAACCAGAGACTGGAGGACGAGTTGTGACCCATGGTGAGGGTCTAGTTAGTTATGGCTAGTGCGTCTTGTGAGGTGTATTTTTATATGTTTCCGCTTTGTTTAACTTTTGTTTAAATTTATGCTTGTGAGGGATCTTACTGAAAGGATGCCCTCAACAATGTTTTGTAATATGTTTAATATACTTATATTGTGAGGTGTATTCTATATGAAGCTGTATACGTCATAAGGTAAGTTTTTATTTCTACGTGTTTTCATATTAAGCGCACAAGTAAGAAATTAATTAAGGAGGTTTTAGTCTAATAAAACACCGGGACACAATGGGGTGTCTCATTTTGGTATCAGAGCAATTTGGTTCTAAAACGGACTGTGGGGTTATGTCTGATCATAATCAAGGACTGCGAGGTTTAGGATGTTGTTACTGGCCGTGTCTAGTTGAATCCACATCGGATTTTGACTATACTTAGAAGTTGGGTAGTGTGTCCGAATATGATGTGAGAGGTTAATATTAGTACGACATATGGTATTTATATACTTGTCTATGTAGTATTATATGTCATACTAATAAGAGCTGGTCAGCAACCGCAAGACTTAGTTTGCTTCAGATGTGGAGGATTGCATTATGCTAGAGACTGTACAAATAGGCCCAGTTGTTTCAACTGTGGGAAACCAAGTCATGTGGCACGAGATTGCAGACAAAGGGTTATGCAACAGCTGACAACTGCCGGAAGAGGAACTGGAGACAATAGAGGTGGAGCTGGAAGAAAAGTCCCATCCGTAAGTCCACAAGTGACCAGACCTCAAGCCACTGGACGAGTGTTTACCGTGAGGGGAGATGAATCCTTTCAATCTGCTGATCTTATACAATGTATGTGCTTGATAGCTGGTAGACTCTTGTACGTGTTGTTTGACTCAGGCGCTACACATTCTTTTATTTCGCATGAGTGTGTGGATCATTTGAACTTAACTGTTTCCAAATTACCTTATACCCTCACAGTGTCTACTCCAACCAGTAATCCTTTGACTACTATGTCTGTTTGTTTACAGTGTCTTATCATTGTTGAGAATATGACATTTATTGTAGATCTTATCTTTTTGCCTATGCAACAGATAGATGTTATTCTTGGCATGGATTGGCTTTAGGCTAACCATGTATTGCTATATTGTTCTAGCAATACTTTATCATTTCTTGAACCTTTTAGTGTAGCATCTGCCAATGAAGGATTTTCTAGGAGGAGTTACAACTCTCAACAATTTATGATGCTTTTCGTAGTGGAGGCTAATGAGACTCCCTCCATAGATTCCATGCCTATTGTGAGAGAGTTTCCTGAAGTTTTTCCTCTAGACATTCCAGGTTTGCCACCGGAAAGAGAAGTGGAATTCACTATAGATCTTGTACAAGGGACAGGGCCTATATCTATAGAACCTTATCGGATGTCACCGGTTGAGTTGGCAGAGTTGAAGGAACAATTGGATGACATGTTAGGAAAAGAGTTTATCAGACCGAGTGTTTCACCGTGGGGAGCACCGGTGTTATTTGTTAAGAAGAAGGATGGAAGTGCGAGGTTGTGCACGGAGGATTATAGGTAGTTGAATAAGGTGACGATTAAGAATAAATATCCTTTGCCTAGGATAGATGATTTGATGGATCAGTTGAAAGGAGCAGCAGTGTTCTCTAAGATTGATTTAATTTCTGGGTACCATCAGATCAGAGTAAGAAAGAAAGATATACCCAAGACGACTTTTAGGACGAGGTACGGGCACTATGAGTATTTAGTTATGCCTTTCGGTGTAACTAATGCACCAGCCGTGTTCATGGATTATATGAACATAATTTTCAGACCGTTCCTCGATAAGTTTGTTGTTGTGTTCATCAACGATATTCTTATCTATTCACGTACCCGAGAAGAGCATGAGGAACATTTGAGATTGGTGTTACGAGTTTTGAAGGATAGGCAGCTTGATGCCAAACTTTCCAAGTGTGAGTTTTGGCTGGAAGAAGTACAATTCCTAGGTCATGTGATTAATAAATAAGGAATAGCCGTAGATCCAGCTAAGGTTGAGTCAGTTCTTAAGTGGGAACGACCCAAGTCAGTAAGTGAAGCACGAAGTTTCCTAGGACTAGCTAGATATTATCGGAGGTTCATAGAGGGATTCTCGAAGATTGCGTTGCCTATGACACAGTTAACGAGGAAGAATATAGCTTTTGTATGGAAGGACAAGTGTGAACAAAGTTTTCAAAAGCTGAAGGACAAGTTGACTACATTACCAGTGTTGATCTTACCAGACCCACTAGGACAATTTGACATATATTGTGATGCGTCATACCAAGGTTTAGGCTGTGTCCTGATGTAAGAGGGAAGAGTTGTGGCTTATGCTTCCTGACAGTTGAGAATTCATGAGAGAAATTATCCGACTCATGATTTGGAGTTAGAAGCAATAGTGTTCGTATTAAAGATATGGCGACACTTTTTGTATAGAGCAAAGTTTAATGTCTTCAGTGACCACAAGAGCCCGAAGTATCTATTTGATAAAAAAGAATTGAATATGAGACAACGAAGATGGATGGAGTTGATCAAAGATTATGATTTTGAATTACTATACCATCCTGGGAAGGAAAATATGGTAGCGGATGCTTTAAGCAGGAAGTCCTTGCACGTGTCTGCGATGATGGTTAAGGTGTTGGAATTGCTTGAACAGTTTAGGGATTTGAACTTATGAATGGAATTGGTTGAGAATAAGATTTGCTTAAGTATGATCACTATTAGTAGTGATTTTATGAAAGATCTTAAATATAATCAAGTTCTGGATCTATACCTCTAGGAAGTAAGTAGAGGAATCGATGAAGGTAAAATTTCAAAGTTTAGTAGAGGAACAAATGGTGTGTTAAGGTTTAGAGATAGAATATGTGTGCCAGAGGAAGCAGAACTTAGGACAATGATTTTAGAGGAGGCACATAAGAGTAAGTTGAGTTTCCATCCTGGATCCACAAAGATGTATCAGGATTTGAAGAAAATTTTTTGGTGGACAAGGATGAAGAAATAAGTAGCGGAGTATGTTTTATCTTGTCTAGTGTGTCAGAAAGCTAAGATTGAACATCAGAAGCCAGCATGATTATTTCAGTCTTTAGATATCCCAGAGTGGAAATGGGATAGCACAGCTTTGGATTTAGTAGTCCGATTACCATGAACTCCTAAGAAGTATGATACGATTTGGGTTATCATTGATAGGTTGATGAAGTGTGCTCACTTCTTATCTATTGGTTTGACTCAGATTTACATCAAAGAAATTGTTAGATTGCATGGTGTGCCATCGAGTATTGTCTCAGACCGAGATCCTACATTCACATCTAGATTTTGGAGACAACTGCAAAATGCCTTGGGAACGAAGTTGAGGATGAGTTCTGCTTATCATCCCCAACCTGATAGACAGTCAGAAAGGAAAATTCAGTCATTGGAGGATCTATTGAGAGCTTGTGTGTTGGAGCACACCGGCAGTTGGGATGAGTTCTTACCATTGATTGGATTTGCTTATAACAATAGTTTCCATAGTAGTATCGGAATGGCACCATATGAGGCTTTGTAAGGCAGAAAGTATAGGACCCTGTTATGTTGGTACGAGACTGGTGAGAACCAAGTTTTGGGTCCAGATGTGGTGCAACAAACTACGAAGCAAGTTAGGAAGATACGGGAAAAGATGAAGGAAGCACATGATAGGCAAATGAGCTACAGTGACAAGAGGAGGAGACCATTAGAATTCTAGGAAGGCAATCACATGTTTTTAAGAGTTACTCGGAAAACCGGAATTGGCAGAGCTATCAAATCCAGAAAACTTACTCCTCGATTCATTAGAACTTTTTAGTTTCTTCGACGAATTGGTCCAGTAGCTTACCAAATTGCCTTACCACCCAATCTTTCCAACCTTCATGATGTCTTTCATGTTTCTCAGTTGAGAAAATATTATCCTAATCCTTCACATGTCATTGAGTCCGAGTCTATACAACTGCGAGAGAATCTAGAGTATGAGGCTTTACCTGTAAGGATAACAGATAGACAGATTAAGGAGCTTCGCAGTAGACAAATTCCTATGGTTAAGGTCGTATGGGATGAAACTACTGGAGATGCTACTTGGGAATGCGGGGAGGATATGCAACAAAAATATCCACATCTTCTCTAAGGTACGTAAATTCCGAGGACAAAATTTTCTTTTAAGAGGGGTAGTAATGTAACAACCTGATTTTAATTATGTTGTTCAATCGGTTAAAATATAATTAATTATATTTTAATTTGAAAGTTAGAAAGTGTTTTTGAATAAAATAAAATCATATTCATAGTCTATTTTATGGTAGAAGGTTACGGTAAAATTTTGGGTTGAAAATTCAGACGAAACCCGGTCTGCGTTTTCACTGACAGTAAAATTTTACTGAGCAGAAAACCTAATTTTGACCCGTGAATGAAATGGTTACTGTTTTTGTCGTGTTTCCAATGACTTTACTAATTTTGGAAATTTTACGTTTGGAATTAAAGTATAATATTTTATCCGGGCAAAAATGTCGAGAATTACGATCGGAAACTTTAATCGGGTAAACAACGGAGCAGAATGGAGAGCTGAGGTGACTGAAGTGACTTGATGGATTAAAGTCACATGTCACATCCAAGAAAGTAATCACGATGTTTTGGAAAGTAATAGTATTTTAATCCTAAAACCTATTAATCTCTCTCCTAACCAACCAAACATGTCCTAACCCAAACTTGGCCTCCAAGTTCTCTCCTCTCCTCCCATACGCCTCTCTCTCTCTCTCTCTCTCCCATCTCTATATAATCACTCATTTTTCTCACTCATGGTTTTACACATACAAAACCATATTTTTCCACTTCAAACTCCATTGATTTTTCTTCAAGAACTCATCATCTTCACTCATTTTCTTCAAGCTCCAAGGATAAAACTTCTTCTTCTTACTCATCTAAGTTCTCCTCTTCACTTATTTGTTGAGTTTATGCCAATCCTTTTGATATTCTTAGATCTATAAGCTTCTAAAATCTCTAGAAAATTGTAGAAAAATCATAAAAATGCGAAACCAATTTCTATGATCTAGTTATGATATCTAATTTCATTATATAAGAGCATACATCAAGCAAAAATTTCCTCCCCTATTTATGTAAAGAGGCCGAACCTATGTCTAAATGGACAAAGGAGATTTTGTTCAATTTTTTAACTTAAATGAGGTTAAATCTAAACTATTTAGGGTTTCTATGTTCCTAATCCTCAACTAATCTTAAGTTTCATCAAATTTTATCTATTTCAAGTCTTAGATCTATTTCTTCCAAGATTATATAAAAATGTTTAAAAATGTTGATGTGTTAAGATTATGGTTTTTATGCTTTTAGATACTTATACTTTTATGATTCAAGGGTTGGAACCCAAATAAATTTTCTAACCTATTTTTATGGTCAAGACCGAAACCCTAACCTTAGAGGTTAGAGGATTTTGTTTCATATTTTCAACTTCTAACAATTTATTCTAGTTATCTAAGACCTAAACACCTAGAATCCAAAAGATTAGAGTGAGAAAATAATCCTAGCCTCATTTTGAATTAGTGGCCGAACCTAGTATTAAAGTGAACCTAGTGGGAATTATTTGATTAATCGTTGTTATGTGATGTTGGTTGAAGGAGGAATTGGTAACGTGTGGCGTGATAACAAGGAACATCGATTTCAGAATCCCGATGATAACCCAGGTGGGGGAAAGAACCAACCTATCGTCGGAATGGATAAGTAGTAGATTATATAATAATCGTGTAGGGCGACCTAAACCCTACTAGTAGTCGAGTAATCGACAAGACCAAAATCACATTGGAAACCTTTTCTGAAAAACCAATGGTGATTCGGGGATTGTAGGTTTATCGATATTAGGTCGATTTTATATTGTTGATGGTTGATTTGATTTTATTACCTTTATTGAATTGATTTTGTGCGATGTTTGTGATATTGGAATATTTTGATTGATATTTTGTTATGCATGATCTGTCTAGTTTTTATTATTATGCTTAGTGGATTTTAAGCAAAGATATATATGTTGTCTAAGAGATGATTGTTTTGGGAGTGAGGATAATGATGATTTAGAAGTTCCTAACTTAGATGAGGAATGTTAAAGAGGTGTTATGGCATAGAATATGTGTCAAGTTCTAATGGAAGGTTAAGGCACTAAGATGTGGTTAAAATGGGTTGGTGAGATTCAAGTATAGGTGTTGTTGTCCACAACCGTGTATTGGTAATATAATACACAAGGACAAAAGTATATTGGTAATATAATACACAAAGACAAAAGTGTATTGGTAATATAATACACAAGGACATCTGTGTATTGGTAATATAATGCATGTAAAACACATCTGTGTATTGATAATATAATACACCGTGTATTGGTAATATAATACACCTAAAATCAAGAGTTCTCGCGAGACCACTTTCACCTTAGAGATAGGTGTGCAGCTATGGTGTCTTTGACTAGCATGAGATTGAGGGTAGAGGATGATATATTAATTTGAGGATGATTTGTTAAGTAGGTGTGTTGATTGTCTATGACAATTACTGTATAATTTACTATGACTGTTTTCCGCTTTTGATGATAGAACTGTTTCTTATCCCCTGTATATTTCTGTATGTTGTATTTTATCTCCTTGTGGAATCGTAAGAGAAAACCCTGTGGATGAGCATAACCAAGAGGAGTTGGATGGAACTCCCTATGAACTAGAGGCTGGAGGATGAGTTGTGACACATGGTGATTAGGGTCTAGTTAGTTATGGCCGGTGCATCCCGTGAGGCGTATTTTTATATGTTTCCACTTTGTTTAAGTTTTGTTTAAGTTTATGCTTGTGAGGGATCTTACTGAAATGATACCCTCAACAGTGTTTTGTGATATGTTTAATATACTTATATTGTGCGGTGTATTCTATATGAAGTTGTATACGTCAAAGTTAAGTTTTTTTATTTCTACGTATTTTCATATTAAACGCACAAGTAAGAAATTAATTAAGGAGGTTTTAGTCTAATAAAACACTGGCGCACAATAGGGTGTCTCATCAAGCTTTACTTTTTTGTAACAAGCCAATCTTAAGCTTTCAGTTAGGCTTGTTTAAATAAATGAGCCAAGCTTGAGCTTCCAATTTTTTTTCACAAGCCAAGCTCAAGCTTTAAGTGCTCAGCTCGACTCGTTTATACCCCTAGTGAACCCCTTTGATAGCCGACGCACCTTACTCTCGGATGCGCCACCATAGGGGGCCAGATCGCCTTACTCTCGGACGACCCCCCTATGTTGAACATTCCTCACTAACATCTCTGATGCATGAATGCTTGAGCAACACAACACATAATCAAACAATCACCACCTCCGCTTGGGCCACTAGGCTACCCAAGTTTTATCACCATTAACACCTCGACCACTTGGCATCGAGGTCCTTCTTAGCCACTTGGCTACAAAGGTACAACATTATCTTTTAGTCTTTAATCTTTTAACTAACACTCAGGCCATTAAGCACCAGAGCTCAACAACTCGGCCACCTGGCATCGAGGCCCCCTTGGCCACTCGGCTACCAAGGTACAACATCTTATCGCTTGTTATTTATTTATCTTCATTGAGTCTTCATTGAGTTATCTAGACCGTCTTTACTTAGTTTGGTGTCTTATTACATTATTGAGGACATTTGGGGTGAAACATCCCTATTTCTGTTTCTGCGGTCTGTTCTGTCTAGGGGAAGCACGACGGACGTGCTGACTTTTAAGTCAAGCACGGGCATGCTGACTATTGAGCACGTGTACTGATCTGGGAAGAAAGGGCTAGGAACCCTTGCTAGATTTCCTAGGGCATTCAAAGATCAATCATATTGGCTTTTAACTAACCATCAATCATCAGTTTCATTATTCTCAATTAATCTCCATGTCTTATAATTATTGGAATTAATCCTTTAATTCATGTTTCATCATTAATGTCCCTAAAACGCTCATGAATCAATCCTAGGGTCTTAACTATACCAATAAGCATCAACCTTGCCTCTCATTACTATGATTCAAGTCTTATGAACAATTAGGAATTTATCTCTTAAATCCTTATGCTTTGTTATCAACGTCTTTTATCATCAATATAATCATTTAGGAAGAATTCCCAGACATATTAATAAGCCCTATTAATTAATTAAAGTCTTATTAACGTGAACAACATTCAACTCACAACATCAATTAACAACCAAGTCATTCATCCATGCATGATAATATCATCATCAACACATCCAATTATGGCATAAAGATTCATCATCAATATGAACAACACTTCAAGATTTGAGCATGTCAATCACATTTTGTGCATCATGGTTTCAATCAACTCCCAGATATCCACATTTTGTGCATCAAGAAAAGCCATCATTCTCTTTTTCCAATAGTCGTAATCACTACCATCAAAGAGAGGAGGTATGTTGATTGCATGTCCTTTTGTATCCATGCTAGTCAGATCGTACTCCCTCAGCACTTATTAGATGCTCAACCCTTTCGAGACTGAGCTCTGATACCAACTGAAGTTGACACAAGGAAACACAAGAGGGGGGGGGGGGGGGGGTTTAAATTGTTTCTTAATAGTTTTTTGAAAAAGCCTTTTTCTCAAACCTTTTTGCAAGCAAAAACAAGATAAGTACACAAACAAGAAAACCTTTTTGAAGAGTTAACAAACTCAGATCCAAAACCCCATAGTTAGTATAACCAAAGACTGTAAAAGGTAGGGATAGAAGATTCACACAAGTGATTTATCCGGGTTCACTCTCTTCCGACCAAGAGTTATGTCCAGTCCCTTCTACCTGAAGGTTTTTCTCCACTATTCTCCAAATAGATTACAAGTATTCAACACCTCTTCAGGCTAAAAGTATCTTTCTCAACCAAGCCTCTTCAGGCTCTAACTCTAACAAAGAGATTTACAAATTTTGATCTATGAACTCACTATGTGTGAGAACATGAAAGTTTAAGATCAGGAAGAATACAAATGAATTTGTTCAAGAATTTTCAGCAGAGTTTTGGCACTTTGAATATCAGAGCTTCTGTATATATCTTCATTGGGGTTCGTCCAGTATTATAGATGAAGTGATTTTCTGCCTTGAACTTCTCCAACGACCTTCAAATTGTATCTGTTTAGTCATAGCATTAAATGCTAGGATCCGTTGAGATTGATAACTTGATTTGGGCTCTGGAGAAGTACTCTTGGTTATCAGAGGAATGCTCAAAGTAGAACTGTCACTTCCCTGTTGTATCGAAGGTTGCTTTATGACTTTCTTTCTTTGTACTTGGTTTAACTTTACAACAATATAGGTGACAGAGTACAAAGATTTATGTTCTCGATGGTACTATGTTTCTAATCTCAAGAAACAAAGAGTAAACAAATGAAGTAGAACGGGAAAGAGGCATACATTCCTTTTAATTAAATATCCAATCATTTGAAATAAATTCACTTATACTAGACGGGTTCATTTCCAGTAGCTAGTGGACGCGCAAACTTGATCAGTTAAACATATGGGTTCGTCTAGCAATACTTATAGTAATCCTGCAAACTTTGAACAGACAAGTTAGATCTTTGCCAATACTTTTCCATACAAATTTAACCTTTTTGTTAACATCAAAACTTAATAGATTATTTAAGATAAAACCACTTTGGTTCTAACACTCACAACATCAATTAACAACCAAGTCATTCATCCATGGCATGATAATATCATCATCAACATGTAACATCCTGATGTTTTGAAGACCTTTATATAAGTCTGAGTTTAAGTCCTAAGGATGTTTAAGAGGATTAGAATTGATTAGAGATGGTTAAAACAATTAAAAGTTGGTTTTTGAGTGTTATAACCAATTATTTTCTAAGTATAATTGATTATTTGTTCTTTGGACCAGCAAAATGACAAACATACAGCAAATAATCGATTATATAATCAATTATGAGCTTTTTGGAACTGAAAGGATAGGAAATGAACCCAAATAGTTGATTATCATGCCTCAATAATCGATTATGACAACATGATTTTTTATAAATACCCTGTTTCGACCCAGAAACGAGGAGAAGAAAGTTAGGGTTTGGAACATGAGTTTTTGAGAGAAAAAGAGGGTGAAAATGAAGGGAAATGCATGGGTAATGAAGGAAATTCAAGGAATTCAAGGATATTACAAGGCATGGAGGAAGATTAAGCTACTTGGAGGTTGGAGGTTGAAGATCAAGAAGGTTGAGGAAGGGAAGAAGAAGATGAGGAGAAGCAAGAGGTGCAAGGGTTCAAGGTCTCCAAGTGAGGTGAGGAACCCCAATCTTTAAACCCCTCTATGCTTTAAGATGTTTATGTTACAAAATGCATGCATAATGTTTTATGGAAGATTTAAGGGATTTTTATGCTTGAAGTTGATGAATTACTATGTTTATGAAGCCTTTTATCTTCAAGTAGCCTTTTTACAAAGAACACATTTTGAAGGATGATTTAAAGGATTTATAATCACAAATCCTTCTTCATGTTGTTGATTTCTTGAAAACTATAAGAAGGAGACTCTATAAGTGATGTTTATGAGTATTTATGCTCCTAAAAGTTCTCCCGTTTAGGAGAATAAGTGATAACCTCGACGATGTTTTTGATGAAATGCTTGAACTAATTGTTTGTTAATGTTTGAGCTATTTCCTTAGATGTTTGTCAAGTGTTGTTATTCACTTGAATTCTTAAAAGGTTATGTTTATGAAGAAGAGGTTAAAAATGATTTATATGTTAGAAAAAGCTAAGTTATTAAGTATCATAGATACTATATGATTTATGAAGAATATGCTTTTCATGAGAAGTTTGAAGATAACGTTTACTATATGATGTTTTTATGAAATTATGATAATGTTGAAGATTGCTTTCATGAGCTAAGTTTTCATTGATGTTGAAGGTCCTTAGGGATATATGATGTTATTATGAAGTTTATTTATGAATGTTAAGTTAGGGAATGTGATTATTGTGATGTTGAGGGTCATTATCATTGCATTTGTATTGAGGTAAGGCAGTGGGATGCCCTGCCAGGTAGTGAGCTCACGTACCAAACAGGTTGAGGATACATTCCCTATGTGATGAGGTTGTAAGGTTATTCACGTTGTTGAATTTGTGAGGATGTTTCATATGAGATGATGTTCTATTAAAGCTTTTGATGTTTTAATGATATTTATGATGTTTCCTATGATATGGTGCTTTATTAGAACATAAGGTTGATGTGAAAGCATAAAAAGTATTTTATGACAAAGTTTGATGTAAAAGTGTAAAAGTACTTTATGATAAGGTTTGAGGTAAAAGCGTGCAAGTATTTTACGATGGAGTATATATTTTCATGTTCTTAGTATTGATGATAGCTTGAGGGGATTTTCCGGAGTTTCCTCCGGCTGGTTGTACTACTGTTTTATTAAAATGATTGTAATTCCTCATTGAGACGTAGTCTCACTTTGGTAGTGTAACTAGATGTGGATGCAGGTTTTAGCAAGGATTAACGTGAGAAAGTGAAGATGAAGAAATGGAAGAATATGAGAAGTAGTTAGATGCCCAGTGACATGTCAAAGTTATCTAATTTACGTATTTTGGTATTTTGATGTAAAAATGTAATTTATTGTAAGAAATAAGCGTGTATACAGAGTTTGTATTAAGTTTTCAAAATTAAGTTTATAGTAACCTATGAGGTTTACTTATTATGATACACATATAATAATTAGACGCGTATAATTGTTATATGTATTGTAACCAAGTTGAGGTGTTACACAACACATCCAATTATGGCATAAACATTCATCATGAATATGAACAACACTTCAATATTTAAGCATGTCAATCACATATCATACATATAGCCAAACACTTAGGAAAATAACAAGCAATAGGGTCATGGGTTAACCCTTCATCTTACGCTACCCCTAATGCCTACATGTTCATACTATCCCTTATCCCTATACCTCAAACAAATTCTCCAGCCTCAAAGGGATGAGAGTGTCGAATCCAAGCCTCCTTCATTGGTTCGTACCATTACAAAATACGAAGAGTTGATAAAGAGGACCAAAACTCCCTAACCAATGAGAGAATGGAAAAGGGACCAAGGCTTACCTTGCGATTAAAATCTAAAGAACAGAAACGAGAAGAGGAGAAAAGGTCCGCTTGAGTCTCGTGTCACAAATGCTTGATCACTTCCTCAAGAACGACAACTAAAACACATGAATTAAGCTTCTAAATCAAGAAACTCAATGTGGAAAGTAAGGAGAAGAATGCACACGAAATTTTACCTTGTTTACAGCCCAAAATTCAGAAACAAAAGGATAAAGTCGACACTAAAAGAAGTGCGTATCGTCAGCGATGCCCCTCTGACCAAAAACAGTGAAGAATGATGAACGCGGGCAATTTTCTTCAAGAATTCTGAAGAGAAACTAAAAAAAACCAAAGAGATGAGGAGAGGTAGCTTTTCTGAGTCTTGAGTCGTGGGAATTATGGTTTAGGTCAAGACTTATGGTATGAAAACAAGTTAGGGCATAACGGGCTCCTCTTTCAGCCCAAACTATGTACAAATCGATATTTTGACCATATCTTGAGCTACAGGTTTCCGATTGAGGCGTTCGATCAAATCCTAAATCAGACTCTAAGATGGTCAAAAGTGCGACGGAAGTTTAGAGACAGATTTGGTAGTTATTTCTAGATAGGATCCTTAGAAGATTATGATAAGATCTTAAGAGATAACCAAAAAGACGATTATCCTATATTAATAAGGACTCAAATCTGATTGATTGAGGGACTAAAACCTAGGAGTTACAATATCTCGGATTAAATACTAAATCACACGATATCTCGTAATATCATTCTTAATCACTTATTAATAATAAAAACACATATTATATATTAACATATAAAATCACATATCATATATTCATATAATATCACACATTAAGAGACACAATCTCATATTAATACAAATAATCATATATTAATATACATATTATCATATATAATAATATATACATACATACGTATATATGCATATGCAAAAAAGATACTGCAATACTAATCATAATTACATTATCAATTATATAAATAACAATACTAACTTCATTAATATTAATAGTAGTAGTAATAATAATAACAACAACAATAACAACAACAACTAGACATTCATAATAACTTATATCCTTATGCGAAAATTGTGAGAAATTTTCAAAATTCTTAAACGGTTAAATCTAATTAATGATGCCTAATTGTCACTACTTGGTCGCGTAGCCTAGCGGTAGCGACTTTATTGGTTTGATGCCTTGATCAGTGTTCGAATCCTATGTCCCTCATTTTTGTTGAATATTATGACCGTTGTTTAACGTTCTGGAAAAATAAAATGATAAAGTGTTGTTGAACAGATTGGAACCTGGCTCTGTGAGGCAAGGGACACATCTGTTGGCCACTAGGCCACCTGATGTCTTGTGACAGTTAATGAACGTTAATACTACTTATGTATCGAATTTGACCAGTTTTGAAACTTTTAAAGAGTTGTTTCCTTTCACCAAGTGACATGAGTTGGTCTATAAATAAAACCATCTGCATGCAGTAATTGACACGAAAAACTCAGAATCTCTCAACCATTATTCACTCCAAATCACCTTCTTTTCTCCCTTGTGCGCAGAGAGAGTTAGGAAGACTATTGTTCTGTAAACTGCCATTGACGATACGCTTGGTTTAGGGTGTGCAAACCAAACCAAGGTTACTCCATTGTATCCTGAAGGGGATTCGCCGGTTTTACCTATTGCATCCAATCTACGAGGAGAGATTGGTGGGGGCGAATCGAACCTAAAGCCTAGTGTTCTTACACACCTTGGAGATTGCGCATTATCATTATTTTCTTCTTCTTTGTTGCAGACCAGACCCCAATTATCCAACAATCTTTAGGTTCTATTTTCATTTTGTTAAAATGGTTGCAACATTGAGGGATATAACATTAGACTTAGTCAAAGTTGAGAGGGTTGAAGGTGGTAACTCCGTTCGTTGGGAGAAAGAGATGCATGGTCTTCTTACAAGAAAGAATAGATGAGTAGTCATATGCTTCATTAAAATATGTTTATTTGTGACCAAGGTGAAAGGTACACAATTACTTTTCATGGCTATGTTATACTTGGTGTTCTAAATTCATGTGTGTACAATGCTAAAGGCATTATTTGTTTGTGTTAAAATTAACATGTGGTATTAGAGCCTTAGATGCATGGTTTAGAATAAAATCAAGTATGTGAATTTTGATGAACATGAATATATTTGGTTTATTATGCATGCAAGTATGTTGCCCTATTTCAATAGAAATGTATTAGATATAAAGTATTATATCAAATGCATGCAATAATGGATTTGATCCATGTAAGAACTAATTATTTTAAGAGTAGACAATCTTATATCATGAGTGTATGATTTTGTGAATATAAGATGAGAATTGTTTCTTGAATTTGAAGAAATTAGAAATGTTTTGGATGTGTTTTGAAGTGTTCAAAGTTATTAAATTGGACATGGATGTTCATGAAGAAATGTTATAGAAAACTGAAAATGATTGGATCATTGTTTTGTTTCTATAATGAAAATCATTTAGATTTTTCATAGAACATGTTTGAATATAAATCCAAAACATAGAGACAATAAGTTTAACTTAGGGTTAACAAGTTGTAAAATGGCTAAAAAAATGACACTGGGTCGTGTGAACCCGATTTGCTACAAAACGGGTTTTCCTTGACCCAGTTGGTAGTAGAGGGTGGCCCAAAAGTTGCACCTTAATAGAAGGTTGCGTTACAGTTATCGGTTAAATTTAATTAACGGTCAATGAGTTCCATGAAACGCTTCCTTGGTCTGGTGGTTGAGTGTTGCTATATGTGTCGATTGGGTCATGAGTTCGATTCCTAAGCGCCTGAATTTTAATGTCTTGTTTTGACCATTTTTAGAAGACAGTTTAAAATAAAAATTCATTGCAACCAGCCGGACTCGAACCAGAGACCCCATGTTAAGTAGAGCAAATGTTAACCACCAGGACAGCAAGTCAAGTTGTTGTATAATTTGATCGTTAATTATATTTATCCGTTTCCAATCGCTTGGTAATAACTGCAATGTTTTCAAAATTCTAAATGTTTTGTTAGTTAACAAAATTACATTTTAGATGCAAACGTATTTTCAATTACCCATTGTTTTTGGTATTTATATATATTATTATATAATATGGGTAAATTGAAGTTATATTTACAAGACATTTATTGAATAACTTAGGAGTTATAAGAATAGAATAATTCTATAATTCTAGTTACTTTGAGTCTACTAGAATAGTTGACCAAACAACTACACCTTATTCCTCATAACAAAATAGTATGGTTGAAAAGAAAATTAGGATATAAAAAGAAATGGTAAAAGCCATGGTATTCTATGTTGGTCTAACAAAATGATATTGGGGAGAAGTCATGTTGAAGTCTTTTTATATAGTAAATAGGGTTCCAAAAGAAGGAACAAGATAACCCCACATGAGCTCTGGAAAATAGAAAACTCATTCTCAAAATTTTCAAAGTTTGAGGTCATAGGGCAATAGTAAAAGTTCTTGAACCAGAAGAAATAAATTGTGTGAATGGGGAATTGAATGTGTGTTCCCGGGCTATGCTAAAATTAGCAAAGCATATAGATTCATGGTTATGGAATCTAGTGACTCATTCTGTTAATACAGTAATTGAGTTTAGGGAAGAATCTTTCAAGAAGATAAGTTTAACTCAATTCCAAGTCACAAGGATAATGTTCATAGTAATGCACATGATCCGAAAAGCAATGTATCTAATAAAGATACTTTGGTGGGTTTAGAACTTAAGATAAGTCAGAGAGCTAGAAAAGAAAAAAACTTATAGACCAAGGTTTTTCATGTTCCTTGTTGAAGGAACAAGTGAGTCCATAGACGGTTATGGACCAATATATTATTATATTGAAAGTGATTTAGCAACATTTGAGGAGACAAAAAGTCTCAAGATGTTACTTTCTGGAAGGAAGCCATACAATAAAAAATTGATTCAATAAATGGGGAATAAAACATGGAGATTAGTGGCCCATCTGGTTCCAAACCAACAGGTTGTAAATGGATTTTCAAAAGGAAGATCAAAGTAGATGGAACCATTGATAAGGTTAAGGAAAGACTAGTTTTTAAGGGATTTACACAAAAACGAGGGAATATACCATTTTGATATATATGCACATGTGGCAAGAATTGCCTCAATTATATATAGTGCTATTGGCACTTGGATTCATCTATAAGTTTGTCATCCATCAAATGGATGTGGTATTCCTAAATTAGGAAATAGATGAAGGTGTATATGACACAACCTGAAGGGTTTGTGGTTAATGGTCAGGAAAAGAAAGTGTGTAAATTGAATAAGTCATTGTATGGACTAGAATAAGATCCTAAGTGATGTGATCAAAAGTTTGATCAAGTTATGCTAGTTAATGGATATAAAATAAATAAATATAACAAGTGTATTTATAGTAAATTCAATAGTGGAAAAGGAGTCATGATTTGTTTGTATGTTAATGATGTGTTGTTATTTGGTACTGGTCTAGGTGGTAGAAGAAACTAAGAGTTTCTTATCTAGAGATTTTCATATGAAAGACTTAGTGGTAGCTGATGTGATTCTAGGAATTAGAATAATAAGAGATGGTGAGAATGTAGGTTTACCCTTATCTCACTATGTAGAAAAGGTATTAAAGAAATTTAATCACTTTGATTGTTACCTATCACTACTCCATATGATCATAGCATTAATTTAGTACCAAATAAAGGTAGTTTAGTAGCACAACTTGAATACTTAAAATAATTGGATGTTTATATATGCCATGACGTGTACCCGGGCAAACATTGCATATATTGTAGGGAGACTAAGTAGGTATACAGGTAATCCAAGCAAAGACCACTGGCATGTTGTCCGAAGAGTATTGAAATACTTGAGAGGGACAATGAACTATAGTTTAAAATTTAAACTATAATGGGTATCCTTCGGCATTAGAAGGTTACATGGATGCTAGTTGGGTGACTTATACAAGAAGATCATGCTTCAATAAGCAGTTGAGTCTTCACAAATGGTGGGGGTTCTATTTCTTGGGGTTTCAAGAAATAAGACGGCATTGCCAGTTCCACCATGGCTACAAAATTCATAGCATTGGTAGCAGTAATAAAGAGATCGAATGACTTAGAAATTTGTTGTATGGGATACTAATTTTAATGGTGCCAGTATCCATACAATGGGATAGTAAGTCAATACTATCAAGGGCGTATAGCCAGGTTTATAATGGAAAGTCCAGGAACATTGGGCTAAGACATAGTTATGTCGAGGAACTAATTGCAAATAGAGTAATATCCAGGGTCTTTATAAGACGAAAAGAAATCTTGCATCCTTTGACGAAAGGACTGACAAGTGATATGATGTGGAAAAACATCATTAGGGATGGGAATCAAGCCTATATCTACATGATCACCAATGGTGGAAACCCAACTCACACTTGAGTAGCATCAAGTCTTGAGTTCAATGTGGCCAAAGTACACTATGAGAGTGATTGCGAGTACTTGACGAATAGATACATACCAAGGTTTAAAAGTACTTGGATACCATAAGGACAAAAAGAAAAGGGTGAGTTTGTACTCTTAATGGACCTATAGCATATATATGCTGAGGTGCCCAACTTATGGGGGTGCTTTTGGTAAAGTCCACCTATGTGAGAGTGAAGTGTGGCCGCTTCTTAGAGTTGGGCTTGACTCTGTAAGCTCTCATGAAAGGGATACACGACACATGGCCTTGCCAAATGTGTCACACTACCACGTCGTTCAATGGTACCGAGATTTCATGTGTAAGTCATGCACGCTTGTACTAATGAATATTTGGTTCAAAGCTTGTCTACCAAATTATTCGGGGATGAGTGAAACCCATGGCTTACTAAGCAAAGGTTCAAATCGCCAAGATACCTTTGTTTGAAAGCATGCGATTTCCGGAATAATGGGATTTGGATTTATTTTGAAAATGGTGGGGGATTGTGAGAAATTTTCAAAATTCTTAAACGGTTAAATCTAATTAATGGCGCCTAATTGTCACTACTTGGTCGCGTAGCCTAGCGGTAGCGACTTCATTGGTTTGATGCCTTGGTCAGTGTTCGAATCCTATGTCCCTCATTTTTGTTGAATATTATGACCGTTGTTTAACGTTCTGGAAAAATAAAATTATAAAGTGTTGTCGAGCAGATTCGAACCTGGCTGTGAGGGAAGGGACACATCTGTTGGCCACTAGGCCAACTGATGTCTCGTGACAGTTAATGAACGTTAATACTACTTATGTATCGAATTTGACCGTTTTTGAAACTTTTGAAGAGTTGTTTCCTTTCACCAAGTGACATGAGTTGGTCTATAAATAAAACCATCTGCATGCAGTAATTGACACGAAAAACTCAGAATCTCTCAACCATTATTCACTCCAAATCACCTTCTTTTCTCCCTTGTGCGCAGAGAGAGTTAGGAAGACTATTGTTCTGTAAACTGCCATTGACGATACACTTGTTTTAGGGTGTTCAAACCAAACCAAGGTTACTCCATTGTATCCTGAAGGGGATTCACCGGTTTTACCTGTTGCATCCAATCTACGAGGAGAGATTGGTGGGGGATAATCGAACCTAAAGCCTAGTGTTCTTACACGCCTTGGAGATTGCGCATTACCATTATTTTCTTCTTCTTTGTTGCAGACCAGACCCCAATTATCCAACAAAAATCAGGACGTTACAACTAGCATTATGTTTTTCAAACTTCCCTTTTTGGTCAGAAGTTTTACACACTTCTGATCTGGGCAAATTGTTGACTAAAATGAGTTCAATGCAAGTCGCACATGACCGTTGAACTCCATAAAAAGTGCCACTCACTCTATGAAACAGTATTCACTTAAGTGTGCAGTTTGTACACCCGACACTATACAGAAGGAAAAATTTATGGTCACCATAGAAGTTTATTCCCAATGTTTTACTTTCTCACTGTTCCACTGAAATGAGGAAAATGTTTCCACTTTCCAGTGTTCAATATACCCATTCTTCAATATAGCATAAATCTTGATTGGTTGTATCTCTCTTTCCAGTTCGTTCCTCTGCTTCTTCTGTCTCCATCTGTCACGCTGGCTGTAAGGAATGCTGGTTAAATGCACAATATAGAACTCTGAAAGTGTGAATACTGAATATTCTCACTTGATTGTATTGAATTACATGGCTATATTTATAGAGCCAATTACACTTGAGAACTTGTAACTAAAACTCAACATAAAACATAACAGAAAAGCTTCTAAGTACAATAGACTACTGAACAAACTAACTAACAAAAACTTGATCCTAACAATATCCTCCTTTAAACTGAATTGTAGCTTGCAATCAGTTTAATTTAGCATTTGACATTGTCCTAGTTTATCACGCAGCTTTAATAAAGTGTCTAACTTTAAAGGCTTGGTCTGAGACTTGTTTGTGAGTGTTGCAGTGAACCAGTTCTATCACCCCATCTTTGGTAAGATCACGAAGGAAATGAAACCTTGCATCAATGTGCTTACTTCGACCATGTAGCACTGGATTCTTTGATAGTTTAATAGTGGAGTCATTATCACAGAGAATAGTTGTACATTTCCCTTGAGAGTGACCAAGCTTCTCCAAAATTCTCCTTGACCAAACTCCTTTAAAAGAACAAGAAGCAGCTGCTATGAACTCTGCTTCTATGGTTGAGAGAGTCACAACAGGTTACTTTTTTGAAGACCATGAGACTTCACCTTCTCCTAGCATAATCACATATCCAGAGGTACTTTTTTTGTCATCAATGTCACCTGCATAATCACTATCAGTGTATGCAATCAGGTTCTCTTTTCCATGCCTCCTATACTGAATGCCATAGTCCACAGTCCCCTTTAAGTATCTCAGTATTTGTTTGACAGCTTGGAGATGCATCTCTGTTGGACTTTCCATATATATGCTGATCAAACTTAGAGCAAACATAAGGTCAGGTCTTGTGACAGTCAAATACATCAAGCTGCCTACCATCTGCTTGTAACTTGTGACGTCAACCTCCTTTCCGGCCATTTCCTTCTTTTGACAATCTGCACCCAAGAACAATTGGATTATTCACCATGTTACTGTTTTCCATGCCAAATATCTCCGGCACTTCCTCACAAAAATAAAATATATGCTAATTATTACTAAAAATCATATTGAAAATATATGCAATTTATGTCACTAGTAGATTGAAAGTATAGATGTACTTACATGAAATATGGGTAAGAGAATCTGTTTGGTAGCTGGGTCTAGAATTGCTCAGTTAAGGGGCATCGGTGGCATAGCCAGTGAAGTAATAATTTAGGCCAATAAAATCATATGATCCAATGAGTTGCTTGGACTGCGCCTTAGTAAACTTTGGTAATCGTGTTTTAACCAAGGATCGCATGTTTTGTGGATAATCTCCCGGTGTTAGCGGATCCATAAACCTATAGTATTGAACAAATAAATAAAATAAACTATCAATCAATTGTTGGATCTATAGTAATTCTATATGTTAACTTTCAACATGTGAGTGCATATCTCTAATTGTCTATTGGATGAGTGCTTAATCAATAAATGTAAGTGTGACATGTGAAAATTTTAGGATATGAATCATCTAAATTAACCTTATATTTAAACTGAGCAAGTAAGAATGCACACGTCCTTTGATCATTTAATAGTGGGTTAAGATCTCGACGTACTTTGTCAAATCAAGTGTGAATGTACGCTTATTTACCGACTTTAAATATAAGCTCGCTTCTTAACTCTTACAAGTTTGGTACTATTTTTTATAATAATAATAATAATAATAAACAAAACCTATTTCTTTACAGGTTGCTTCAGATTGATTGTAAGTTTATCCAAGAGGAATTCAAGACCTTTTGTTATATACCAAAGAAAAGTACAACAACCCTTTAATTTATATTACTGAAAATGGTAAATACATTAAATATTCTGTATATATACATTCCTAAATGTGAACTATTAAGAAATATGTATGATAATTCTCATTTTTCATGCCTTAATATGTAGGTATAAATGAGTACCACGATCCAAATATGTATGAAAACACTGATTGTTTTTTAGTTTTTAAAAACAAATCAATACACATGAACAATTGTCATCTTTTCAACTATTATTCTTGTAACAGTAACCGGTGGTGTCAAGCTGTGGATTTATTAGTATTATTATAATAATTACTTTTTAAAACATATATTTTGTTGGTTTTAAATATTTTTAGTTAGCAAAACTGGAAGTGTGCTAGGCTGTTAGCAAGTCAAACATAACACTTTATTTTGAGCGGACATAAAGTGAAGACACTTTATTTTGAGCGGACATAAAGTGAAGTATAGGAGAGGTAGGTTCTGGAAGGGCATTGTTTGCATTTTTTATTATTTTTGTTTTATATTTTATATATTTTATTGTGTTTTGGCCTTTTTTATGCAGAGTTGCGTGTAGGGGAATCTTTCAATCTTCTCATCTCTCCTTTTCTCCTCCCTTACCACCTTTCCTCTTTTCTCTTTTCTTCTTCGTTTTGCATCTTTCGTTCTTTCATCCATCTTTCTTTGTTCCATCTCACTTTGGATTTGCGAGTTGCTACCACTCTTTGGGTGTATTTGTCCATCCCTTCCTGGGTTTTTGATTCATGCAAACATGATTTTGTAAACCGTTTTTTGTCCCCGGGTTTCTTCCAAGGTTCTTCCAAAACTCCTTTCCTCTTCATTCTCAAGATTCTGATTCTTCATTTTTCAACCCAAGCTTTTGACTCTTCAAACTATTTATAAATTGCTTTTTATATTCTAGATCTAATGTGTTCTTGAAAATTTTGGCAGTGTAAGCTCTGAGAATCACAAGGACAATATCACTAAATCTCGCCAACACTCTTAGTCTAGATGAACTCGTATGTATTAGAAATTCTCTCTGAACCAACAGAGTTCTTGGTTACAAAATAGCTTTAAAAACCTATACCTTATTCCCCTCACATATATACATACATTCAAAGTTTAATTGTTCGAGGTCCCCGCCCCCCCCCCCCCCATACTCTCTAAAATCGCTTCTTTTTCACTTTATCATCACTCCCATGTTCCCCATTATCCTTAGAACCATTATGTCCATTTCTTCTTAACTCCTTCTCGGCCACTATCTTACTCGGAAGCTTTGACTCCAGCTTAGACCGCAAGCCATTTAGGCTTGGGCTGGCTACGTCTCTCGGCTTACTCGGCCACATTCGGCCCAACTCCTAACCTTTATACTCTTGACAGTACATTAGTCCCCCAAACTCTAAGTTTCCCAACAACGAAAGTACATTTTTCGCACTGGAATATGCCTGGCCCACTATCCTTGGCAATACACTAGTCACCCCCAGCTATGAGATTTAAGAAGGAGACATAGCTTAACCCGAAGATATCTCAACCGCGTATGCCGTAACCTGACCTTCTTCCAAGTCCACTTAGGAGAGACTGATGAGTGTGCCTCATTAAAACCTTCTCACCCAAAAACCTTCTTCAAGAAAAAAAAAACGAGGTAGGAAAAAGAGTACACACGCAAGCAGTCTATTGCTTTCCTTATTGCTTACAGCAGGCTATTGCCGACGACCGACAATACTCCGAGAGTTGTGATTTCCAACTCCTGCACTGAATTTCTCATTTAAACTTAATGTGATTTCTGCCAATCTTTTTCCTCATCCACGTGTCTTCTTCCCTTTCTACCGCTTCCACTTCCTTATTCCCCCAAACGCATTTAATTGGACGCGTGTTATTAAACACGAATTCCTAAACTACTTCGTCGAGCCACCCTTCAACCTGAGAGTAAATTTGTGTGCTTCCCATGTTCCATCTTCGACCGAGTTTGTTTTAAAGCTGTCGAAGGTGAATTTCCCTTTATTTTCCTATACAAAACCCTATTCAAAGAACTCAAAATCCAGCTCCCTTTTTCGTCATATCAATGTGGTGTCCTATCCACTTTGAATGTGGCCCCTTCCCAATTCCACCCAAACAGTTGGGCCTTCATCCAAGCTTTCGAGATTCTTTGCTCCAAGCTTCAACTAACAAATTTTTTCACTTCTACCCCATTAGGCTAAATAAAAAGGCACGATGAGTCAACCTTCACGGTTGTCACAACAACCGCCTATTCTCATTGTACAACTCTTCTTACAAGCATTTAAAACCATAATTCTTCAAAGTTCGGTCTGCCCCTAAGGAGTTAGCCTTCTTCCTAAACTGAGAAGGAAAACCAAAATACCCTATTTACTGGACCAGTTCTCCCTTCCATGTTTCCGATTCTTACCCTTCTTTGACTTCCGCTGAAAAGGAGGAAGTGAACTTCCTTGCAAAACTCACCCCTCTTAATTGTCAACTCTTGTTGAGGTTACCCTTTACCGAGAATCATCAAGAAAGTTGGCAAAGTAAGAGAGAGCCTTAATCATACCAATTAATATTTAATTCTTATCTTTGCATGTCTTTGTATATTTTCTTTGACTTACTGTGTTGACTTACACTCTCCTTTCAATTGCAGCTATCATGGGCTCCAAACTCTCTTTCACTGAGATGCACAGGTTGAAGCTGGGGAAAAAGAGACAAAAGAAAGCTGGAAACCTAGTTTACGACACTTGGAATCCTATTCCCCCTGCCGCCGCTTCCACCCCAGAGGTCACCGCTTCACTTCCCATCTCCCCACCAAGCAAGCGTCAAAAAGTTTCCGAGGTGGCCGAGAAGGCATTAGAAGCGGCCGAGATACCATTGAGACCCGAGAAGGAAGCTCTCAACAAATCTGCACCTGAGAAACGTGTGCATAAGCGCAAGTGATACGAATTCAATCAAAACATCGAACCCCTCTCTCTGTGGCACCACGAGTTCAACCCGAGGTATTTCATTGACTCCCACCTCACCTATCCTCACGATGTTGAAACTATACCGAAGTACGGAACTGCCTCAGCCTATGAAGCTGTCCAGACTTACACGCTTCACACTGCTCAAATTATCGGAATTAAGGAGAAGGAACATGATCTGGTGTTGAGGCAAGTGGAGCAAGCTAATGCTGAACTTGCTAATATTGAGGAGCTAAAGAAAGAGCTCCGCGAGACTGCGAAGGAGATGAATACCGTCTCTCAACTCTACCAACAACTCAAGAAATCTCACACCGACTTAAAGGATGATCTGCATAAGGCTGTTGAAGCTGCCAAGGTTGAGACGTCCCGACGTCCCATTAAAAGAACCATATTTAATTTACTTCTCAGTCATCAAGTCGTGTCATTAGTGTTAAGCAAATACTTATAAAATAGAGGGGGAAATAAAAACTCATATAATACATCCATCACACTCATATATATATATATATATATATATATATATATATATATATATATATATATATATATATATATATATATATATAAACATATACAACACATCCTATAAGTATGGTCACACAAGATGGTAGAGGAAATATATATATATATATATATATATATATATATATATATATATATATATATATATATATATATATATATATACATACAAACTGTGACATAACAAAAATACATCAACAGACTGAAACATAAAATGCCTCACCGACACTCAACACCCCTGTCCCCTATCAAAAGTACATCAAAACCTCACACACATCTACACATACCTAAAAGGATAGCACTTGCCTGTACCATCAGACATTACTACCATTGCTGTCACCCCTGAGTCGCAACGGTCCCACAACTCCTCTACTACCGCTAGAAGAACTCCTCTCAGAAGGCCTCTGGAATAGTCATCGGTAAGCTCTACTGTCTCTAGATGACAGTCTGGAGGACTCTGAAGCCACTGGTCTAACATCCTGCCTCTGTGGAACCTCTAGGGCAAGTATATGGTTAACGTAAGGTACTACCTGATCCTCCTCGTGAACTGGCTCAAGCTGGTGCTGGTACAAATGCCTCAAAAGGTACCGGGAAGGGAAGTGTTACCAAGTCTGACATCGGCAGGTCAGGCGGTATCGACACTACCAGAAATCCAATAGGAAAGGGGAATGTCTGGTCGACCCTAAAGGTCCCAACCAAACCGAATGGAGCTCCCTCTCCTAACAGGGTAGTGACCGAGACGGGACCCGTACATACAGCAAAGCGGGTGACTGGGTCCACGAGCCACCCCTGCTCGTCCAAAAACTCAAACTCAAAGGTTCCCATCAGGGGGAACCCCGCCGACTGCGTCATCCAAGGATGATCCGAATACGCCATCAGTGAAGTCCGGGCCTAAGTAAAACAATACAGAAAACAACATACAAAGAGAAAAACGGGGATAAGAACCCATTTAATATCAACATGGAAAGGGTTTAGTAACATTTAAATCACACCAAACATACATCACCACATCTCTCTGCATATATATACATAAGTACAACCATCCACGAAATATATATTGTTTTCCTCTACCCTTCACCATGATGCATTGCAATGCAATGTGTATGATAATCATACGGCCATCAATCCAGATATCCACATCTCAATCAATCAAACAACACGTCTCTAGAGTCCCCGGTGCACATCCTTATCTGCGGTGAGAATGCCCATGAAAAGCAATGGTACTATAGTTGCACAATATACGTCGGTGCACACCCTGGTACCATCGCGAGGGTGCTTATGCAATGCATGAACTATAGTTGCAACTCAATAATAATAATAATGTCTTGGACTGTCCTACAAATCCTCTGAAACATGGGTATACACCCCTTGGGAATAAATCGCAATGCATATGAAATATCACCGACCATCTCTCGGGTCGTCCCCTAGTGCCTTAACCTCTCATCACTATCTCATAGATAACCTCAACAATAATCATATCTCATCATAAAATCATAGTAATTATCTCGGTTAGGCACTTCTGAACACATGTATCGTGAACCCCCACATACATCAGCATAGCTCATCACGTATCCACGCTTAGCATAACTCTAATCACAATAATCATAGTCATAACACTATTTCCAATCATTTCCAAAATATATTAAAATAATATATAATGATAACCAATAATCAAATAATAACAAATAATCCAGGTCACGCATCAAATATCAACAACATACCAAAAATAGTCAAGCAGTCAAACCAGTCAACCTCAAATATCATATATTTAACTTAACGACGATAAACCTACAATTCCAATATCATCATTGGTACCACTAAGTAGTTCCCAATGTGATATTGATATTGTCCGTTACACGCTCCCTAGCAGGGTTTAGGTTGCCCTACGTCGTTATTGAAATAAATGCCACTTCGAGGTTTTCGACGTTAGATGGCTTCTTCCCCCACCTAAAGTGTCGTACGATACTTGAACGTCACGAAGTCAACACTTCTCAACTCCTCTCAATTCTGCCACGTGTAGTTCTAGGGTCCTTGGACCTCCGAAAATGCACCTGAATATCACATTATGAAGCGTACGTTAAAAGGAACCCTAATATGAAGTCGGAATTGAAATCCGATAACCGAAATGAAAGATAAGTCGAATACAGACACCGAAGGCATTTCAACATAAAAATGATGAAGATCACCTTCACTAGATAAGAAAGAGAATATAGATAGTGAAGGCGGCGTTGCCACGATCACAACCACGTACTCGGAAACACATCTGGACAAATGAACGAGTCGTAAACTGGCCCGGAAGTCCTCTCTCTAGCTTTCTCTCTCTATCTCTATACTCCTTTTTGCTCTCCCTGCTCTCTGACTTCTGATTTTAGTCAAGGTGAAAGTGAACTTACGTTCACTTGAACCCTTTTTATTTTTCCTGATTCATGCGTCCACGCTTGAGCGTGGGATCCTCCACGTTTGAGCGTGGGATCCTCCACGTTTGAGCGTGGGAGGTAGGTAGTGCCACCCCCGCATGCAACCAATCAGGTGATGCCAAGTAGGTCTTATTGTGACACGTGGAGTCAATGCCAGAGCTGATCTGGTTGACCTCCATGCTTGATCGTGGGAAAGGTCATGCTTGAGCGTTGACCATTGACCAGGAAACGTTCCTTCGCACTCCGAGTCCGTTCGACGTCTGATTGATCCCAAATTTGAGATATAGGTTCATCAAGACCTAATAAACTACCTCAAACCATAAAAAATTCCTAATCTCATTATTAAATCCAAATTTCTTGTTTCACACACTTACGCTCTTTTTACGCCATATACGGAAACCTTGGATCACTTTTACATCCGATTTCACTCCAGATGACTGCGTACTTTCCATGTAAAGGTTTCTATACATTAAACCACACATTAACCATATAATCGAGCCTTAAACTTAATTCTCATACGTAAAATAAATCATAAAATCAGGCTATTACATTTCTACCCCTTAAAAGAAATTCCGTCCTCGAAATTTACGTACCTGAAAACAAATGGGGATACTGCTGCTGCATGTCTACCTCACGCTACTAAGTAGCATCTCCAGTAACCATATCCCCTATGACCTTAACCAAGGGAATCTGTTTACCACGGAGTTCTTTAATCCTTCTATCTGCAATCTTAACAGGTAAAGCCTCATATTCTAGATTCTCTCGGAGTTGTATGGACTCAGGCTCAATTACATGAGAAGGATCTGGATAATATTTCCTCAACTAAGAGACATGAAAGACATCATGAAGACTAGAAAGGTTTGGTGGTAAGGCTATGTGGTAAGCTACTGGACCAATCCGTCGAAGAATCTGGAAAGGTCTAATGAATCGGGGAGTAAGCTTTCTAGACTTTATAGCTCTGCCAATTCCAGTCTTCGGAGTGACTTAAAAAACATGTGATCACCTTCCTGAAATTCTAAGGGTCTCCTCCTCTTATCACAATGGCTTATCTGCCTATCCTGTGCTTCTTTCATTTTTTCTATCTTCCGTACTTTCTCCATTGTCTGCTGTACCACATAAGGACCTAACACTTGACTCTCACCTATCTCATACCAACATAACGAAGTCCTACAATTCGTGCCATATAAAGCCTCGTACGGAGCCATCCCTGTATTGCAGTGGAAACTGTTATTATAAGTGAACTCAATCAAAGGTAGGAACTCATCCCAACTGCCAATATGTTCCAACACACAGGCTCTTAAGAGATCTTCCAATGATTGAATCGTTCTTTCTGACTGCCCATTCGTTTGAGGATGATAAGTTGAACTCATACTCAACTTAGTTCCCAAAGCATCATGTAACTACCTCCAAAATCTAGATGTAAATCTAGGATCTCGGTTGGAGACAACACTTGACGGCACACCGGGAAACCTCACAACTTACTTGATATAGATCTGGGTCAACTTCTCAAGACTGTAACTCTCACCAATAGGTAAGAAGTGGGCACACTTCGTTAACTTATAAATGATAACCTAAATCACATCAAACCTCTCTAGAGTTCGTGGTAATCCAACCACAAAGTCCATAGCTATACAATCCCCTTTCTATTCTGGGATATCTAAGGGTTGCAACAACCCAGCAGGTTACTGATGTTCTATCTTAGCTTTCTGACAAACTAAATAAGATAGAACATATTCCACCACTACCTTCTTCATCTTTGTTCACCAAAACATCTTCTTCAAGTCTTGATATATCTTGGTGGCTCTTAGGTTAAAGCTCAGCTTACTCTTATGTGCCTCTTCTAAGATCATCTTCCTAAACTCTAAATCCTCTGGCACACATATCTAATCTCTAAACCTCAACACACCATCTGATCCTCTACTGAAATTAGAAAACTTACCCTCATCTATGGCTCGACTCACTCTCTCAGAAGCTCACTACTGATGGTGATCATACCTAAGCATATTCTATCCTTAATCAAATCCATACCTAGGTTAATATCTCTAAACTCTTCAATCAATTCCAATTCCTTCACCATCATTTCAGAGACATGAAAGATTTCCTACTCAATTCATCCGCCATTACATTCGCCTTCCCAGGATGTTATTGAAGATAAAATTCATAATCCTTAATAAATTCCTTCCATCTATGCTGCCTCATGTTCAGCTCTTTCTGATCAAACAAATAGTTTAGGCTCTTATGATCACATAACACATTAAACATAGCTCCATAGAGATAGTGTCGCCATATCTTCAATGCGAACACTATCGCTGCCAACTCCAGATCATGGGTCTGATAATTCCTTTCATGAATCCTCAACTGTCGGGAAGCATAAGCCACAACTCTTCCTTCTTGCATCAAAACACAACCCAATACTTGATATGACGCATCACAATACACGTCAAACTATCCTAAAGGATCTGGTAACGCCAGCACTGGAGATGTAGCCAACTTCTCCTTTAACTTCTGAAAACTCTCTTCACACTTCTCCGTCCAAACAAACGTCGTACCCTTTCTCGTTAATTGCATCATAGGCAAAGCAATCTTCGAGAAACCTTCTATAAACCTCCGATAATATCCAACTAAACCTAGAAAACTTCTCACCTCACTTACTGACTTAGGTCTCTCCCATATAATCACAACCTCCACTTTAGCTGGCTCAACTGCTATCCCTTCCTTATTGATTACATGACCTAAAAACTAAACTTCTTCTAACTAAAATTCACACTTAGATAGATTAGCGTGCAACTGCCTATCTTTCAACACTTGCAACGTAACTCTCAGATGTTCCTCATGTTCTTCCCGTGAACGGAAATAGATAAGGATATCATCTATGAACACCACTACAAACTTATCGAGGAACGATCTAAAGATCCTGTTCATGTAATCCATAAATACTGCTGGAGCATTAGTCACACCAAAAGGCATAACCAAGTACTCGTAGTGTCCGTACCTCATCATAAAAGCTATCTTAGGTATATCCTCCTTCTTCACCCTAATATGATGGTATCCTGATCCTAAGTCAATCTTAGAAAATACCGAAGCTCCCTTCAATTGATCCATCAGATCATCTATCCTAGGTAACAGATACTTATTCTTGATTGTCACCTTATTCAATTGCTTGCAATCCATACATAGACCAGCACTTCCATCCTTCTTCTTAACAAACAACACCGATGTTCTCCACGGCAAAACACTCGGTCTAGTGAATTCCTTCTTCATCATATCATCCAATTGTTTCTTTAATTCAGTCAACTCTACAGGTGACATCCGATAAGGAGCTATTGATATAGGTCCTGTCCCTGGTATGAGATCTATCGTGAATTCAACTTCCCTCTCTGGTGGCAAACCTAGAACATCAAGAGGAAAAACCTCATGAAAATCTCTCACGATAGGCATAGAATCTATACTCGGAGTCTTCTTAGATTCCATTGAGAAAAGCATCACATACTGCTGAGAATCATCACTCCTCATAGATACTCTTTCATTGGCAGATACTATGCTAGAAGGTTCAAGAAAAGATAAGGTCTTTCTGGAACATTCTAACACTACATGGTTAGCCGAAAGTCAATCCATGCCTATAGTAACATCTATCTTTTGCATAGGCAAACAGATAAGATCCACCAGGAATGTCCTATCTTCAACAACTATAGGACACTGTAGGAAAACCGACATCGTAATCAAGGAATCATTGGTCGGAGTAGATACTATAAGAGTATAAGGTAACTGAGAAACGGGAAAATGTAAATGATCCAAACACTCATGCAAAACAAACGAATGTGTAGCACCTGAGTCAAACAACACAGACGAGAGTCTGCCATATATTAAACACGTACCTTGAATAAGATCTGCAGACTGAGAGGATTCAGCTCCTCTCACAGTAAACACCCTCTCTGTGGCTTGAGTTCTGGCCGTCTGTCATCCTGCTGTTGGAACTCCTCTCCTAGATCTACCTGTGTAAGTACCGGCTCCTTTGCCTGCAGCTGTTTGTTGCTGTACTCCTCTCAGCCTGCAATCCCTAGAAAAATTACCTGGTTTTTCATTGATGAAAGAACCAGATCTCTCTTGACACTCTTTGATATAATGCGGACCTCCGCATCCGAAACAAACCGGGCCTCTCTGCTGCTGACCCTGTCTAACAACGGGTGCTGCTGTAACTGGTACTGATGCAGATGTCTGGGCACTCTGCGCTAGTCTAGTATCCTCACCTCCTCTGAGAACCTCTATCTCCTTTCTTTTGATAACCTGGTCTAGTAGGACCTCCACTCCACTGCTGCCTCTGCTCTGCAGCCTTCCGCCGATCCAAACTCTCAATGGCACTGCACCTCTCCACTAACTGTGGAAAGCTCAGAATGTCCAAGGGGCACTATAGCCCTCTTCATCTCATGTCGTAACCCCTCCTCAAATCTTCAGCACTACCAATCCACGCCCGCAAACCTCTGGTGGAACTCAGAAAACTGTATCAAAGCCTCAAATCTGGCGGCGTAGTCACCAACACTCATGGCACCCTATCGAAGATTCATGAACTCCCTCTCCTTCTAGCGTCTGACCAACCGCGGGAAGTACTTCTCAAAGAAGCAGTCTCTGAATAAATCCCAACTGATCTACCAGCCCTCCGCCTCTAACAACCTCCTGTTGCCTCTCTACCATGACTCTGCTCCTCCCGTCATCATGAAAGCAGCATAAGTCACCTTCCCGTCGTCTCTAAATCTCAAGGTATCAAATATCTTCTCAAGCTCCTGAATCCACCACTCAGATCGCTCTGGATCGTAATCACCTGTGAAATGGGGTGGCTTCCCTTTTAGGAAGGTATCCAAACCGGCATTCTCAGCCTCAACAGCTCTCCTCCTGTCCTACTGCTCCTGTAACTTTGTGTCTCTCTGCATCCTCTGAGCATTCTGTTGTGCCTGCTGCAACAGTACGGATGCCAACTCACGGATAGTCTGGAAAGTCTCAGATGACTCTCCTCCACCTCCAGCTCCTACCTCAGACTAAAAAGTCTCACCATTCACTCTCTCTGGGGTGCTACCACCCCCTCGTCCTCTACGTCCTCGACCTCTGCCTCGAGCCATGATCCTGTTAAAAGAAATCATTAGCTCACATTAATATGACATATAATATTACATAAAGCTGGAATATAAATATTATATGTCACATCAATGTTAATTATCGCGTACGGACTCACTACCCAACTTATAAGCATAGTCGATATCCGATGTGGATTCAACTAAAATGGTCAGTATACCCTAACTCATAGTCCAATTATAATCGAACTTCTCTGGTACCACCGAATGAGACGTCCCGATGTCCCATTAAAAGAACCATATTTAATTTACTTCTTAGTTGTGTCATTAGCGGTAAGCAAATACTTATAAAATAGTGGGGGAAACAAAAACTTAAATAATACATCCATCATACTCATATATATATATATATATATATATATATATATATATATATATATACATACATACATACATACATACATACATATATAAACATATCAACACATCCTCTAAGTACGGTCATACAGTATGGTAGAGGGAATCCTGGCAGTAGGATCCCATATATATATATATATATATATATATATATATATATATATATATATATATATAAATCGTGACATAAAGAAAATACGTAAATAGACTGAAAAAGAAAATGCCTCACCGACACTCAACACCCAGTCCCCTCTCAAAAGTATATCAAAACCTCACACACATCTATACATACCTAAAAGGATAGCACTAGCCTGTACCACATCACACATTACTACCCTTGCTGTCACCCCTGAGTCGCGATGGTCCCACAACTCCTCTGCTACCGCTAGAAGAGCTCCTCCCATAAGACCTCTGGAACAGTCGTCAGTAAACTCTACTATCTATGGATGACAGTCTGATGGACTCTGAAGCCAATGATCTAACATCCGACCTCTGTGGATCCTCTGAGACAAGAATATAATTAACGTAAGGTACTACCCGATCCTCCTTGTGAACTGGCTCAAGCATAGGTACTGGATCAGGTGCGGGTGCTGATGCGGGAGCTGGTATTGGTTCTTCAAAAAGTACCGGGAAGGGAAGTGGTACCAAGACTGGCATCGGCGGCTGAGGCAGTATCGGCACTGCCGGAAATCCAACAGGAAAGGGGAATGTTTGGCCGGCCCTAAAGGTCCCAACCAAACTGAATGGAGCTCCCTCTCCTAACCAGGTACTCACCGAGACTGGACCCGTATGTTTGACCGGCCCTAAATGTCCCAGCCAAACTGAATGGAGCTCCCTCTCATAACCGGGTAGTCACCGAGACTGGACCCGTATATACAGCAAAGCGGGTGACTGGGTCCACGAGCCACCCCTGCTCATCCACAAACTCAAACTCAAAGGTTCCTTTCATGGGGAACCCCATCGGCTGCGTTATCCAAGGATGATCCCAATGCGCCATCAGTGAAGTCTGGGTCTAAGTAAAACAATACAGAAAACAACATACAAAGAAAGAAAAACGGGGATAAGATCCCATTTAACATCAACATTGAAAGGGTTTACTAACATTTAAATCAATAATAGCACACGAAACATACATCACCACATATCTCTGCATATATATACATAAGTACAACCATCCTCGAAAGATCTATTGTTTTCCTCTACCCTACACTATGATTATATGCAATGCAATGTGTATGATAATGATATGTCCATCAATCTGGATATCCACATCTCAATCAATCAAATGACACGTCTCCAGAGTCCCCGGTGCACATCCTCATCCTTGGTGAGAATGCCCATGCAAAGCAATGGCACTATAGTTACACAGTACACGTCGGTGCACACCCTGGTACCATCGCTCGGGTGGTCATGCAATGCATGAACTATAGCTGCAACTCAATAATAATAATGTCTGGGACGGTCCTGCAAATCCCCTGAAACACGAGTATACACCCCTTGGGAATAAATCCCTGTACATTTGAAATATCACTGACCATCTCTCGGGTCGTCCCCCAGTGCCTTAACCGCTCATCACTATCTCGTAGATAACGTCAACAATAATCATATCTCATTAGTCTCATCATAAAATCACAGTAATTATCTCGGTTAGGCACTTCTGAACACATGTATTGTGAACCCCCACATACATCACCATAGCTCATCACGTATCAACGCTTAGCATAGCTCTAATCACAAAAATCCCGGTTATAACACTATTTCTAATCATTTCCAAAATATATTAAAATAATGAATAATTATAACCAATAATCAAATAATAACAAATAATCCAGGCCACGTGTAACAACCGTAAGTTTATGATTTGTTTACGTATGAGGATTAAGTTTAAGGTTTGGATTATATGTTTAAGATGTTGATTAAGGTCTAGAAAACTTTCCATGGAAAGTTCGCAACCATCTGAAGTGAAATTGGACGTAAAAGTGATTTAGGGTTTCCGTTCGTTGCTTAGAATGAGAGTAAGAGTATGAAATATTAAATTTGGATTTAAGAATGAGATTATAAATTTTTGAGGGTTTGATGTTGTTTATTAGGTCTTGATGAGCCTATATCTCAAATTTGGGATCAACCAGACGTCGAACGAACTCAGAACGCGACAAAAGGTTTCCTGGTCAATGGTCAACGCTCGAGCGTGACCTTTCCCACGCTCAAGCGTGGAGGTCAACCAGACCAGCTCTGGCATTGACTCCACATGGCATCACCTGATTGGTTGCATGCACGGTGGTGCTACCTACCTCCCACGCTCAAGCGTGGAGGATCCCACGTTCAAGCATGGGCGTGTGTTTCAGCAAAAATAAAAAGGGACTTAAGTGAATTAAGTCACCAAGTCCCAAACGTAAGAGAATAGAAGACAGAGACCAGGGATAGCAGAAAAGAGAGTCGCGAGAGTTAGAGAGAGAATTTCTAGTGTGATTTAAGACTCGTTCAATAGTCTAGACATGTTTCCGAGTACGTGGTTGTGAACGTAGCAACGACGCCTTCACTACCCTACCTTTCTTTTCTTCTCTAGTGAAGGTAATTCTTACCCTTTTATGTTGAAATGCCATCCATGACGGTACTCGACTTATCTTTCATTTTGGTTATCGGATTTTAATTCCGATTTCATATTAGGGTTCCTTGTAACGTACGATTCATAATGTGGTGTTCAGGTGAATTTTCGGAGGCCCGGGAACCCTTGGTTTACGCGTGGCATAAGTGATAAGGAAATGTGGAAGTTCGTTTAGTTGTCTCGGCATTAGTTACGACATCTCAGGTGGGGGAAAGAAGCCATCCAACGTCAGAAACAGCAAAGTGGTATTTATTTCAATAACGGCATAGGGCGACCTAAACCTACTAGGGAGGGAGTAACTGACAATATCAATATCATATTGGGAACTACTTAGTGGTACCAATGATGATATTGGAATTTTAGGTTTATCGCCGTTAGGTTAAATATATGATATTTGAGGTCGACCGGTTTGACTGCTTGATTGTTTTTTGTACGCTGTTGATATTTGATGTGTGACCTGGATTATTTGTTATTATTTGATTATTGGTTATAATTATATATTATTTTAATATATTTTGGAAATGATTAGAAATAGTGTTATGACTGTGATTATTATGATTAGAGCAATGCTAAGAGTTGATATGTGATGAGCTATGGTGATGAATGTGGGGGTTCATGATATATGTGTTTAGAAGAGCCTAACCAAGATAGTTTATTGTGATATTATGATGAGATTGATGAGATATTAGCATGGTTGAGGTTATCTATGAGCTAGCGATGAGGGGTTAAGGCACTAGGGGATGACCCGAGAAATGGTCGGTGATATTTTCATATGCATAGGGATTTATTCCCAAGGGGTGTATACCCATGGTTTAGAGGATTTGCAGGACCATCCCAGACATTATTATTATTGAGTTACAGCTATAGTTCATGCATTTCATGAGCACCCTCGCGATGGTACCAGGGTGTGCACCGACGTATACTATGCAACTATAGTGCCATTGCTTTGCATGGGCATTCTCATCGCGGATGAGGAAGTGCACCGGGGACTCTGGATACGTGTCGTTTGATTGATTGAGATGTGGATATCTGGATTGATGTTCGTATCATTATCATACACATTGCATTGCATTGCATCATAGTGAAGGGTAGAGGAAAAATAATATGTTTTCGAGGATGGTTGTACTTATGTATATATATGCAGAGATATATGGTGATGTATGTTTCGTGTGCTATTATTGATTTAAATGTTACTGAACCCTTTCCATGTTGATGTTAAATGGGTTCTGATCCCCGTTTTTCTTTCTTTGTATGTTGTTTTATGTATTGTTTTACTTAGACCCAGAATTCACTAATGGCGCATTGGGATCATCCTTGGATGACGCAGCCAGCGGGGTTCCCCCTGATTGGACCCTTTGAGTTTAAGTTTATGGACGAGCAGGGGTGGCTCGTGGATCCAGTCCCCCGCTTTGCTGTATATACGGGTCCTGTGTCGGTGACTACCCGTTTAGGAGAGGAAGCTCCATTCGGTTTAATTGGGACCTTTAGGGCCAGTAAAACATTTCCCTTTCTTGTTGAATTTTCGGCAGCGTCGATATTGCCTGAGCCACCGATGCCAGACTTGGTACCACTTCCCTTCCCGGTACCTTTTGAGGCACCTATACCAGCACCAACTCCAGCACCAGCACCCGCACTCGAGCCAGTACCTATGCTTAAGCCAGTTCACGAGGAGGATCAGGTAGTACCTAACGTTGATCATATACTTTACCCAGAGGTTTCACAAAGGCCGGATGTTAAACCAGTGGCTTCAGAGTTCTTTGGGTTGTCATCCAGGGACAACAGAGCTTACCGACGGTTATTCCAGAGGTCTTCTGATAGGAGCTCTTCTATCACGAGCAGAGGAGTAGTAGGACCGTTGAGACTCAGGGGTGACGTCGAGGGTAGTAGTCAATGATGGTATAGGCCAGTGCCATGTACATAGGTATGTGGGTATGTCTGAGGTTTTGATGTAGTTTTGAGAGGGGATAAGGATCTTGAGAGCTGGTGAGACATCTTTCTTTTATACCTTTGATGTATTTTGTTTCATTCATTAGTCTGTATATATCTTTGAGATCTTACTGATGGGATTCCCTGATAGTACATATATGGATGTATATATATATGTGTGTGTGTGTGTGTGTGTGTGTGTGTGTGTGTGTGTGTGTGTGTGTGTGTGTGTATGCTGTTTACTTTCATTAATGGTTGTTTTATTTAAGTTTTAATTTTCCGTTGTTTTCAATATATCCGCTTAACGCTAATTCTATGATTAGGCTTTAATTAATTCAGGTTTTACTTTAATGGGACGTCGGGTGTCTCATCACGCAATAAATAGCAACAACATACCAAAAACAGTCAAGCAGTCAAACCAGTCAGCCTCAAATGTCATATATTTAACTTAACGACTATAAACCTACAATTCTAATATCATCATTGGTACCACTAAGAAGTTCCCAATGTGATATTGATATTGTCTGTTACTCGCTCCCTAGTAGGGTTTAGGTCGCCCTACGCCGTTATTGAAATAAGTGTCACTTCGCCGTTTTTGACGTTAGATGGCTTCTTTCCCCCACCTGAAGTGTCGTATGATACTTGAACATCCCGAAGCCAACACTTCTCAACCCCTCTCAATTCTGCCACGTGTTGTTCTAGGGTTCCTGGGCCTCCGAAAATTCACCTGAATATCACATTATGAAGCGTACGTTACAAGGAACCCTAATATGAAGTCAGAATTGAAATCCGATAATCGAAACGAGATATAAGTCAAATACCGACACTGACGTCATTTCGACATAAAAAGGATGAAGATCACCTTCACTAGATAAGAAAAGAGAAGATAGATAGTGAAGGCGTCGTTGCCACTTCACAACCACGTACTCGGAAACGCATCTGGACAATCGAACGAGTCATAGACTGGTTCGGAAGCCCCCTCTCTCTACCTTTCTCTCTCTCTCTATACTCCTTTCTACTATCCCTGCTCTCTGACTTCTATTTTTACTCAAGGTGAAAGTGAACTTACGTTCACTTGAACCCTTTTTATTTTTGCTGATTCATGTACCCACACTTGAGCGTGGGAATGGCCACGCTTCAGTGTGCCCAAGCTTGAGCATCGGATCCTCCATGCTTGAGCGTGGGAGGTAGGTAGCTCCACCGCACATGCAACCTATTAGGTGATGCCACGTAGGCCTTCTTGTGACACATGGATTCAACGCCAAAGCTGGTCTGGTTGACCTCCACGCTTGAGCGTGGGAAGGTGATCAGCCTCTGGCTCATCTAGTTTTCTGACTAGTATGACCGTGGTTTTGTGTTAATTGTACCTCATTTTCGCCCAAATTAGACTTGATTGTCTTCAAGCAACATTTTGAGTCTCTAAAGTAGTTTTAGGTTAATTTAGTTGATTTAGGGTCAAATAAAGCACTTATTGCTATTTCTTGTTTTCAGGTTAATAAAGAGAAGCAATTCTGGAGTTTTTCGCCCCGCGAGAGGCTACTCGCCTCGCGAGACTGAAGACCAGCACGAGCAGCAACAGTCACCCTCTCTGGCTAGCTTCGCGAATCATGTTTCTCCTCGCGAGAAATCCAAACACTGAAGGACTGTTCATAAGATTTGCCTCGCGAAACATGTTTCGCCTCGCGAGCGACCGCAACCCAGAATCTGTATTTATAGTCTGTTTTAGAGCAGAACTGGGAGTTCTTCTTTTTCTTCTGCTTTTTGGTTGACGGCTGCGAATTAGGTTTAGAGTTTGGTGTTCCCCTTGTAATGGAGAGCTAGTCTCCTTGATTGATCTACTGTAATCGGTTCGCACTGCCACTTGAGGTTATGTAATTCCCGTTCTTATTGCTATTCTCTTTCAATACTTATGCTATATGCCTTGTTTGCTTAATTCAAGTTGTGTAGAATAGGTATTGATTTGTTTCGATGATTTTATGTTCCTAAACTTAATCGCATTTGCTTAATTCACGTGTGTTCAATCGTGTTTGCTTAATTCACGAGAGCTTCACCCCGTTTACTTAATTCGGGAATTAGGAACATATGTCTCGTAGTGTCAATTTCGCTTGTTAATTGATGCTACAATCGAAAATAGTTTAGAATCCGCTTAGGGCTTGGATTTATATGAACCGATGATAGTGGGAAACCGAAAGCAGTAGGTTGATCGCTTAGCTTATTTGATAATTATTTAGTTTGCATTGTTTTCTTCTCTGTTTTCTTAATTTAGTTTCAAATCCAAAACCCCCCCAAAATCTGACTTTTTATGTTAACAACAACCCAAGAGTCCTTGTGAGACGATACTCGAATTGTCGCCCCCTAACTACATATTTTTACAAACCGCTCGCTTTTTGATGCGTGCGCGACAACGTGTCAGAAGGGTCACGCTTGAGCGTTGACCATTAACCAGGAAACATTTCTTCGAGCTCCGAGTCCGTTCGACGTCCGATTGATCCCAAATTTGAGATTTAGGCTCATCAAGACCTAATAAACAACCTCAAACCCTCAAAAATTCCCAATCACATTCTTAAATCCAATTTTCTTGTTTCACACACTTATGCTCTTTTTACGCCAAATACGGAAACCCTAGATCACTTTTACGTCCGATTTACTCCAGATGACTGCGTACTTTCCATGCAAAGGTTTCTATACATTAAACCACAAATAACCATATAATCCAAGCCTTAAACTTAATTCTCATATGTAAAACAAATCATAAAATCAGGCTATTACAAAGGCCGCCGAGAAGAACAACATATCAATGGCTATCGAGCTTGAGGCTACCAAGAACTCTGTTCTCACCCTCACGGAAGAGTTTAATGTTAAAAAAACTGCCTTGGAATCAGAACTCGAGGCTTGCAAACTGGAGGCTGGTGACCAATATGAGAACGGTTTTAATGCTGCCGAGGTCGACACTTTCGAAGCTTATGTGTGGAAGGAAATCATAGACGGAAAGCTGGTATATCCTTGCCATGAAGCTGAGAATATCGAGATTCCCACCACAACACCTCATGATGCTGGTGCTGAAGCCACTGTTATCCTCACTGATGTAACCATTGTTGAGGAAAATGTCCCTCAACAGTGATATTTAACTTCAATATTTATCTTTTACTGCCCCTTCCCCCTTTTTGTTGAACTATGTACTACACCCCTCTTCCTTATGAATGAAAACTTAAGCATTTCCTTCTTATGTATCTACCTAACATGCTATCTTATTGAGATAATGCTAAGACATTAGACATTGCTTCCCGAGAATATAGTAATAGTGAATTTATTTACGAAGCTTTCAAAAGATAACATCAAACTTCCAGATTCACTTCTATTAAATTTAAACACCTAGAACTTACATTCCTTTGATAGATCATCATTAATCCTCCGATTTAAACTCCCTACTCCTCAATTTCTCCTTTGACTCCCCTCCATCTCAACTTAATTAAATCTTTTATTCCTCCCTTAGTCTTACTCTTCTCCTTGTTCTTATCTCATTCCCTTTCTGAGAATTATATTCTTCCCACCAACCTTAGTCTTTCATCCTTTTACCTTCATTTCTTATTTCTTCCTCTTTCCACCTTCAACACCCCTTAATTCCTCATTCCCACCTTTGCTCCTCTATTATCCTCCATTTTACCTTTAGCACACATCTCCTTGTCCTTTGCCAACCTGACTTCTTTCCTCTTTCTGTCCACACCTTCTTCCAAGAATTATCCTTCATCTAACCATCTCTGCCTCCTTTACTCCTTGTTCCCTAGTCTTAATCTTCTCCTTCTTCTTCTTTCCTTCCCCTTCCGAGAATTATATTCTTCCCACAAACTTAGTCTTTCATCCTTTTACCTTCGTTTTTTATTTCTTCATTTTTCCACCTTCAACACCCCTTAACTCCTCATTCCCACCTTTGTTCATTTACTGTCCTCCACTTTACCTTCAACACACATCTCCTTGTCCTTTTCCAAACTGACACCTTACCTCTGAGAACTATCCTTCCTCTAACCGCCTCCTTGACTCCTTCCCCTCTTCTTCATGTACTTTTTTTTCCTGAGAATTACATTTTTCTTCTACTTCTATGTCTAACTTCCCTAACCTTTTATTCATCCCTTACCTTCCTTCGAAAAAGTCTCTCACCTGACCATTCCCGTTTTCCTTCTCTCACTAGTTTTACCATCAACACAGATCTCCTTCCCTCCTTCCATTTTTATTCACATTGCGGCCACAGTAGGATCCAGCCCTCCTCCAGTTTCATGTTATTAAATGATTCTAAATATCTTATATTACTTAGAAAAGAATAGTAATTTAAAAACACCATAATTAATTCATAAAAACCAATTCCTAAATGAAATGACATAAAGAAAATAACACAACATAACTTCATTCATTAAAAGTAAAAAGAGAACAAGTCGGTGGCCTCATTAAAACCTTCCCAGCCAAAAACCTCTCTCGAGGAAAAAAAGATTGGGGTAGGAAAAAGAGTACCACCCAATACATGAAATTAACTAAAATAAATTTCAAATGGGAGGCATTCCAAGTTCACAGAATTGCCTTCTTAGATAGTTCTTTTAAGCGATAGGCTCCATTCTCCAAATTATCTACTATACGAAAAGGTCCAGCCCAGTGTGCTGCCAATTTCCCTTCAGTAGGGTCTTTGCGAGCACTGCCTTGGAACCTCAATACCAAATCTCCAACTTCAAACTTTCTCGGCCTCATCATTGCGTTATGCCTTTCGGCAATTCTCCTCTTGCATGCTTCCTCCCTAACTTCTTCTATCAAATCCAGCTCATCCCTCCTAACTTCTTCATTAAGCTCCGAATTATAATTCCATCTTCTCAAATAAGATTCCCGCACTTCAACTTGTATCATTGCCTCCGCTCCACAGGCTAGCTGAAAAGGTGTTTCCTTTGTTGTGGATTATTTGGGGGGGGGGGGGTGTTTACAATGATACCCCTACAATATACTCGGCAACTCCGCGGTCTACATTCCTTTGGCTCTCCCCCAATCTCTTTTTTAGCTCTCCAAGGATAACCTTATTGGCTGCCTCTTCCTGCCCATTGGTTTGGGGGTGCTCCAACGATGAGAACCTCCATTTAACCCCGAGATGAGCATAAAAATCAGTAAATACCTTATCTGTAATCTGCTATTAGTTGTTCGAGACTATCACTGCCAAGATCTCATACCTACATATGATACTCTTCCACACAAATTTTGTACCTGGCTAGCAGTAATTCTTGCCAACGGCTCAGCCTCTATCCATTTTGTGAAATAATCCACAGCAACCAACAAAAATTTCACCTACCCTTTTGCCATTGGAAATGGGCCGAGAATATCAATACCCCAAATTTCAAAAGGCTAGGTTAGTGTAACTCTTTTGGTTTTGTGTGTGGCACCACAACATGCTTCTGGCACTCATCACAGTTATTGACCCGCTCAATACAATTGGCCATTAACTTCGACCAATAATACCCTGCTTGGATGACTTTTTTGGTCAACACCCTACCCCCATTGTGCATTCCACATATACCCTTGTGAAGCTCGGCCATGACCTATTCCCCCTTCTCCTTCGTTAAACACTTCAATAAGGGGCTCGAGAAAGACCTCTTATACAACATTCCCTTCATGATAGTGGACCAACTAGCTTGCCGATGAAGATTTCTGGCTGCTTATGCATCTTCTAGTAGGAAATCTTCAGTTAAGTAATTCCAAATTGGGGTCATCCATTCATGGTCTACCTCCTCAATTACCATAACAATCTCCTCTTCCTCGATACTCGACATTAGTAATGTTTCTTGTATCATTGTTTTGTGTCCTCCAGATCTCTTGGTACTTGCCAACTTAGATAGCAAATCTGCCCTACTATTCTTTTCTCTTGTGGTATGCTCAATTTCGAACTTGTCAAACTCAGCAATTAAGGAATTTACTTTGCATAAGTACCTTGTCAGGTGTGTCTCCTTTGTTTGAAAATTCCCTCCAACTTGTCCGGTTACTAGCTGCGAGTCACTCCTGCATCTGACTACCTGTACTCATACCTCCATAGCCAACCTCAACCCTGCAATCATGGCCTCATATTCCACTTCGTTGTTAGATAATTTGAAAAAACCTGAGTGATTGCTCCAGCACCAAATCTCCCGGTCCTTCCAAAATTACCCTTGCACCACTTCCTATTATGTTCGAGGTTCCATCTACATACATGATCCACCATTATGACTCGAGACTCGGTTCGGGTGACAACTTGGCCACAAAATCTGAGAGGCACCATGCCTTTATTGGTCCCCTTGGTTCATACTTCAATCCAAATTCTGATAATTCCACTGACCAAACAATCATTCTCCCTGCCATCTCTCTCTTCCATAATACCTGTTTGATAGGATGATCTGTCTTTACAACTATCTGGTGCCTTTGAAAGTATGGTCTTAGATGTCTCACAGCCGTGACTAATGTGAATGCTAGCTTCTCAATAACATGGTATCTTGTTTCCGCGTTGTGTAATACTCGGCTTATATAATACATTTGGAGTTGTTGCTTACCCAACTCTTGTACTAACATCGCACTAACCGTCATCTTGGTCACAGACAGATATATCAGCAACTCGTTTCCCCTTTATGACTTGCTCAAAATGGGTGGGGTACCTAAAAATGACTTGAACTCTTGGAATGCCTGCTCACACTCGGCACTCCACTCCAACTACTTAGGTTTTTTGAGCAATTTGAATAGAGACCGAGATTTCTCGGCTAACTTTGGAAAGAACCGAGCTAATGAAGCTAATCTCCCTGCCAACCTTTGAACCTTATTTACGGTTGATGGACTCCTCATCTCAATGATAGTTTGACGACTTGTCGGGCTTTGCCTCAATTCCTGTATTTGTTAGCATGAACCCCAAGAACTTCCCGCTCTTAATTCCAAAGTTGCATTTTTTTGGATTAAGCTGCATATTATACTTCCTCACTTGCCCGAATATTTCTCGTAAATCATTTGCATGCTTCAAAGGGTCCTAGGATTTCACCACGATGTCAACTACATAAACCTCCATGTTCCTCCCAATTTGATTCTCAAATACCTTGTCCACAAGCTTCTGATAAGTAGCTCCAGCATTCTTCAGTCTGAATGGCATAACCTTGTAACAATAACTGGCCCTATTTGACATAAAGGCAGTCTTCTCCTCATCTGGCGTGTACATTCAGATTTGGTTATATCCCGAGTATGCGTCAATGAGACTCAATATATGATATCCCGAGGCTCCATCGACTAGTTGATCCATGCTTGTCAAAGGATATGAATCCTTAGGACAGGCCCTGTCAAATCCGTGTAATCAGTACACCTATGCCACTTCCCATTCGCTTTGTTCACTAATACAACATTTTCCAGCCATGTTGTGTACTTTATTTCTCGGATAATCCCTACTTCCACTAGTCGTTTTGTTTCCTCCTCTACTATCTTCCTCATTTCCTCTCATACCTTTCTCTTTTTCTGTGATACAGGCTTTGCGTTAGTGCACAACAAAAGCCTATGACATACGACACTTGGTCCCACACTAGACATAAAGGCTGTGCTCCAGGTGAATAAATCCGAGTTCTCCAAAACAACCTTTTTGATTGCTTCATCCACACCTTATTCTAATTGTGTGCCAATATGTGTCTTCTGTTCTTCCTTTTCAGCTCTCTGGACCTTCTTCAGATCATATGCAACCTGGGAGCGCAAGTCCCTCATGTCTTCTCCCGGATCCAATTCTACATCACTCACAGCGGCTACCTACAATTTTCTCTCCTTTTTCTCTACTACTTTATCTTTTCCCTTGAAATTCACCTTCGGACTATCTACATAGCATTGCCGAGCCAATCTCTGGTCAGCTCGTACTGATGAGACACCCCGATGTCCCATTAAAGAAAAACCATATTTTATTTTAGAACCTAATCATGATATTATCTTTAAGCGAATATATAATATTGCGTAGAAATAAAAATCTTAAGTAAAACAACCATCAAATATAAACATATATCACATGTATATACATATGTTTAGCATCATCTAAGTATGGTCATAAAATAATGTAGAGGAAATCTAGTCAGTAGGATCCCATATAAGTACAAACCAGGTAATATAAGAAAATACATCAAAATGTTTAAACAAAAAATGCCTCACCGTCTCTCTAACATAGTCCCACTCAAAATACATCAAAAGTCCTCACCACACACCTATGTACACCTAACTGGATAGCACTGGCCAGTATCACATACGACTACTACTACCCTCGCTATCTCCTCTGTGTCTCGATGGTCCCACCATTCCTCTACTACTGCTAGAAGAACTCCTACTAGAACGCTGCTAAAACAAGTGTCGGTATAAAAAGTTTTGACGAGACAACAATCTGGAGGACTTAAACCATGTTGCTCTCACATCTGGAACCCTTGGTACCTCTGGAGCAATCAAGTGATTTACATCCGGTACCACATGGTCATCATCATGTGCCAGTGCAAGAATAGGTACTGGTGCTGGTGCAGGTTCATGTACATCAACCGGTACAGGGACTGGAACTGGTACCATCTCGGGCATTGGTGGCATCGGCAAAATCAGTGCTGCTGGAAAACCAATAGGGAATGGGATGTTTTGGCCAACTCTAAATGTCCCGACCATACCGAAGGGTGCTCCATTCCCTATGCCCATATTCACCGACACAAGACCGGTATAAACCGCAAAGTGAGTGACTAGGTCCATAAGCCACCCATTCTCATCAACAAAATCCAACTCAAAAGTCCCCATCAAGGGGAACCCTGTCGGAGCCTCCATCCACGGATGCCCCCAGTGTGCCATCTGTACTATCTGGGTTTGTAGTTTAACGATAGAAATGACAAACAGAAAGGAAAGGAAAAAGGGGATAAGAAACTATATCAAAACATGGAAAATGTCTCTTAAAATATGTTCAATAACAGCACACAAACATGCATCACAAAATATACATATCTATATATATATGCAATCATCCTCGGGAACATATTATTTTCCTCTACCCTCTTATTATGCAAATGATTATGTATGATAACGTGGCTGCCGCTAATCCGAAAAAATATCCCCCATATGCTCAGTCAGTCGTCCAAGCGACGTGTCCCCAATCCCGGTGCACACCCTCATCCGTGGTGATAATGCTCATGCAAAGCAATGACACTATAGCTACACATTTCGCTCCGGTGCACTCCCTGGTTCTCTCGCGGGGGTGCTCATGCATCACAATGAAACTATAGCTGCACAACCACATAATAAATTGGCACGGCCCCGCGAGGACTCTGGACCTCGTGTATTCCCAACACATGGATATAATCCACAACATGCATATGAATAATTATCACTGACATATCTCAAATCTTACCCTAGTGCCTAAACCTTTCATCACTATCTCATAAAATGACCTCAACAATAGTATATTCTCATTTTCATCGTAATGTACAATATTAATTACTTAGGTTAGACACTTCTAAAAAAACCATATGTCACGTACCCCCACATACATCACCATAAAATCAGCAAGTATCAATACTTAGAAATCACTAAGCATATAATCATATTAACACAATAATCATAATCATGATAATCCAATAAAATAAAATAAAAAGTAAACATAACTAATCCAGACAAATTATCATATTTCAAGCAGCACACTATGAGTAGTTTAACAGACAAAACCATGCAATCTCAAATATCACATTTTAACCTAATGGTGATAAACCTACAATTTCTATATCATCTGTGGTACCATTAGGTAGCTCCCAATGTGATATAGATATTGTCTGTTACACACTCACTAGTAGAGTTTAGGTCGCCCTACGCCATTACTGAAATAAATGCTACTTAGACATTTTCGACGTTAGATGGCTTCTTTCCCCTACCTGAGATGTTGTAGGATAACCTAGAAGCAACAAAACGAACACTATCCACTCCCTCTCAAATATGCCATGCAAGCTATAGGGATCTCCGGACCTCCAAAATTTCACCAGAATGCATCATTACGAAGGGTACGTTACATGCAACCCTAAACTGAAGTCAGAATTGAAAATCAATAGACGGATTGAATGATAAGCCTAATACCGTCACTGATAACATTTCAGTATAAAAAAGGTATAGATTACCTTAGCTTAGAGATGAAAAGGAAGCTATGGTTTAGAAGATGCCATTGCCACGATTACAACGACTTACTCGGAAACTCGTCGGGACGATCAAATTGCTCAAACTCTCGACCTGAAGCTCTCTCTAACTTTTTCTCTCTACCTCTCTCTACTCTTGATTTCTGTCTTTTTTTTTTTCTTTTCACAGAGAGGTAACTTAAGTTAGCTCTCATATACTTATATTTTTTTCTCCTCAGCACTGGCCACGCTTGAGTGCAAGGGGTTAGGTACGCCACCGCAAATGCAACCAATCAGAGCTTGCCATGTGGGGTCAACGCCAGGGGCTTGTCTGGTTGACCTCCACGCTTGAGCGTGGAGTAGGTCACACTTGAGCATTGACCATTGACCAGAAAATCTACTTTCACGTTTCGTTGCATTCTATGTAACACCCTGTAACACCCCCCCCCCCCCCTGGGCATTACTTCCTAATCATATGCGGAAATGAATTAAAAAGAAAGTTTACCGGTTGCTTTCGGAAAAACTTCTATTATTTTCGTAAGTCTGAAAGTATGGGGGAAAACACAATAGTACAAACTATATCATACTCACCAACATACATAGACTGGTTTTATTCAAAAACAAACTCTTCTACAATGTACAGATTTCTCTTGAAAATACTTCATTATTCACAACAGAATTTCAAAAAGGTTTTCAACCACATAAACTGACTTTCTTAAAACACACAACCCCAAAGGAAAAATCCTAAGCTGGTCACTCTACAAGACATAAACTGGAAAGAATTTCGTAGTTCTTACCATTATGATCATCTCCAACCTCTTCAAGGATCGAGATTTATATCCCCAAGTGAGGTTAGGAACTTCCCGTCACCACCCGCCCTAGTGTACCAGGGTACGTCGGCAAGAAACCAGGAAAACCTAATATATTGTAAGGGTGACATATGAATATATAGATGAATTATGACGACTACATGTACTACAAACATACAAGCAACAAGAACAAATAAGTATACATATTCAACATAATTTTTTTTAAATAGAAGCATAGTATCAAGCAAATCATCGTCGTTCTTGAAAACATATGTGTTGGAACCAAAGTAGTTCTGGTTCGCTTAATCTCTAGGTTTTGACGTTAACAAAAGGAGTAAATTTGTTTGGCAAAGTGTTAGTCAAGATCTAACTAGTGCTTTCAATTGTGCAGGAATGCTTTTATAAGTAAAATAAACTTGGGATAAGTTCCAATTGAAAAATACGCGTCCACCCCTGTAGACGGGCTGCTCAAGAATTGTAGTAATTTTACCTTGTTGTTTTCTTTAGTAGACGATGCTATAAATGAATACCTAAATAACTTGTTAGGTACAGTAAGTCCAAAGACTTGAAAATAAGCACGTCCATCTTGCCACGTCAGCAGACGAGTGCTATCCTTGAAACTCAAGTATACATCCATAGTGCCTAACTAAAATTCAGTAGAAGTCCATATTGCAACGTCATTGGACAGAGTTTCTCTAAGGACTTAGCAAGTCCAAAGACTTGTGTGGACGCGCGCTTTTTCCACATCAGTGGACGAGCAGAATAAAATCTTGGGTAGATGCGTTCTTAAACTAAGTAGACGGTTCTATATGTTCTATATCTTTACTACCTTGAATATGATTTAATGCAATATGGTCCATGATGAATTTATTTCAAATGAATATTTGTTCTTCCCATTTGTTTTTTATCCGATTAATGTCTTGTTTCCTTTGAGAAAATTCATAGTACTATCAAGGAAATACAAAAAGAAAATAGTACAATTGGAATTGAAAAGCGGTCTGTATGATCACATCTTTATTACTGGACAAAATCTGGGTTATACACAAAGGAGGAAAGAAAGTTTTTTAAGGTACAATTGCTCAGAACAGTGAGCCTCCTTTTTGTGATTTTCTGATAACCAAGGATGCTTTTCAACATGGCCAAAATCAAGCTATCAGTCTCAACGGATATCATGCATTTAATGCCATCTCTAAATGGGATTATTCAAAGTACCGTTGAAGACGTACAAGAAAAGAAGAAGGTCGCTATAAATTGAAGACCTCAGATACTGAAGATAGAACGTTTTTTTTTTTTTGCACAATCTTGCTAGCTGAACTTTTGCCATTTGATCAATTACAAGATATTCAAAGCTCATATTCATGTTATAAAGCAAAAATCTGTAACTCTTAAGGTTGAATATTTTAAAACAGATATTCAGTAAATCTTAAACCTTCATACCCTCACATATAGTGAGTTAGAAAGATCTCAGAAAAATCCCTGTGATTGTATGAGAGCCTGAAGAGGCTTGGCAAGAAAGTAATACTTGTAGCCTGGAGAGGTGAAGAATACTTGTTGTAGAAACTATTCAGAAATAATGGAGAAAATCCTTCAAGTAGAAGGGACTGGGCGTAACTCTTGGTTGGAAAAGAGTGAACCAAGATAAAATACCTGAGTAAATTTTATATCCCTTATCTTTTACAGTTTTATTTATTTTTACTAACTGTAGGATTTGATTTTGGTTTTGTTAATCTTTTAAAAAGGTTTTCTTGTGTGCTTAATATTCTTATCTTCTGCTTGTGAAAAAGTTGTTCAAAAAGGGTTTTTTGCGAAAATAATTAACAAACACAATCCAACCCCCTTCTTGTGTTTGCCTGTGCCAACTTCAGTTGGTATCAAAGATCAGGCTTAACAGGGTTGAGCATCTAACAAGTGCTTAGGCAGTACGATCCTACAATCATGGATGCAAAGGACAAGCTATCAATATACCCCCTCTCTTTGATGGAACTGATTATGATTATTGGAAAAAGATGATGATAGAATTATTGGATGCACAGAATGCTGGCATCTGGGAACTAATTGAAAATGGCTACACTGAGCCAAGGAGTGAAGCTAGAGCTGCAGTGCCTAGAGCTGAATGGACTCAAGATCAGAAAAGCCAACATCAACTAAACTTGAAATCTAAGCACTATCTCATGTGTGCTATCACCAGATCCGAGCTTGACAAGGTTCATAGTTGCAACACAGCTAAAGAAATCTGGGATACTCTTGCACTAGCTCATGAAGGTTCCTCACAAGTGAAGGGATCAAAGATAAGCATGTTGGTTCACCAGTATGAGCTATTCAAGATTTCTGATCATGAAACTATAGACCAGATGTTTGGAAGATTCCAAACAATCACCAATGGTCTCAGGTCTCTTGGAAAGGTCTATGAGAATAGAGATCATGTGAGAAAAAATTTGAGAAGCCTCTCAAAGCTGTGGAGACCTAAGGTAACCGCTATCCAGGAAGCAAAGAATCTGAATACTCTTTCTCTGGAAGAGCATCCGGGGTCATTAAAAGTTCATGAACTTGAACTTAATGAAGAGGAAAACCCCAGAAAAGTTAAGGAAAGTCCATTGCCTTAAAGGCCAAGAAATCTAGTTCCTCAAATATGCTTAAAGTTGCTGAGTCCTCAGATGAAGCTGATTCGTCAAATAATGAAGATGACTCAGATGAGGATGAACTATCTTTCATCTCCAGAAAAATCCAACACATGTGGAGAAAGAAAGGTGGATTCAGAAGGAATCAGTTCAATAAAAAATTCTCCAAGGAGAGGTCAGATTCCAAGGAGAAAGGCCCACCCCTGTGTTTTGAATGTAAGAAACCAGGACACTTCAAAGCTGACCGCCCAGAGCTGAAGGAGAAAAAGAAATTCTTCAAAAAGAAGAAAGGATTGATGGCTACATGGGGGGATCTTGACCTGTCTTCTTCAGATGAAGAAGATGAAGCAGGAGAAGAAGCAAACATTTGCTTCATGGCTGACGCTGCATCAGAAAGTGAATTCACTGATGCTGAGGTAATATAATCCGATCCATCTACTCTTCACATTGTTTTTGATGAATTGCTGCATGAATCATGCATACTGTCTAAAGAGTATAACAGTCACAAAAAGAAGTTTATTAAACTTTCCAGAGATTATGATAAGGTCTGCACAGTAAATCCAAACCATAAGGATGAGAATGAAACATTAAAATCAAACAATGTTAGTCTGGCTGACAAGACTAAGTATACGTATAATAGCTTTTGTGAAGTTGAACAACTGAAACAAGATGTGACATACTTGACAAACTCTCTGTCAAAACTGGTTGGTAGCTCAAATAAATTAAACCTTATATTAAGATATTCTAGATCACCACGTGACAAATCTGGCATTGTTTATGATAAAGAGAAGCAAGATGCATCTCTGAATAAACCAAAAGTTCATACACAATATAAGGCCTCTAAAGTCCGTCCATAGTACTTTAAGTCAAAACCAAGCCCTTCCAATACTTACTGCAAAGTATGTGGAAAAAGTGGGCACGTGTCATATAAATGCGTACATAACAAGCATGCAAAGCATTCACGACCTATGATCACTAACAAGAAAGGACCCAAGTCAATTTGGGCACCTAAAGATAAGATAATCCCTGTTGCAGATCTGCTTAACAACAGGAAAGAAACAAAAGTTTTGGTACTTGGACAGTGGGTGCTCACGACACATGATAGGGGAAAAGTGTATGTTCTAAGACCTTAGACCCAAAGATGGTGGCTGGGTCACTTTTGGAGGAAACCAAAAAGGAAAGATCATTGGTATAGGTAAAATTGGTAAACATCATTTTTCCTCCATTGATAATGCTCTGTTAGTAAATGGTCTTAAACACAATCTACTTAGCATTAGTCAATTATGTGATAGTGGATTTGTTGTTTCATTTAATAAGAATATGTGTTCTATCAAGAAAGCTGATGGATCACTCTTATTCACTGCCCAGAGGCAAAACAATATGTATAAGATTGACTTAGATGACCTCTCAAATCAAAGTGTGTCATCTCTAGTGTCCATTGAGGATGAACGACGGATTTGGCACAAAAGGTTGGGTCATGTAAGTTTGAGATTAATCTCAAAACTGAAAAAGCATAACCTTGTAAGAGGTCTACCAAACCTTAGTTTCAAATTTGATGCTCTCTGTGATGCATGTCAGAAGGGAAAACAAGTCAAAAGTTCTTTTGAATCTAATAATGTTGTTAGTACCAACAGACCACTAGAATTGCTACACCTTGATCTCTTTGGTCCAACAAGGACTGCCTCTGTCAGTGGTAAGAAATATGGTATTGTCATAGTAGACGACTACACTAGATGGACATGGGTTATGTTCCTTGCTCACAAGGATGAGTCATTCAAGGTCTTTTATGTATTCTACAAACGTGTACAGAATGAAAAATGCATGTGTATAGCTTCAATTAGAAGTGATCGTGGGGGAGAATTTGTCAATGAGCTATTCCATGAGTTTTGTGAAGAAGGTGGTATTCAACACAACTTCTCAATACCAAGAACACCACAGCAAAATGGTGTGGTAGAGAGAAAGAACATATCTTTTCAAGAAATGGCTAGGACTATGCTCAATGACAATTCTGATCCTCAGCACTTCTGGGCTGAAGCTGTGAACATTGCCTGCTACATTCAGAACAGAATATACATTAGACCTATTCTGAATAAGACTCCTTATGAATTGTGGAAACGTAGAAAACCCAACATTTCATACTTTCACCCTTTCGGATGTAAATGTTATATTTTGAATACCAAAGATCAACTTGGTAAATTTGATGCTAAAGTAGATAATAGAATCCTTCTAGGATTTTCTGAAACTTCAAAAGGTTTTAGAGTTTATAATTATAAAACTTTAGTTGTAGAAGAATGTATTCATGTAAAATTTGATGACAAACAGCCTGATGAGAGACTATCAGAGCTAGATGAAGCTTTTGCAGATCTTGATCTAAATATCTCAGGAGAGAAACCATAAGTCAAGTCTGATATCCAAGTAGACGACACTTCTCAACATCAACCAAAAACGTATACCTCTCAACAGGAAAATGCTCAGAAATCTTGGTATTTCAGAAATTACCATCCTCAAGATCAAATCATTGGTGACCCCAATTGCAAGCTAAGAACTAGGTCAACCTTCAGAGAATAAAGTAATTATGTTCTTGTCTCTGAATGTGAACCGAAAATAGTGGATGATGCTCTACTGGATGAAGGATGGATTCTTGCTATGCAAGAAGAGCTTAATCAGTTTGAGAGAAGTGAAGTGTGGACGCTTGCACCCCTTCCTGAAGACAAGTCAGTCATTGGAACAAAGTGGGTCTACAAAAACAAGCTCGATGAAGATGGTAAGGTTGTGAGAAACAAGGCAAGACTTATTGCTCAAGGCTACTCTCAAGAAGAAGGTATAGACTATATTGAAACTTTTGCACTAGTTGCTAGACTAGAAGCTATAAGAATTTTAATATCGTTTGCTGCACCTCATAGCTTTATATATGCTTCTTCAAATGGATGTTAAAAGTGCCTTTTTAAATGGCTTTATTAATGAAGAAGTATATGTCATGCAACCTCCAGGGTTTGGAAATGCAAATCACCCTGAACATGTTTATAAGCTTAAGAAAGCATTGTATGGACTTAAACAAGCTCCTAGAGCTTGGTACGATAGGTTAAGTTTGTTTCTAATGGAAAATGGTTTTAACAGAGGAAAAGTATACACAACTCTATTTAGAAAATCTATTAAGTTAGATTTCATTATAGTATAGATTTATGTTGATGATATCATTTTCGGTGCTACTAATGAATCTCTGTGCAAGGAATTCTCTAAGTTAATGCAGAAATAATTTGAAATAAGCATGATGGGAGAACTCAAATTCTTCCTTGGACTTCAAGTTAAACAGTCTATGGACGAGGTGTACATCCATCATACTAAGTATACAAAGGAACTTCTAAAGAGGTTTGAGATGGATGATTGCAAACCAATGAATACTCATATGCATTCCACTTCAATACTGAACAAAGATGATAAAGAGAAAAAGGTAGACTAAAAGGTATATAGAGGTATGATAGGATCTCTTTTCTATCTGACTGCGTCTAGGCCTGGTATAATGTTCAGTGTTTGCTTATGTGCTCGTTTTCAATCTGATCCTAGAGAGTCTCATCTCTCAGCAGTTAAAAGAATATTTAGATATTTAAAAGGTACTACTAATCTGGGCTTGTTCTTTAAGAAAAATGATGATTACAAATTAGTTGGTTTTTGTGATGCTGACTATGCTGGAGATAGAATTGAAAGAAAAAGCACCAGTGGAGGATGTCACTTCCTTAGAGCTAACCTAGTATCATGGTCAAGCAAAAGGCAAAGTACCATTGCTCTATCAATCTTTGAAGGTAGTACATATCAGCTGCAAGCTGCTGCTCACAACTTCTATGGATCAAACTTCAATTAGAGGACTACAATGTATTTGTAAGTAGTATTCCACTTATGTGTGATAATACAGCTGCAATCAATTTATTTAAGAATTCAATATTGCATTCTAGATCTAAGATATAGAAATCAAACATCATTTTATTAGGGATTATGTGCAAAAAGGTGTGTTTGATGTTCAATTTTTAGATACTAACCACCAATGGGCAGATATCTTCATTAAACCTCTTACTGAGGACAGATTTATCTTTATAAGAAAGCATTTTAATATATTGTATGTGGATTAAGCTAGTTTATTTATTGTTAATTTGGTCATCAATTGCATGTTTTCTTTGTATGTCCACTAGTCATGACGTCCAGAGCAAGTAAAACTTATGTGTCCACTACATATGTCTTTACACGTCCACTCTTAGTCTTGTGTGGACTCGTCTATGCACACATTTATTACTTATTTTATTTTGTCCTTGAACACATTTACTTAAAACACTTCTATTTCCTTGCTAAGTCAGCTACCCTCATCAATCCCATCGTAACTTTTACGGTCCCAAGTTACCAACGCCGTTTTACACTTAATGACATGGCTTGTCATTATTTTTTTGGAAATTGTTGATTTTCAGAAATCTTTAAAAGTAACCTCTTTCCCTTTGAAAATCTTTTTGCGTCTCTTCATCCCTATCAACCTCACTCTCTGAATCTTTCGAACTCTGTCTCCCTTGTTCTTTCAAAACTCATCTTCTCAATAAAGGCTTCAACCGCTACTCCCATGCCTGCTTTTGCAACTGACACTATGTCCATATCTGTGGAACATCACTTCAATTTTGGGATTCTACAAGAATACAATCTGGATGTGACCAAGTTCATTAACGTTGCTAGATGGGATGGAATCTTTCTGGAAAAGGTCTCAGTATATCCAAATTTGATAAGGAAATTATGGAGAAGACCAAAGATCTCTGAAACGGACGTTGTTGGATTTGAACTGGGAAGGAAAGTGATAGTATCAGAGAAAACCATCTTTGATGCGATTGCTTGTGCTCAAGAAGGTTTGGTCTTCACGGAGAACTGGGAAGAAGACCTAGGTGGTCCACAGACAATTGTTGTTACCCTTATGAGGCAAGACAGCATGAGAACTCATTCTTGGAAATCCTCTTAGATGAAAGATCACATCAGGATTCTTCACCAAATTCTGAACAAGGTGGTTCTGCATAATATTGACTCTAAGGACAATTTATCATCTCTTCACAAGTTCTGCCTTTGTCATCTGGTGTTTGAAACCAAGATTAACCTACCCTGGATCTTGTTTCATCGCTTCAAGGATGCCATTACCAACAGAGAATCTGTTTCTCACATTACTTTCACTCATCTTCTGTCAAAAATTCTCAAGCAGCAAGGGGTGTACGATGTTCTAAGTGCAAAGCCTAAGGATGAACAAGAAAGACTCCTTCGTGAGAAAGGATTGCAAGTTGTTGACTTTGGCCAAGTTAATCTCAGTGGCATGCAACTCAGCACTTACAAGCAAGTGGAGTTGACAAAGCTTGAAGAGAAAATGAAGATTAAGGAAGAATCACTTGAGGGCAACGAAGCTGCAATTCTTGGTTTAAAGAAAGGAACCAAGAGGAAGACTGTGGTTGTGAGGCAACCCATTCCTAAGAGGACTACTAGAGGATCTGTCCCCTCTGTATCTTCTGGTGCTACTCTTCCACCTGCACAAAAAAGGACAAGGAAAGTCATCATGTCTGAAGAAGAAGAAGATGATGATGAACTTCCTATAGCTGCCATTTTAGAAAAACAAGCTGCTGCTGTTGCTGGTCCAATTGCCAAGAAGAAGAGGCAACCAGCAAAGAGGGCTAGAACAACCTTGGCTTATGAGGTGGTAATCTCTGCTGATGACCCTATTAGGTTAGCAATAGATGAATTAGTGTCTAATTTGAGAACACATGATGATAATATCTTTGCTCCACATAATGTGAATGATGTTTATGTTCCTACCCTACCACAATCACCACCAACACATATAGATAATAGCATTACCATTGGAGCCCCCTTTCCTAAACCCTTGAAAACCTTGTTTCCACCCATAATTCCCTCTTCCACTCTCTATACTGGCAAATCTGAAAATTGGGCCAAAGTACAGAGAGAATGGAAAATACTATTCCACACCATTCCACAAGAACCAGAACTCATTCTAACCAAGTGGTATCCTCAGGCTGAGTATGAGTATGAACCTCTCAACATCTATCCATACTGGGTCAACCCTGAACCCCACACTCCAACTGGCCTATTCCCTTCCCAAATGTTCAATGAACATGGACCTCTCCTCACCCACCTTCCCCAACAAAGATTCCCTGCCAGAAAAATCTACCCCAACCTAGTGAAACTTCCACCCCTTAAACCATTCACTGATGGAGTAGAAAGAGTTATCACAACTGATTGTCATACTAATCCAAGCAAGAAGGATCTTGGGAGTGTTCTCGAGAAAAAAGCCAGATCCTTTAGGCAAATTCCTTTTGTCATGGACAAGACTACAAAATGGATGACTTTCAAACACTCAAGAGTTTATGCAGCTGTTGTTGACCAGTTTGTGGACACTTTCATGTATGAGATGTTGAAATGGGAATTCAGCCACTTCAGAGCAGACAGAGCGGCACGATTTGTCCCTTCAACCTGGTTAAGACACTCCACTTCTACAAATGTTGTAATCAAGCCCAACAAGATCTATCCTAGGTTGTCAATGATCGATCTAAACAAGGACAAGGACATGATGCATCCAAGACACAAAGGAAAAATGCCAGTAGTTGACGACATTATGCTGGATCTCAATTCTGAACCCTTTGACCACTCATAGATGGATTACATTCAATCTTTTCCAATTGAGATGGTCACTGAGGCTAAATATGCAAGAGCTTTCTGGCAATCCCACTTGATTCACTGCACCAGAGAAGCCTCCACTTCTGGCCTGACTGCTGAAGAGAAGAAGGAAACTCCAAAATTCAGAGGCAGGTGTGGACTCTCTCGTGTCAAATATCTGATCTTCAAGGATCTTTGGGGTTTGCCAATAACCAGTCACGATGTGGAAATTCCTAATCCAATTCATTGGGCAAAGGATGTCCCTGAGTCAGTTCTACAATATGCCTTTACCTCAGCTTCAACCTCATCCTCTGAGCATACAACAGAAGAATTAGTTATAGAAGGCCCTGAGTTGAATGTTGAAATCTTCTCAAAACATGCTTCTGAACCTTCAACTCGCTTAGTTGATGTTGTTGCTGTTGCTACTGTTGAGCCAACTCTGACAGAGCAGTCTGATGAGATATGTGCTTCTAAGCAAGGTGTTGAGTCTGCTAAGACATCTTCTCAACCATTAGCTCTTGCTATGGTTCACCCTCCAGCCCAACCTCAAGACACTGTCTCAGACTCTGCTGAGAGCTCAAGACAATTATCCTTGCCATCAAATCTTGAGGACATCATTGGAAGAATTGTAGATGATAAGATTGGTAAGATCGTTGAAGAAAAGACAGAGTAGATGGCACAACAGATTAAGGAAAGAGTACAAAAGCAAGTTCAAGATACCTTGGCCCCTACAAATGCTATAGTGACTCAAATTCTGGCCTGATTAACGGAATTTCAGAAAACCAAAATCCGAACCAACCCCCTCCACCACCTCCTTCTACCTAAATCTTTTCTTTCTTATCTTATTGTTTTGCTGACAATGATGGTCCACTCCTTTTACCTTTTTGTCTGATGACAAAAAAGGGGGAGAAAGGAAAGAGATTAAATTTTATATGCAGAGTTTTTATCTGTGTCTACATAAGTTTAATCTATTCTTTTTTTTTTATACATTGCCTTGATTTCTTATGCCTCAATTTTGTCTATAAAGTAAATTATGCTCTAATACTGGTTTGATCTGCCTTGGTTTATTGAATGCTATGTCTTAGGGGGAGCCTTGCAAACTCTCTTAAACTTTGCTATTTAAGTTTGATCAGTTTTTGTCATCATCAAAAAGGGGGAGATTGTTGGAACCAAAATGGTTCTGGTTCGCTTAATCTCTAGGTTTTGATGTTAACAAAGGATTAAATTTGTTTGGCAAAGTGTTAGTCGAGATTTAACTAGTGCTTTCAGTTGTGCAGGAATGCTTTTATAAGTAAAATAAACTTGGGATAAGTTCCAATTGAAAAATACGTGTCCACCCCTATAGACGGGCTGCTCAAGAACTGTGGTAATTTTACCTTGTTTTCTTTAGTAGACGAGGCTATAAATGAATATCTAAATAATTTGTAAGGTACAACAAGTCCAAAGACTTGAAAATAAGCGGGTCCATCTTGCCACGTCAGCTGACGAGTGCTATCCTTGAAACTCAAGAATACATCCATAGTGCCACATCATTGGACGGAGTTTCTCTAAGGACTTAGCAAGTCCAAAGACTTTTGTGAACGAGCGCTTCTGCCACATCAGTGGACGAGCAGAATAAAATCTTGTGTAGATGCGTTCTTAAACTAAGTAGATGGTTCTATAGGTTCTATATCTTTACTACCTTGAATATGATTCAATGCAATCTGGTCCACGATGAATTTATTTCAAATTATTGATATTTATTTCAAATGAATATTTGTTCTTCCCATTTGTTTTTTTATCCGATTAATGTCTTGTTTCCTTTGAGAAAATTCATAGTACTATCAAGGAAATACAAAAAGCAAATAGTACAATTGGAATTGCAAAGCGATCTGTACGATCACATCTTTATTGCTGGACAAAAGCTGGGTTATACACAAAGGAGGAAAGAAAGTTTTTTAAGGTACAATTGCTCAGAACAGTGAGCCTCCTTTTTTTGATTTTCTGATAACCAAGGATGCTTTTCAACATGGCCAAAATCAAGCTATCAGTCTCAACGGATATCATGCATTTAATGTCATCTCTAAACGGGATTATTCAAAGTAACCGTTGAAGAAGTACAAGAGAAGAAGAATGTCATTATAAATTGAAGACCTCAGATACTGAAGATATAACTTTTTTTTTTACACAGACTTGCTAGCTGAACTTTTACCATTTGATCAATTACAAGATATTCAAAGCTCATATTCTTGTTATAAAGCAAAAATCTGTAACTCTTAAGGTTGAATATTTGTAAAAAAAATATTCAGCAGATCTTAAACCTTCATACCTCACATATACTGAGTTAGAAATATCTCACAAAAATCTCTGTGATTGTATTAGAGACTGAAGAGGCTTGGTAAGAAAGCAATACTTGTAGCCTGGAGAGATGAAGAATACTTGTTGTAGAAACTATTCGGAAACAGTGGACAAAATCCTTCAAGTAAAAGGGACTGGACGTAGCTCTTGGTTGGAAAAGAGTTAACCAGGATAAAATACTTGAGTGAATTTTCTATCCCTTATCTTTTACAGTTTTATTTATTTTTACTAACTGTGGGATTTGATTTTGGTTTTGTTAATCTTTTAAAAAGGTTTTCTTGTGTGCTTAATCTTCTTATCTTCTGCTTGTGAAAAATTTGTTCAAAAAGGGTTTTTACGAAAATAATTAACAAACACAATTCAACCCCCCTTCTTGTGTTTGTCTGTACCAACTTCAGTTGGTATCAGAGCTCAGCCTTGACAGGGTTGAGCAACTAACAAGTGCTTAGACAGTACGATCCTACAATCATGGATGCAGAAGGACAAGCTATCAACAGACCCCCTCAACCCATGTGGGTTCCAGAGCACACCTTCCTACACAAGGCACGTTGAACAAGGCTTATGGAAATCATGGTCCATCAAGGCACCAATGATACACTGCCGCATGAGATACCTTTCCCTTCAAGGCATTCACACAAAACTTTTTGGGCACGTATGCCAAATGCATGTAAAAACATTTTATTTTCATAGCTTTTCTTTGTGTTTCATTCTTTCCCTGTCGAGGCTCAAGGTTCATGACCATCCATAGATTTTCGACGTTTTAAAACTTTCATTATCAACACAGGACATTTTAGTCCGAGTGTCCAATCACAATAGTCCTAGACCTGTGCACTAGTCTTAGACTTTGTGGTCGTAGAAAAGTAGTTTTCACCTTTTTACCACGTTCACCATGTTTTATCACAACGTCTGTAGGACACACAGTCCACAACAAAGTATATAGGACACACAGTCCCCAACAACGTGTATAGGACACACAGTCCCCAACAACGTATATTGTCCACAACAATGTGTATAGGACACACAGTCCACAACAACATATATAGGACACATAGTCCACAACAACGTGTATAGGACACACAGTCCACAACAACGTATATAGGACACAGGGTCCACAACATTGTGATACGGATCATCGATCCCTGCGCCTTAAGAACTCTAGTATCCCGACATCTTGGTTACTAGGTTCACTTTTCAACGTTATTTTTCATTCGGTGAAAAACAAATACAAAACCAAAACTTTCCGTAACTTATCCAACTTATCAGACATTTTTTTTTTGAATAAAACCTTTTGAAGAAAACTATTCCTTTGAAGTTCTTTTGTTTAAAACTTTAAGTTATGGAAAAATCCATTCTTTTAAAAAAATATCCATTTTTTATTTTTAAAATCTTATTTTTCTAAAAACATTTGAAACTTCCAAATAAATTCTGTTAAAGTTTCAAAATAAATTTTGTTCTCTTAAAATGTTTTCAAAATAAAATTGATTTTTCTTTTAGTGTAAAATCATTTGAATTTTCAAATGAATTTCCTTCATAAAAATTTTATTTTGATACTAGTATTCTCATAAATTTTAAAAGAATAAATAAATTTGCATCTCCTTTTACCAAAACCTTTCTTCAAATAAATATTTATTTTCACTACTCTTCATATGATTTCTTAAGGCTTTTATCTTGAGAATTTAATTGAGCACTAACCAATGGTTAGGTTTTCCATGCGACTACCAAAACAATATTATGACAAATGTAACATGCATCAAGTAATTTTCAAATATCAACTATAAACACATATTTGTAAATGATTAATCAAGTATAAAACATTTATATTCAACCAATCAACACACCAATCTCCGTTAAACATTAAATAATCACCACATCAGAATTCTAACAAATACATTAAAACACACAAGTACACATAACTATCATAAATAATTATCCCTCAGGCTTTCTCCCCTTACCCGATTCGACGGGTTGAAAAAGTCTTTGTTTCCGTGTTGCCTAGAGTGAACCTCCTTTGCCCACAGCGTGCCACATGTCTAATAATTAAGCAAATGACTTATATTAAAACAACAAAGTCATCTTATCTTTCTAAGTATAGGTTTTGGCCATTTCTAGAAAAATGATGCTACAAATGTTCAATTTTTACAAATTATTGGATTACGTTTTGTCCTAAACTTACTTATATATATACTTTAATCCCTTATTTTTATGTCTTTACTTTAACACTTGTTTATAGTCCATTTTATACCAAAAATATTTACTTGATGATGTTAAAAGGTATTAGTATCAAAATCATATTTTTCATAAAAAAAATTAGGATGAAGTCTTTTATAAAAGCATTTTCAGAACAGCGGTGGGTTTAAATTGTGAATGATTACTCAAATGACCTTTAAAATTTTTTAAAATTTAATTGAAGGTATCCAACTCAAATATAAACACATTTCAGTTGGTTCCATGTCAAAATTTGAAGGAATTAATTTATTAAAAATCACGCACTGCTTCTGATTGTACAGGATTTTCCAGAAATCCAAGTTAACCAACATGTAAGTTTATGAAATTGTTTCTATTTATATACACATGTAAAAATCTCAAATATTCAACCAAACTTTAGATATACTCCAGTAACAACCCAGAAAAATTTATAAAGAATTTAACTTTCAAAAAATCAGATTTAAAATCATCATGCAACTAATTATGTGCATATTTTCGCAGCCAAAACTTTGACTTTACTTTGATAGGGGTTTTGGCCCATAAAATCATATCCAGATACTTATATATTATATATCAAATTAAAGCCCCAATAGCTTTCTTTCCAAATATGTATTTATTTTCAGAAATACGTTTTTTATAAAATTTATGGGCTCAAGAATCACTAAAAGTCATGCTGTTAGATTTGTGTTTTCATATGTTCATCCACACCAAATTATTATTTTCATTCAAACATCATCCCCAAGTAATAAAATCAACATGAAAGGGTCCTAGACCCTTAAACATATGCATGCAAACATATAAGATGAAAGTAGGGTTTATTATGATTTTAAAAAAACTTGTTTCACATTAAAAAGATTTTTCTAGGGTTTTCTAAGAATTTTTGAGTGAAAATTTGGACATGAAACCATGAAAACATGAGATGCATGAGAATTATATAATTAAAGATTTTTGAGAAGATGAGGATTATTAGTGAAGAAATTACCCTTGAGTGATGAAGAATGAAGAGAAATGCTCCAAAACAAGCTTGGTTAGAAAATTGACAGCTTTGAGGATGTGGTGGTAATATGAGTGTATCTTAACATGTGCTCACCCAAAAATTACAAACTTGGGCTTGTTGGAAAGGTAAGAAAGTGAGGCACAACTGTTATGTTGAAGGTTTTTATATATTCAGAACATAAAAGGGGGAAAAAGAGCCTTCTTTCGGATGTTTTCGTGTGATGCTGGGGGTTTTGAGCTGCTTTGGTGATTTGGGCATATCTCCTAGTATAGTTATCCGTTTTTGATGATCTTTAACTCGTTGGAAATAGGAGAGGAAGAGTAACAACTTTCATGTATAAAGTTGTTCGCGTTTCAGAACAGAAGAGGGTCAAAATTGCAGTATGGTTTCGGTGAGTCAATGGAGTTCTCATTATTTATGAAGAGAAATGATGAAGAAGATGAGGAAAAGGCCTACATGCTTCATTCACTAGCTTTTATATTAATTAGTTAGGATTATATTATTATTATATCTATTTTTAGTGGAATACATGTCTCATGCATGCATTTTAGGTGTCATGCTTGCATCTTAGGTTTTATGCATGCATTTTAGGTGTCATTTAGTTAAGTGTAGTGGAAATCCAAGTGTCCCTTGGTGGCAGCCCCTATCCATGCAACCTTCCATCTTTGGACACGTGTCCAATTGTGACATGTGTCATCCACACATTTTGTCTCATGTTACCCTCTCAGCACGCCCAAGAGTTTTAATTCGCCTCATCCAGCGTATCCTACTGTTGGAATATTTTCTAAATTATTTTAGGCTACTCTCAAAAGCCTATTATACTCAAGCCCAACCTAATTTAATATCCCAAATCTCAATTAATTAATTGAGAAATTAATCTCTTGCTTTCACATTTATTTGTGTTCAGACTTGTTTCAACTCCGATTCTCCTCAAACTTGACACACAAGTTAACTAACACCTAAGGTACATGATTAATCCTTCAAATATGCTTAATACTTTCCTCATTCACTAATTGATATGATCCTAAAAAGGAGCATGTATATTTTCGGATCTATCCTTGAGTGACCAAGCAAAATTGTAGAAGAAGGTGAAATACAAAATTGGATAAGATGAGAAATGGGAGGTAGGCGCCACAAATCCGAGGGGATTTGATAAGCCAATGTGAGGTTCGCCACAAGAATCTTGGATTCCTGATAAGAACAAGGGTTGGCTCAATGAAGAACCCAAGAGAGAAAACACTCTCACAATTGGAATCAATCCAAAATGAACTCAAAGTTACCATTCCTCATGTAATAGGTGTGTACATATAGCATAGGGAAATAAAAACCAAAGGTCATCATAAGATGACATAAACTCCTAATAACTAGACATAACTCTCCACTAAGTAGTTATTAAAAGAACATAACTATCCTACTTCAGAAAATAATAAAAGTGGTTCCATAACTTCTAAAGGAGTTACCTAGGCATGCAAGCCAAAGGTTGCTCTCCTTTGTAAGTTCCAAAAACGTGCCAGCCACCATTCATAATGGACCTTGCTCATTCATCAAGCTTAGTGTAGCCCAATTAACATATAACTCATTTAAGGTCCAAGAATTCGTATTAAACTTGCAGCCCGTTTTTCACCATGATAGCAGCCGAATTTGGTCAAGAGGCCTGAGATATGATTTGTAGATAATTCCCTAAGCTTTCCAACGCACCAAAGAATGCATCAATCGGATATTCGTAGCTCGAGATATGACCAAATCAAGCATACGGGTTCACCACAATGAAAATAAATTTTTCATCAAAAATATTAATTTGGCCTCAAATTGGACATCATCCTTGGTTTGCATCATTCCCTCCCTCTTGAAAAGAATTCGACCTCGAATTTATTGCCTTAAGGAGTCTTCTTTATCCTCCTGGTTCAAACACAACCATTTTGAATCCATGGGGCACCTCTCTTGGAATTGTTTCTTCAACTTCCTTCAAAATAGAGTCATCACCTCTAGGCAAAGAGTTTGCATTAGTAGTCAAACAAGCATCTTTACATAGAAAGATATATGTAGGCTGCCTTGCCAACATTGCTCCCTTCACCTTATTTTCTTTTATAGGAAGACTCTCCATTCTTCTTTCAACCTTTGCCTCAATTTTTTTCTTTTTATTTTCCCCTTCAAAAAATACAGTCTCCACCTTTTTCTCAACATCTTTTTCATTATGTTTGTTTTCCTCCATTCCCTTTTCTTCTACCTTTTTCTCATGGCTTTCTTTTTTTATTACTTCTCCTTCTTTGCTTTCCTCATTCACCGAACACTCTTCTTTTATTGATTTCTCAATCATTCTTTTTTTCTCACTCTCTCCTTTCAAGTACATTTGATCTTCATACACTTGTTTTGGTGACAATGATCCAAGAGTAATTTTACGATTATTAAATACAAATGAGTGCCTATTGTTGTAGACATCATATTTCGCGTCTCGTTCAGCTCTCCAAGGACGCCCAAGTACCAAGTGCCTTGTTTCTATAGGCACCACATCACATAACACCTCATCCTCATATCTCCCAATCCGGAATGGCACTCGTACTTGTTTGTTCACCATCACGTCACCGAAATCACTAAACTCCGGGATGCTCCAAATGACATACGGCTGTGGATGCTCTAGAAGAGGAAGTCCCAACTTTTTCACCATGGTGGTACTAGCTAGGTTGATGTAACCCTTTCTATCAATGACCAAGCTACATATCTTGTCCTTCACATAGCATCTAGAATAGAAAAGATCCTCCATTTTCTTGGCATCATTTTTCTTCATTAGTGACTCCATGAAGAACCCACTAAGAAAAATTCAAACTTCCGAAAAAAGTTGAAAAAAACAAAATCATAAGTCACTCTAGGAAGGATGGCTCTAGATACCAAATGATATGATCCTAAAAAGGAACATGTATAATTTCGGATCTATCCTTGAGTGACCAAACAAAATTATAGAAGAAGATGAAATACAAAATTGGATAAGATGAGAAATGGGAGGTAGGCGCCACAAATCCAAGGGGATTTGATAAGCCAATGTGAGGTTCGCCACAAGAATCTTGGATTCTTGATAAGAACAAGGGTTGGCTCAATGAAGAACCCAAGAGAGAAAACACTCTCACAATTGGAATCAATCCAAAATGAACTCAAAGTTATCATTCATCATGTAATAGGTGTGTACATATATCATAGGGAAATAAAAACCAAAGGTCATCATAAGATGACATAAACTCCTAATAACTAGACATAACTCTCCACTAAGTGGTTATTAAAAGAACATAACTATCCTACTTAAGAAAATAATAAAAGTGGTTCCATAACTTCTAAAGGAGTTACCTAGGCATGCAAGCAGGTTGCTCTCCTTTGTAAGTTCCAAAAACGTGCCAGCCACCATTCATAATGGGCCTTGCTCATTCATCAAGCTTAGTGTAGCCCAATTAACATATAACTCATTTAAGGTCCAAGAATTCGTATTAAACTTGCAGCCCTTTTTCACCATGATATAAGCCGAATTTGGTCAAGAGGCCTGAGATATGATTTGTAGATAATTCCTTAAGCTTTCCAACGCACCAAAGAATGCATCAATCGGATATTCGTAGCTCGAGATATGACCAAATCAAGCATACGGGTTCACCACAATGAAAATAAATTTTTCATCAAAAATATTAATTTGGCCTCAAATTGGACATCATCCTTGGTTTGCATCACTAATCTAGAAAACGGGATGTTACATTACTATCCCACTAAAAATAAATTTCTTCCTCGAAATTTAGTGACTCGAAACTAGACGGGATCTCTTAGTCCCAAGGTACTATATTGTACTTCCTACATTTAATTCTTCCTCAGGTGACAATCATAACTTAATAACGAAATTCATGCTTATTCTTCGTTCTACTTATCCTCAACATAAAATCGCTTATCCTCAATTCCTACTCCTTTTCCTTAATAATTTTATTTTAATCTCCCACACATAAAGATATAATTAAAACTTAATCTCCTCTTCCTTTAATACTAATCCATCATAAATTTTTTTCCCTGCGACGTCTTTAACCATTATTGTTAACACCAAGACTTAAACTAAGGTTACCACTCCTCTTACAGCATACACATCGGTTCCTATCCAAAATTCTATGTTGTATTTTCAGTCGCTTCATTCCTCTTATTGCTAACTCCATAACATAATCAATTCTCACGCTGTTCTAGTTCATCCTCGAAATTTTCTACCACCAGATTATATCCACTATTCATGACATTGTATCTTAGTTTCTCCCACATGAAGGATAAAACAAAAACTCAATCACTTCTATTCTCGACCACTAGTCCAACTGAAAGACTTCCTTCCACACATCTAACTCTCATAGTCATTACCAAGATAAAAACTAACTTTAACCTAACATACATCAACTTCCTACTCAAGGTATACAATTGTAGTCTTAGCCCCTCTCTGAACGTAGTCTTAGTTTCCTTTTAACATATTCTACCACTCCAAAGTTATATCATAATCATACATTTCAATCTTAAAGAACATGATTACACTCCTTCATGAAACTATAACTAAAAAGGAATCACTTTGGTTTGAATCATCTAAAACAATAAATCTTGAAATTCTCTAACAACTTAGCTTTACTCAAGAACTCCTCTTTACTGCTTCTGTTCAGCTTAGGGAAACTAATATAGATATTTCTCTATAAATATTCAAACTCATAAAATTAATTTTAACCATGGATACTGATCATTACTCTAGATTCCTTTAACCATGTTATGCCTCGATCAACATTTGATTCACAAAAATTTCCTCACTTAATGTCATTGATCTCAAGGATTCACATCTTACTAGCCACAACTATACCTCAACAAAACTTTCGTCACTTCTTGTCCATCCATCTAATGAAATGATGGTAGTCAAATACTACCCCTACTCCCAAACCAACCTCCTAAAGATCATATTATTTCTATCGCTCGTCTACTCAAGTCGAGAGTGGTCCGTTGAAATCAATCTCAACTCGGTCCTCAATACTTGGAGCGGATTTTCATGACAACATTGGTAAACTTTGGGTCTTCACTTTAAAGCAAAATTTGAAGATATTCCGTGAAGTTTGATTTGTCCGCTGATACCTATTGTCGGTTAGCTTATCCACTGCATAGTGGATCTTAACAGGTAAGAAGGATGTTAACTTCATCAGCCTGTCCACGATCACTCGAATCAAAACAAATCTCTTGTAGGTCTTTCAGAAAACTCATAATGAAATCCATTGCGACACTAATTTCTTGACAAGGAATGTCTAAAGTATCAAGTTATCTCTCTTTCACTGTACTCGACTAACTCTGACGTCCTAGTGTGAATCAGATACCCATCCTCGTGACTCGTGAGGTAGGTTACATGTCAATGACATTTGGAAGAATATGTAGGGTAAAATTGATTAAGGATGACAAATCTTTTCGAACTATAATAAGGCATGGTCTTGGGGATTACAGAAAGAAATTTTCAAGAAAAGAAGTTTCTTGATTTCACTTTCACAAAAGCTTAGAGAAGAATTTCCTCAATTTGAAAGATACAGGAACATCCCGTACGGAAAATATTCTTCAATTAGGTTTGTGGATGTAAAAATGCATGGCCAATACATATTTACAAACATGAATCTAATATAGTTGCTCCTTCCATTAGAATTTCCTCGGATAGCTTTAACTCTAAGAGTATTCCACATACTACAAGATGTTCCTCAAAGGAAGATTTTAAAGGGAATTCAGTCTGACAAAATTGGACTTGGTCACATTTACCAAAAGCAAAAGTGACTAGCGTGAATTTCATCAAGAAGATTTTGTTACCAAGAAATCATTTGGGTTATAACTCAAGAAATAGTTATAGCCAAGTTAAAAGTCCTGATAGATTTCAAACCAAACTCAAAAAATTTTGTCTGACACATGCAAACTTGATTCATTACGATTGTTAGATACAACCATAGGGACTCGAAAAACAAATGTCAACTGATAACTTCATAAAAAATCAAATAGAACAGTGAATAGTTTTCTTAAACATAAGACATTTTTTCTAGAAGTGAAGATTCGGATTGTCTTGACTCAACTTCGTACAAACACGAAGGTCTTTCTAAACACGCTTAATCCGGTTTGTTGCCGCCTTCCGCATTCTTCTCTAAACTGCGTACGATAACCGATAACTTAGCCCGTCACTCAATCATGCAAAGAGTTGGCCTTTCCTCGTAAGGTGAGTCAACGGCTCCAAAATCTTAGACAGTTCCTCGATGAAACTTTGAAAATAACCCATTAGCCTAACAACTACGGATTTTAGTTACCGTCTGTGGCCACTTTCACAAAAGTGATGCTTCATCCTTAGGAGGAACACTGAAACTCTCCTCGGGACACACTTGGTCCCTAAACTGTTCTAACATTAATCTCCCCTTTAAGTCGAGTCATCTAACTCGACTAACTTTGAAGGCGATATCCCCCACGAAGCGACGGAGATCCGATTGCATCTAGAAACTAGATCAATCGAAAACCCGATATCCTTCACTGGGACATCTTGCCACCTAGGGTGGTGAGTCACATGGGTGACTCACCTAGCATTTATGAAGAATAATGATGACACCAAAATATCATGATATTTATTCTAGTAAAAAAGACCAAAATGCCCTTGATTTTTAAGTGAAATTCGAAGAGTGTTCCTAAGTGAATTTTGACCAAAATACCCTCCCATCTACTCAATTTCGTGCAACCCCTCCACTAAACCAAACTCATTTTATTTTGCTTTCATTTCACCATTTTCCTCTCAAAAACCCTAATCGGGTAAACAACGGAACCGGACACGAATGTGCAGGGATATACTGAGGGGACAGAACGACGAGTCATCCATGATAACTCAAGAGGAATGAGTCACCATGGTGAGTCATGGTGGTGACTCACCCTAGCCATCATGACAACAAAGAAATATCTAGATATTTTGAGCTTTAACCTAACCTATCCTAGTTAAATGACAGCTATGGTTAAGGCAAGACATTATTAAATTTGCTTCTTCATCCTTCTTATGGTCACAAATCAGTCACATACTCCTACTCACCATCACCACTCATTTGTTATGATGACTTTAAGTGAAGTGACCAAATTACCCCTATGTTAACCTAACTTATGTTTGGTTAATTCAATCATGGTTCACATAGCAATTTCAAGATGACTTCTCCTCCTCATTTGTGGTGCAAACTGCAGCCACATCACCCTAGATACACCACCACCACACATTCATTAACTAGCTTCATGATGCATCAACTAGCTAGGTTATTATACTATATTTTCTAACCAAGCTTTGGTTAATACTCACCATGGTTACCATTTATCATTAAACAATCAATTTCTTCTCCTCATTTTAGTCCAATTTCGTGCAGTCTTCCCCAGATAAGAAGACCATATCCATTTCATTTTTGCTCTTTCACAAGTATCATCTTCATTCTTCACTTTCCTACTCACAAAAAACCCTAAGTTCTTCATCAATATTTTCAAAGGGACTCTAAGTTCTTGATTGTTTCTTCAAATTCTAAAGGTATAGCCTTATGATCCATAATCATACCTTCATCTCTCTTCACAAAATTTCTTCCAATCTCAAGTTTTCTTCAAGTTCCAATTTCTAGATCTAGTTTTTTAAAAATTTCTAGAAATTTATAGAAAAATCATTTTAATGAGAGATCAATTTCTATGATCTCCATATGACTTCTATTTCCATCATCCAATCGCTTGAAATATTTAGAGATCCCTAGCTAATTTTACTATACTTGGCCGAACCTAGCTCTTAAGTGGGTTAGATGGTTTTTCCATTCTTTAACTTGTTTTCTTGTTGATTGATCGTGGCTAGGTTTTGGAGGACAAAACCATGGCCTACCTTGCTTGGTTTAGGTTTTTTTTTTGATCTTCAAGTGATCGACAAGAGGTATGGGGGAGATTACCACTATCCTACCTTAATGTAGATATGTTGATGGTTTATTTAGTGTATATGTGGTCTTGTAATTCCTAAGTTTGAAATTTGTATATTTATTTGCATTAGTGTGTGATCCTCTTAGAGGATTTGGTTGATGCTGGGTTGTGATATATGTTGGTTTGGAAATTTGATGGTAACTGAAAAATATTTCTATAGAAGTTGGTTTGGTGTGATTTGAAGTTATAAAGAAAAAGTTATAAGGTAAAAAGTGAATAAGGACCTTTTTGTAATTAATGAAAGTTTAGGGACTAAACTGTAATTTTTGAAAATTTATGTAAATGGACTGTTAGAAACTATTTTCATACCTATCTAACTGTTCTAAAACTCCAAAATTAGTTTTGGACTATGAGAGTTTAAAATAGTTGAAAAAATATTTACGCGATTTACAAACTTAACGACGTTCGGTCATATTTTTAGGAATTTCGTATACATGGAAAGGAAACTGTAAAAGCAGTGTTTCAACATCTTAATATGAGTATAATAATCTTGGGGAGTAATAGATTTGAGGTGAAGAACCATATTTTCAAAAGTATGGCTTTTGGGCCTAAAACCAGTAAAAAGCGGCGAAAACGTCATCAACTGTTTTTAAAGATTTTTGAGATAACCATTGTGTAAAGTTTGAAATCAATATGTTAATACTTTAACAAAAGTATGGTAACTTAGGAAAGTGAAGGATTTGATAAAAATATTTGTGAAAATATGGAATTTAAGTTAAAATACAGTAAAAAGGGCTAAAACAGTATTTTAAGAGTTTCGACGTTTTTCAAGAAACTGTTTTGAGTAATTTAGTACTTATGTACTTTGATGGAATCTTATTTCAAAATGGTTTGATTTTAACCAAAGGTTTTGGTTTTAAGACAAAAGAGGATTTTAGTCTTCAAAGACTAGTATTTACATTAAAGAGTAAAACCTAAGTCATGAATAACAGAGAAAATATGAACTTAATGATTTATGACTTATGGTGTAGCAAGACCATTTGTTGTAAAGTGTAGATAATTCATTATCCAAACCTCCATAAGATTTAATGGACTAAGAGTCGCTTGATTTCTTGGAAGCCAAAGAGAAAGGATCAATTAGAAAAATACAGAGAAATAAATAATTGGACTTGTGTTCCAATCTCATAATACATTAGGATTTTTAAACAAAGTGTTTTAAGATATCTTTATACAAAGATGAAAGGCTACTTGAGAACTTCAGCTCGATGTTAAGTACCGTAATTCGTACTTGAGAACATCTAGCATCTGAGAAAGCACGTTGAAAGAATTCCGATGGAATCTAGATGTCATCCGATGGAAAGACAACAAGAACACATTTTCCGGAAATTTTACCTAAACACATAGTGAAACTATGTTCTGTAAGACCATTCTGCCTAGGAGTTGAGCTAACACTTTAATGCGGGTGCGAATTCCGCAGTTACGATCCATTGATGCTCGGGGATGCCGGGGTTATGAAATACTCACATAGGCCCAGTGGGTTGCTCCTCTGTGGTGTGGTGATCCGGAAATACACCGACATACTCGAGTAGTACGCTACGTGTTTTATGGTAGTGTAGGATGTTCTCGAAAAAGCCTATGTGCACCACGACGACTGTTGACACATTTTATTACCCAAGACTGGTGGACTCCGGAACAATCCTCCGAACCACTCTCTCCGACTATTCGTAAAACCATGGTATAGGAATTCAGAGGTCATTCCTCAAGTCTTAGATGTCTTATATCTAAGAAAACGTTGTGCTGGGGTCATGTTTCTGTGAAACATTATTGTTCTGATATGAGTGATGATATGATTGTTTATTGTTAATTGTACGTACCTGAGAGTTGTACCACTGCATGTCTGCTTTATGTGTAAGATAAATGGAAACTTCTCCTCCTCATTTGTGGTGCAAACTGCAACCACATCACCCTAGATACACCACCACCACACATTCATTTCCTAGCTTCATGATTCATCAACTAGCTAGGTTATTATACTATATTTTCGAACCAAACTTTGGTTAATACTCACCATGGTTACCATTTACCATTAAACAATCAATTTCTTCTCCTCATTTTAGTCCAATTTTGTGCAACCTTCCCCTTATAAAAAGACCACATCCATTTCATTTTTGATCTTTCACAAGTTTCATCTTCTTTCTTCACTTTCCTACAAACAAAAAAACCCTAAGTTCTTCATCAATATTTTCAAAGGAACTATAAGTTCTTGATTGTTTCTTCAAATTCTAAAGGTACAGTGTAACACCCCGATTTTTACTATTCTTTAATATCGATAAAGATATACATATATTTGTTTATATTTTTATCTGAGACCTAGAAAATTATTTTTTACAAAACAAAATCATATTTATACTATACTTTATCGTAGAGAGTTATGGTAAAAATTTTGGTTTAAAATTCAGATGAAACCCGGTCTGCGTTTTAGCTGACAGTAAGATTTTACTGAGCAGAAAATCTAATTTTGACCTGAGAATGAAACCATTTAGATTTTTATTTTATTTCCAAACATAGTGGTTATTTTGAAAAGTTTCAAAATAAATTGGTTATTATACGATAATCGAGCAAGTACTCGACGATCGGGTATCGACGGAATCGAGAACGGAGGTGTAGAGATAAAACCCGACGCCGGGTCGATGAGCACGATGAGTCATCTATGACTCGTGGGGAGAGTCATAGGGGTTAGTCATATTGCATTAAATGCAAGTAATGATGGTCATATGTTAAAAGACCAAAATGCCCTCGATCTTTAAGTGAAATTCCAAGAGTGTCCCTAAGTGAATTTTGACCAAAATACCCTAAAAAAATACTCAATTTCGTGCAGTCCCTCCACTAAATCAAACTCATTTAATTTTGATTTCATTTCATCATCTTTCTCTCAAAAACCCTAATCGGGTAAAAAACGGAACCAGACATGAATGTGCAGAGATATACCGGGAGAACAGAACGACGAGTCATCCATGATGACTCAAGAAGAATGAGCCACCATATTGACTCACCATATCCATTAATGTGCATTTATGACAAGTAAATGCGAAAAGACTAAAATACCCTTAACCTAACCATCCTAGTTAAATTACAACCATGATTAAGGCAAGACATTATCAAATGTGCTTCTTTTTCCTCATATGTGGTCACAATTTAGCCACACCTCCTACTCATCATTACCACCCATTTTCCATGATGATTTTAAGTGAAATTACCAATTTACCCCTAAGTTAACCTAACCTATGTTTGGTTAATTCAACCATGGTTCACAAGACAATTTCAAACTGACTTCTCCTCCTCACATGTGGTGTATAACTCAGCCACACCACCCTAATCACACCACCACCACATAATGATTCCTAAGCCTAGCTATGTTATAACATAGTACTTGTTAACCTAACCTAACCAAGCTTTGGATAATACTCACCATAGTTACCATTTACCATTAAACAATCAATTTTTATCCTCATTTTGGGTCAATTTAGTGGCTACCTCACCTCCCTATATAAGTCCATCTTCACTTCATTTTTTTTTTTTACTTTACAGAAGTGCTCATCTTCTTGTTCTTCATTTTCCAACACAAAATCCCTAAGTTCTTTCTCTTAATTTTTAAATGAACTCTAAGATCTTGATCATTTCTTGAGATTCCAAAGGTATAGCCTTATGATCCATGATCATACCATCACTTCTCATCACAAGTTTTCTTCTTAAATCCATGTTTTCTTCAAGATCCAATTTCTAGATCTAGTTTTTCAAATAACTCTAGAAAATCATAGAAAAATCATTTTAATATGAGATCAATTTCTATGATCTTCATATGACTTCTCTTTTCATCATCCAAGAGCTTGAAAAATTTAGAGATCCCTAGCTATTTCTTTCTATCTTGGCCGAAACTATGTTCAAGTGTGCTAGGATGATTTTCTTCAATCTTTAACTTGTTTTCTTGTTGGTTGTTCATGGCTAGGTTTGTTGGTTCAAACCTTGAGGCTTTAGGTGAACGACATCCTTCTATTACTTGACTTTCCAAGTGTCTACAAGAGGTATGGGGGAGATTACCACTATCCTACCTTAATGTAGATATGTTGATGGTTTAATTAGTGTATATATGGTCTTGTAATTTCTAAGTATGAAAGTTGTATATTTATGTGTATGATCAACTTGGAGGATTTGATTTGATGCTTGGTTGTGATATGGTATGATATATGTTGGTTTTAATTCTAATGATCTCTAATTGAAACCTTGGTTGTTGTTTGATTGAATTGTTAAAAAAATACTTAACATGGTTAATTGGGACATTCGGCCAAAACTGAGTAATGGGGTTCCATGTTAATTTAAATTGTTTGAATAATTTTGATGAGGATTGAATGAATATATAAGTATATAGAAATTGGTTGGGATTGCTTTGGATGTGTATATTGAAATATGCGATTTTATGTGTCCTTAGGGACTAAAATGAAATTTCTGAGAATTTCAGTGGCTGAACTGAAATTCATGTTCTTGTGTGCTAAGGTTGTAGTCCTTGATGATACAAAACCATAGAAATTGGTTTGGTGTTAATTGGATTAATACATAAAAAGATATAAGCTTTTTAGTAAACAATGACCTTTTTGCAAATATTGTAAAATATTTGGGCAGTAGTATAATTTATGGAAATTTGAGGGCAACTGAAAAATATTTCTAAAGAAGTTGGTTTGGTGGGATTTGAGTTATAAATAAAAAGTTACAACGTTTTAAGTGAATAAGGACATTTTTGTAATTAATGAAAGTTGAGGGACTAAACTGCAATTTTCTAAAATTAAAGTAATTGCAAAGTTAGAAACTGTTTTTCGTACCTATCAAACTATTCTAAAACTCCAAAATGAGTTTTGGACTATTAGAGTGTAAAATCGTTGAAAAAGGATTTACACTATTTATAAACTTAACGACGTTCGGTCAAATTTTTAGGAATTTTGTATAAATGGAGAGTAACATGTAAAATTAGTGTTTCAAAATTTTCATATGAATATTATAACCTAGGAGAGTAATATATTTGAGGTTAAGAACCATATTTTCAAAAGTATGGCTTTTGGGCCTAAAACCAGTAAAAAGCGGCGAAACCGTCGTCAAACGTTTTTAAAGATTTTTTAGAAAACAATTATGTAGAGTTTAAAATTAGTATTCTAATACTTTAACATAATTATGGTAACTTAATAAAGTGAAGGATTTGAGAAAAATAATTGTATTTGTGAAAATATGGAATTTAAGTTGAAATACAATTAAAAAAACGGTAAAATGGTATTTTAAGAGTTTCGATGTTTTTCAAGAAACTGTTTTGAGGAATTTAGTACTTATGTACTTTAATGGAATCTAATTTCAAAATATTTTGGTTTTTACCCAAGGTTTTAGTTTTAAGACAAAAAGATAGAATTTTAGTCTTTAAGACTTGTATTTCAAGTAAATTGAAAAACCTAAGTCATGAATGACTTTGTAAAAATACGAACGTGATAATTTATGACGTGGGGTGGAACACGACCTTATGTCATAAAATATGGATAATTCATTATCCATATTCCATAAAATTTAATGGATTCAGAATGATTTGTTTTCATGGAAGCCAAAGAAAAAGGCTCAATTAGAAAAGTGCAGAGAAATAAATAATTCGACTTGTGTTCCAATCTCATAATGCGTTAGGATGTTTAAACAAAGTGTTTTAAGATATCTTTACACAGAGATGAAAGGTTACTTGAGAACTTTCGCTCGATGTTAAGAACATCTAGCATCTGAGAAAGCATGGTGAAAGAATTTCGATGGAATCAAGATGTCATCAGATGGAAAGACAAGAAGAACGCATTTTTCGGCAATTTTGCCCAAACACATAGTGAAACTATGTTCTGTAAGACCATTGTGCCTAGGAGAAGAGCTAACACTTTAATGCGGGTGCGAATTTTGTAGTGGTGAATCCTGCTTATTCATAGGGGGTGTCGGGGTTTAAAATACTAACATAGGCCCAGTTGGTAGCTCCTCTGTGGCATGGTGATCTTGCAATGCACAGACATACTCAACTAGACACTACGTGTTTTCTGGTAGTGTAGGATGTTCCCAAAAATGCATGTGACGTGCACACCCTCTTTAATTGATGCATTCTTTATTACCCAAGGCCGGTAGACTCCGGAAAAATCCTCCAAACCACTCTCTCTGACTGTTCGTAAAACCATGGTATAGGCATTCAGAGGTCATTCCTCAAGTCTTAGATGTCATCTATCTAGGAAAACGCGGTGCTGTGGTCATGTTTCTATGAAACATTATTTTTTTGTTATGGGTGTTGATATGATTGATGATTGATAATTGTACGTACCTGAGAGTCGTACCACTGCATGTCTGCCTTATGTGTAAGATAAATTGAAATCTCATCTCCTTATTTTTATATTACCTATGTCGACTGGCTATGTGCCTTCTGTACTATTTTTGAGAAGATTGAGACGTCAAGATGTCGCTTGGTTGATGTGTCGTAGAGGTCGAGGTTCGAGCATGCGGACGATATGTTAAAATTTTCTAGTGGACTCCTTACAGACTATCGATGGTTCGTAGACCATGTTTTCCCTCTTGGAAGAGGAAGTGGCTTAGTTCGAGAGTTACTATTGTAGTAGCTCTAGTAGTGTCTTTTGTGACGACGTCGGTAGGGGACTCAAATAGAGTTTCCACTAGATCTCGTCAGCTGGGTTTGTCTTTCTCACAATGTATGAGAAAGGATTATCTTTTCTATTTTAGTTTGGCCAACTGGGTATGTTTGGGAGTTAATGTAACTGTCTATGGAGCTATCACTCCAAGTATCTTATATTTTAGGAGCTGCGTCTCCACATCTTTATGTTGAGTCTGTACATTCCATGATTTCTGTTTATAAGTCGGGTTGGGTATTATGTAAATGATTTTCGAACTTATGATCCCAATTGTGATAATGGAATATTTGATTGTCCAATCATTTAAAACAAAGTAGTTATATTTACGACTTTCGAAAAAGAAAAAAAATTACCCCATTCTTTTATAGCCAATTTTAATTAACTTACTTTTCGGTCATAAAATGTCACTTACGATGTAGCACTCGAGAAGGGTGTTACATATAGCCTTATGATCCATGATCATACGTTCATCTCTCTTCACAAAATTTCTTCCAATATCAAGTTTTCTTCAAGTTCCAATTTCTATATCTAGTTTTTCAAAAAATTCTAGAAATTCATAGAAAAATCATTTTAATGTGAGATCAATTTCTATGATCTCCATATGACTTCTATTTTCATCATCCAAGAGCTTGAAAAATTTAGAGATCCCTAGCTAATTTTCCTAGACTTGGCCGAACCTAGCTCTTAAGTGGGTTAGATGGTTTTTCCATTCTTTAACTTGTTTTATTTTTTATTGATCATGGCTAGGTTTTGGTGGACAAAATTGTGGCCTACCTTGCTTGGTTTAGCTTGTTTTTGTTTGATCTTTAAGTGATCTACAAGAGGTATGGGGGAGATTACCACTATCCTACCTTAATGTAGATAAGTTGATGGTTTATTTAGTGTATATGTGGTCTTATAATTCCTAGGTATGAAATTTGTATATTTATTTGCATATGTGTGTGATCCCCTAGGAGGATTTGGTTGATGCTTGGTTGTGATATATGTTGGTTTTGATCCTAATGATTTATAATTGGAAATTTGGTTGTTGTTTGATTGAATTGTTAAAAAAAATGATTAACATGATTATTTAAGGCCATTCGGCCATGAATGTTTTCATGTGTTCCATGATGATTTAATTTGGTTAGATAATTATTATAAGGATTGAATGAATATATAAGAGTATAGAAATTGGTCTGGATTGATTTAGATGTGTATATTGAAATATATGAATTTATGAGTCCTTAGGGACTAATATGCAAATTCTGAGAATTTCAGTGGCTTCAATGAAATTCATATTCTTGTGTGTTAAGATTGTAGTCCTTGATGAGACAAAACCATAGAAATTGGTTTGGTGTTAATTGGATTAATACATAAAAAGATATAAGCTTTTTAGTAAACAAGGACCTTTTTGCAAATATTGTAAAATATGTGGGTAGAAATGTAATTTTTGGCAATTTGATGGTAACTGAAAAATATTTCTATAGAAGTTGGTTTGGTGTGATTTGAAGTTATAAATAAAAAGTTATAAGGTTTTAAGTGAATAAGGACCTTTTTGTAATTAATGAAAGTGTAGGGACTAAACTGAAATTTTAGAAAGTTATGTAACTGGACAGTTAGAAACTGTTTTTCATATGTATCTAACTGTTCTAAAACTCCAAAATGAGTTTTGGACTATGAGAGTTTAAAATCGTTGAAAAAATATTTACGCGATTTACAAACTTAACGACGTTCCGTCAAATTTTTAGGAATTTCGTATACATGGAAAGGAAATTGTAAAAGCAATGTTTCAACATCTTAATATGAGTATTATAATCTATGTGAGTAATAGATTTGAGGTGAAGAACCATAATTTCAAAAGTATAGCTTTTGGGCCTAAAACCAGTAAAAAGCGGCGAAACCGTTGTCAAGTTTTTTTAAAGATTTTTGAGAAAACCATGATGTAAAATTTGAAATAAGTATGTTAATACTTTAAAATAAGTATGGTAACTTAGGAAAGTAAAGGGTTTGAGAAAAATGATTATATTTGTGAAAATATGGAATTTAAGTTGAAATACAGTAAAAAACGGTTAAACAGTATTTTAAGAGTTTTGACGTTTTTAACAAATTGTTTTGAGGAATTTAGTACTTATTTACTTTGATGGAATCTGATTTCAAAATGGTTTGATTTTAACCAAAGGTTTTGGTTTAAATACAAAAGAGGAATTTAGTCTTCAAAGACTAGTATTTACATTAAAGAGCAAAACCTAAGTCATTAATGACTTAGAGAAAATGTGAACTTAATGATTTATGACTTATGATAAAGCAAGACCATTTGTTGTAAAGTGTGGATAATTCACTGTCCATACCTCCATAAGATTTAATGGACTAAGAGTCACTTGATTTCTTGGAAGCCAAAGAGAAAGGATCAATTAGAAAAGTACAGAGAAATAAATAATTGGACTTGTGTTCCAATATCATAATGCGTTAGGATTTTTAAACAAAGTGTTTTATGATATCTTTACACAAATATGAAAGGTTACTTGAGAACTTCAGCTCAATGTTAATGTACCGTAATTCAGACTTGAGAACATCTAGCATCTGAGAAAGCACGTTAAAAGAATTCCGATGGAATCCAGATGTCATTCGATGGAAAGATAAGAAGAATGCATTTTCCAGCAATTTTGCTTAAGCATAGAGTGAAACTATGTTCTGTAAAGTTGTTGTGCCTAGGAGTTAAGCTAACACTTTATTGCTGGTGCGAATTCTGTAGTGACGATCCATTGATGACCGGGGATGTCGGGGTTATGAAATACTCACATAGGCCCAATGGGTTGCTCCTCTGTGGTGTGGTGATCTGGCAATACACCGACATACTCAGCTAGTACGCTACATGTTTTCTGGTAGTGTAGGATGTTCCCGAAATAGCCTATGTGCACCATGACGACTGTTGACGCATTTTATTACCCAAGACTGGTGGACTCCAGAAAAATCCTCCGAACCACTCTCACCTACTGTTCGTAAAACCATGGAATATGAATTCAGAGGTCATTCCTCAAGTCTTAGATGTCTTCTATCTAGGAAAATGTTGTGATGGGGTCATTTTCTGTGAAACATTATTGTTCTGATATGAGTGATGATATGATTGTTTATTGTTAATTGTACGTACCTAAGAGTCGTACCACTGCATGTCTGCCATATGTGTAAGATAAATGGAAATCTCACCTCTTTATTTTATATTGCCTATGTCAGGTGGCTATGTGCTGTCTGTATTCTTTTGAGAAGATTGAGACGTCAAGATGTCGCTTGTCTGATGTATCATAGAAATTGAGATTCGAGCATGCGAACGATATATTGGGGTTTCTAGTGGACATATTCCAGCCTTCAGATAGCCCAAGACAATAGTGTTTGTTTTCTGTCATGCCTGACTTTTCTTTTCTTGAGATGGGCATGACCGTCGATGGTTAGTAGACCATGTATTTCCTCTTGGAAGGGGAAAGAGCTTAGTACGAGAGTTACTATTTTAGTAACTCCAGTAGTGTCTTTTGTGACGACGTCAGTAGTGGACTCAAATAGAGTTTACACTAGAACTCATCTGTTGGGTTTGTCCTTCTCAAGATGTACGAGAAATGATTGTCTTTTCTATTTTCATTTGGTCAGCTGGGTATGTCTGGAGTTAATGTTAACTCTTATGGAGTTGCGACTCCAAGTATCTTATATTTTAGGAGCCGCGTCTCCATCTTTATGTTGAGTCTGTATACTTTTATGATTTCTGTTTATGAGTCGGGTTAGGTATTATGTAAATGATTTACGAACTTATGACCCTAATTATGATAATGGAATATTTTATTGTCCATTCACTTAAATCAAAGTAGTTATCTTTATGATTTGCGAAAAAGAAAAAAAATTACCACTTTCAATTATAGCCAATTTTAATTAACCTACTTTTTGGCCTTAAAATGTCATTTACACTATTGCACCCGAGGAGGATGTTACATTCTAAGTCTGTTTGACGTCTGATTGATCCCAAATTTGAGATATAGACTCTTCTATACCTAAAGAACAATCTCAAGCCCTCAAGAATGCCTAATATCTTTCTTAAGCATAAGTTGCTTATCATACACTTTCGAGCATTATCAAGCGATACTAGAAAACCCTAGGTTTCGTTTACGTTCGATTCAACATTGGTTGGTTGCGTACTTTCCATGAAAACATTCCTACGCCTTAACCAACATATTAAACATCTAATCCAAGTATTAAACCTAATCATCATACGTATAACAAATTCATAAAAGCACGGATGTTACAACTGACACTACATCCCCCGAGTTTGAGTAGAACTTCATAGTTAAATGAGGCGTCGACACTATAGCTCCCATATCATTCAAACTCGGCCTCCCGAGGATCATATTATAGGAAGCTTTGGGCATATCTACTATGATGTACTTTATCGAGATTGTCCTATAAGTTGTTCCATATCCTAGCTTTGTAAGTAGCTCCACGTATCCCCGAGTCTCGACATGTTCTCCCGAAAATCCTACCAACGTGTTTCCAAACTCCTTTATCTCACTTTCCAGTATCCCTAACTTCTTGTAGGTAGTGTAATACAATATGTCCACCGAGCTTCCTTGGTCCACCAACTTTTTCTTGACTACAGAGTTGGCCACCTCCACCGAGATCATCATAGGATCATCTTGATTTGGATCAGCTCCTACAAAATCATCATTAGTAAAAGTGATAGCTCGATGGCTTTGTGATGGCTTTTGAGAAGCTGAGTATAAAATCCTTGCTGCCCTAAGATGTCTTTTCCTTGCTGAGCTTGTGGTTCCTCCACCTACAAATCCTCTTGAGATTGTATTGATCACTCTTCTCACATGTGAATTATCTTCTGCTTGGGGATCTTCATTGACCTAATCATTTCTTGGCCTATCCTGATCCCCTCTCCTAAACACGTTTCCTCTTCCTCCAACTCCTATTCCTCTTCCGCCATAACCTCCCCACGGTACTTGTCTTCTTGCTCCTTCCCATTGTACATAATCTCCTAATTGTCCCATATGATCTAACTCCTCTATTTGATCCTTCCACTCAATACAATCTTCGGTTGTGTGTTGATAAGCCTCTGGCTCATCTAGTTTTATGACTAGTATGACCGTGGTTTTGTGCCAATTATATCTCGTTTTCGCCCAAATTAGACTTGATTGTCCTCAAGCAAGGTTTTGAGTCCCTTAAGTAGTTTTTGGGTAATTAAGCCAGTTTTGAGTCAAATAAAGCACTTATGGCTATTTCATGTTTTCAGGTTAACTTAGAGTCAAGGGAATGAAGAAAACAGTGGAAATTGCAATCCTAGAAGTATTCGCCCCGTGAGACTGAAGAGCAGCCTGTGCCATAAATGTCATCTTCTCTGCCTCGCCTCGCGAGCCTGGAAGTCATAAAGCATCACGGTCAGCCCGTGACCCCCATCACGGGCGTGAAGAGAACACCCTGGAGGACAGAGACCATCACGACCTATCCGTGATGAAGGTCACGGCCATGACAGATAAGCACCCAAAGTCAGAAGTAATCATGGCCTGGCCGTGATAGGCATCATGGTTGTGACGAACTAGAATTTGAAGTCTCACCTCGCGAGAGCCCAATTTGAACTGGCGCAATTTTAATATTCGCGTCGCGGGGGACTACTGGCCTCACGAGCGTGCGCAGATTCTGAAGCTATAATTGTTGTTTAGGGCAGATTAGTGGAGCATCTTTTGCTAATCCTTGTTTACGAATTTCTCTGATTGTATTACGTTTTGATGGAGAACTAATCTCCCTAGATTAATCTGCTGTAATCGGCTTCCGCCGACACTTGAGGTTTTGTAATTCCCGATTGAATTTTCTTCTCTCCTTCAATACTATTCTATATTATCTGTTTGCTTAATTCAGATTGTATTGAATTAGTGTTGATTTATTTTCGATGATTTTATGTTCCTAAACTTAATCGCGTTTGCTTAATTCGCGTGCGTTCAATTTGTGTTTGCTTAATTCACGAAGGGCTTCATCCGTTTGCTTAATTTGGAATTAGGAATATATGTCACGTAGCGTCGATTTCGCTTGTTAATCGATGCTACAATCGAAAAGGTATTAGAATCCGCTTAGGGCATGGAATTACATGGACCGATGATAGTGGGAAACCGAACAGCAGATTGATCGTCTTCACCTTATTTGATAATCGTTTTTATTCTTGTGTTCTGTTTTCTCAATTGATTTTCAAACCAAATCCACCCCCCCCAAAAAAATGATTTTCTGTGATAATAACATTACGAGAGTCCTTGTGATACGATACCCGAGTTGTCGCATCTTGACTACACTTTTTACAAACCACTCTTCTTTTTGACGCATGCGCAACAACACGTCATGTGTCCATAAGTATTGTGAAAGCGCCAATACTTTCTCCTATCGACTGATTCTGGTACGCTACTCGATGGGGGATATTCCACAAAACTCGCATGACACACTTCATCCAAAATCTGTGCTCTGGTGGTATTGAGGTGGTGTATACGGCGTATTTCGGTCACCTCGGCTCATATAACCTTGGAAACACCTCAATCCAAGATACCATCCTCTTCACGGTGCTTGATTACTCTTCTTATCTTGGTTATCAAACTTACCGGTCCTCTTCGCCTCTTGGAACTCATCCATACTAAAGTACTTATATGTCCTACACCTCAAATCATTTATATCAATCGCCGATCTTTTGGGCATGGAGTCTAAAAAGCGTTATGATCTTAACCTGGTCCTCATGGCATGAAGAGCAACTACCGGATTCAGATCTCGGACCTTCATAGTCTCTACCATAAACCTGTCAACATAATCATTCAACAACTCGTTCCTTCCTTGTTTGAAATTGTCCAGGCATGCCAAAGTTTTCTCATACATTCTACTGGTTGCAAATTGCACCAAAAACTTAGTCGTGAGGTCGTTCCATGAATAAACTGATCTTGGTGGGAGTTGAGAGAACCACATAAGAGCTGCACACTCCAAGGTTGTAGGGAACAATTGACACTTGACTCTTGACAGTATTTGGGCAGCCATAACCTTCACGTTGAAAGCCGTGAGATGTTCCTGTGGGTCTGTGCTTCCATCATAATGTCTCATCTTCGAAAAATGAAAATGTTGTGGCATGGGCTCCGTCATGATATCCTCAGTGAAAGAATGATACTCTCCACCTCTGACAGGATGCTCTCGCTACTCCCTTTCTCGTCTTCAGCCTCTCTCCCTTGGCGATGATGCCTGACTTGACTCGAGTCTCGTACTTCACTTTCTTGATAGCATCTTCTTTCTCGGGGATGACTCGAACCTCGAGTTCGGCTGTCCAGGTCTCTAGGTCTCCTCCTCTCATGACTCGATACTTCAATTCTGGATTCATTATCCTGACTACTCCGCCTCTCACGATTGGATCGACCCCTTGTCTCCCTACGAGATGTCTTGCTGTGCTCCTGACTTCTCTCCCTACTCCTTCGCCTCCCGCCCTGACTTCTTCTCAGCTACTCCACCTGACGTCTTAAGTCGCTAACCTCTTACTCCAACAAGTCGTTCCTCGTTCCTCCTGACTGCCTTTCCGATTCTCTATGAGAACCAGTATTTGTTCTCCTTCCATCTACACTCCTAGAGCCTACCATCGTTTGCTTTAAAACGGTGACAGTGTTACCGGGGACAGTTTACCTAGGCCCCATGGTGGCCGCCAAATGTTCTTGCAAATTCTGGCAATGTAAGTTCCGAGAATCACAAGGACAACATCATTAAATCTCGCCAACACTCTTAGTGTAGATGAACTCGTATGTATTAGAAATTCTCTCTGATCCAGTAGAGTTCTTGGTTACAAAATAGCTTAAAAAACCTTTTACCTTATTCCCCTTACATATATACATACATTCAAAGTTTAATTGTTCGAGGTTCCCACCCCCCCACCCGGCGATACTCTCGGCAACTGCTTCTTTCACGTTCTCGTCGCTCCCATGTTCCCCATTACCGCTATGTCTATTTCTTCTTAACTCCTCCTCTGTCACTATATTACTCGTAAGCTTTGACTCCAGCTCGGATTGTATGTCATTTGGGCTTGGGCTGGCTACATCTCTCGGCTTACTTCGTCACCTCGGTCACATTCGGCCCAACTCCTAGCCTTTATACTCCTGACTGTACATAATGAGTTCAATTTGATTAGATAACTTTGCAGGTATTGCTATTTTTTTATGTCAATGCGCAGGTATTGCTATTTTTTATATTTTATTATTTTCCTTTCTCATTTTTTTTGTTTTTTTAATGCTACAATGTATATTTCATGATGAATTCATTAGCAACCTCCTCTTTTAATTTCACTAACATTGCTCTTTCTACAACTTTCTTCACTTTGTCTCTCGTACAGGACCGTGTATATGAATTTTAGGGTCTTAGGCGAAATTTTTAAAGAAACTTAAAATTATATAAATTATTAATTCTCATTTTAATCTTATAGCCTTATAATCAATTTTAACATTTCACTCTCAATAGGATATGAAGATGATGAAAAAAAAAGAGGAAAAATGAGAGCGCTCAAAAAGTTGAATGGAAATATTAAAATTTTATGATACATATATATATATATATAGAGAGAGAGAGAGAGTAAAATAACAATTCAATTTTGGAAATATAAAATAATAATTAAATCTCAACTAATTCCTCCAACGACTATTTTATCCTTTTGTACAATTGCATTTCTATGACACTAGACACGGAAGAGGAATGAAGGCAATAAGACATAAAAGTAAAACCTTGAACTTTAAAATGTAAATAATGTTACTTCTTGCAGATTACACTATCCGTGATTGAATCTTCATAATGTATGAAGTATGAACTGTAGATAAAATTAGGCCTTATTGCTCAACACTTACCAAGTCAATTACCATCACTATGTATATAGTAAAAAGAAAACGGAAAAAAAGTGAGGTCTTAGGCCATGGCCTTGTTGGCCTTACCATCTACACGGCCATGTCTCGTCCTTAACATTGTGACACTGACACACACACGTGTTGATTTGAGTGAATTCCTATATTTGTACTTATTTTTTCCTTTTATATATAACTAGAAAGTATTGTTGTTAAAAATGTAATCCATGCTTCTAGGCTGTTATTGAATCATGATATTGCTAAAGGGATGGAGTTTTAAAATAGGTAAGTTCTTTGTTGATAAGTTGTTGAAATTATGAGTTTATATTTTAATATAGTCTACTTAGAATGGTGTATGTTACATAAAATATGATTATTTTTTCATTATGTAGGTTGGCTCTACATGGCTCCTGATATATACTGCTGGAATTATTGGAATTTGGAAATGCTCCAATAGCGTAAGTAGAGGATGATTTTTTGAAGTTATACCCAAAGAAGACAATCTTTGTTTTAAATGCTTTAGAGGAGGTCTTTGATTGTGGAGGTGGTCTTGCGACAGAGCAGGTTAGTATTTGACAAACAACTATTTTTGTTGCATGTGAACACCTAATTTTGTCCGGATGCCTTTTTAATTAAAGTTTTGAAAAAAAATAAAAAAAAATAAAAAAAATGAATACATAAATAAATAAAATAAATGAAATCAAAAAAATCAAATTGCTTTTGAAATCTTTCTTCTCCACTAGTTCACTCCACCACAGCACAAGGCTCAAGCAAGTAAGTACCATTTTGGGTAATTTTCCAGAGCTTAGGGAAGAGGGTTTGTGCCTAGATCAGAAAAATGGACACATAAAAGGAAATTGAAAGGGGACTAGAGGAAGATGAAACACTGCAACACTCCATTAATCTGGTCCCAAGGAGGAGGACTCCATTAATCTGGTCCCAAGGAGGAAGACTCCATTAATCTGGTCCCAAGGAGGAGGCAGAGTTCATCTACTTCTCTATAAATACCAAATCAGAAACATAAATAAGAGGTGAGGATACACGAAAAATTTGGATTCCTGTTTCCTCTCTATTTTCGATTTCAGCCTAGAAAAGAAAGGAAACAAAAAAAAAAAACACAGAAAGAAAACAGAGAAAAGGAGAAGACACTCATCTTCTTCTCTCTATACTTCCCTTCACGTCTTCTTCCTCTCATCAGCAGAACAAGATTTCTGCTTTCTTCCTCTTCACATCTCCTTCCTCCTTCAACAAAACCCACGTCTTTCTTTTTCTTTTTCTTTCTTTCTTCTCCTTTTTCTTTTCTTCTTCCTCCCTCCAAACTCAGCTCCTCCTTCTTCTCTGCGGACTGGTTCGCGCCGCCACCTGCAAGCTGCGCAACCACCACCTCAAAGAGTAGATCCGGTCACTGCTCACCAGCACGAGGGTTGCTCCGCCGCGAGTCTGCACCACCGCCCCGGCCACTGCTGCTCCCACCCGTTGCTCCGCCGCGGCTACCGATCTCATACCCCCTCCACCGGATCTCGCCGTCACAGGTCCCCCGCCGCACCCCGGATCCGCCACTGTAGCTCTCCCTCATCTCCTTCGTTGGTAAAAATGGAGAAATAAGCCTTCTGATTCAGTTTTTTTTCTTTGCTGTTTTACTTCACTTGTTTTCATATATATCATATTATGTGGGTGGTTAGTGAGTTTGGGCCAGAGTGTGGGGTTTTAAATGTTTTGATTTGAATTTTATTTTTTTTTATTTTTTTCTTGCCTTTTTTTGGGGTCAAAGCAAAAAAGATTCAGAATTGCTCAATAAAAAGGGAAAACCAAACAATTTCTCTATAAAAAATATTAGTCACTTTGCTTTATTTTATTTTATTTTATTTTATTATTTTTTTTTAAAAAGAAAACCTTTGGAAACAAAAAAAATCTTTTGAATTCACGCAACAGTCTACGACGTCGATGTATGATTTTTCATCCTCAAGCGTCGTATGAACTGTAAGGGGTTTATCGTATAGCTTCGCTATCTTTAACCTTGTGCAATAGTGGATTCCCTTTTGTATAAAATATTAAACGTTTTCAATTTACTCTTTTTATCAAAATTTTATTCAATTTTATAAAATAAAATTCCTTTTTATTTCACGCAACAATTTACGATGTTGATGTATGATTTTTCATCCTCAAGTGTCGTACGAATTGTAAGGGTTTATCGTGTAGCACTGCTATCTTGGACTCTATGCAAAAGTGAATTTATTCTGAAATAAAATCTTTTTAAAATAAAATAAATAAATCAAAATCTTTATCAAAATTAAAATCAACCAACCAATCAAACTTTCTCAAAAGAACTACGTGGCTTTGAGTTTCCCATCGCACCCGGGAATACGTAGGAGCAAGATAAATCATCTTGTCGGGCCAAAACTAAATTTTCCTTTTTTGTGTCTCTTTTTATCTTAAAATAATTAATTAAAATTAAATTTTTCCCTTTTTAACAATAAAATTCAAAAAAAATAAAAATTATTAAAAAATTAAAAAATTAAAAATTAAAAAATATATATATAATTCTTTCTTGAAAATAATCTTTGGGGTGAATTAAATATTTAAAAGGCTATTAAAATGTTTTTGCACAATTAACTTGAGGTACCGTTTTTTAAACGGGCGATGTGGGGTGCTAACACCTTCCCTACTCGTAACCGACTCCCGGACTCATCTCTCTCTTTTTTTTAGACCAGTTTACCTTTAAATAATTGGGTTTTCTAAGATTTTCCCAATAAAAATTTTAGTGGCGACTCCTCTGCTTTTACCTTCTTTTTCGCGGCTCCCGGACGGGACGGTCGCGACAGCTGGCGACTCCACTAGGGAATTTAGAGAGTATGGCCTATCATAGTTGGTTGTGCAACTTCTTTTAATAACTTTGAAAATATTAGTTTTACCCCTCTTTGTTTTATTTGTTTTGTAAATTGTTATATGCTTTAATATATGTCTTTGTACATTCTTGCAACCTTAGGGTAGAAAACTCTTGTAAATGTTGGTTGTTCTTTTGCAGGCTTGGGGTTAGTTTTTTGGGTTTCGTGCAGGTTTGCTTGCTCCCAGCACACACATCACCATCCCATACTCACACACTTTTGGGCTCTATACCCGAGTCTTGGAATGCCATAGGATTAGAAGGGGCTTCAGTGATGTTAGTGTGACGCTTTTGCGCCCCTGACAGACATTGATTCTCCCGCTCGGATTGCTACCGAAACATGGACCGCCATATTGTGACTTTTCAGTCCCTGTGGCGAGGTTCATGGATGTGGATCCTCATCTTATAGATGGGGGTAATCCGGGGACCATATATTTAGGGGTCTAGATCTATCCCGAAAGTCATGCACATAAAATGCATTAGTAGCCTACCAAAATAGGGTCTTGACTTTAGAAGTCCCAACTTTAGGATATGACCTATGTAGGACAAAAGGGAGTGCATTCTATGTTTTTTCGCAACATGAATAACCACATTTATATCTCATGCATCATAACGATTTTTCTGCATGCATCCCACATGCACCTTAACATGCTACTCATTCAGGCATTCTGTTATACTCATTCTTATTATATTGCCTGTTCATGCATGCAGTATCTTAGGCCATGCATCATCAATATGTCATTCATTCATGCATCTTGGTACGCTCTCATGCATAAGTAATTTGCTTTCCAAATGTTATTAACAAATTAAAATTTCCTCCACAGATAATTTGGTTTGAGATAACACCTTTGATTACAAGACATGGAAAAAGTTAGACACACTAGCAATGTTCCCACCACCAAGAGCTCCAGGGTGATAATGAACCCATTAGAAAATTTGAAAGAGTTGAGCCAATCTTTGCCTCAAGAACGTCGAAGAAGCTTCGCCAAGAAGTATGGAGGGATCTTGGACTTAATTTTCATACCGGTTGAGACTGCTGCTTTGAGTGCTTTGTGTTGGTATTGGAACCCCCACCTCAGATGTTTTGAATTGCCAGACGTGGACATTACTCCTACCATCGAAGAATATGCTTGCATGTTAAGGTTGACAATGCAGAAAAACCCCATCGTGTACTTTCACTTGGGGCAATACTTGACCACTACCAGCGTAGCAGGGTTACTGGGGCTTCCTGAAAATGATGTGAAGTTGACCGGGCACTCAAACTCGCGAGGGTTAACCCGAACTCTTCTCGAAAATCACTTGAAGAAATTAGTGGATCAGCAAGATTGGGAAACCTTTGAGAGGGTATTGGCGCTAACAATATACGGGTTGGTCCTATTTCCATCAGCGCTAGACATGATAGATCAAGCGGCGATGGATGTATTCTTCACAGTAGAAAGAAAGAAAAACCCCGTGCCGGCAGTGTTAGCCGAAACGTTTTTGACTCTAGATTTTTGCCAGCGGAATCCAAAGGGGAAGCTCCGATGTTGTGCACAGTTGCTCTATGTGTGGGCCATGACTCACATGTATGCAAAAGGTTATATCACCCACCATTCAGATCCACTAAGAGGCTTCCATAACATCCCTATCAGACAGCTAAATGAAGAGGAATGGAAGAGCGAGTTTGACAAAGTGGAAAAGGACTCTTTTAGGTGGGTATGCCCATGGTACGAAGGTCATCAGGGACAAGATATCATTTATAGTTGCGGTGACTATCCCAATGTTCCTTTGATGGGCCCAAGAGGGTGCATATCCTACACACCCGCCATAGTCTTAAGACAACTTTGTTGGACGCAAACCGTGTCAAGAGAAGAACAACTCGGCAAATGCTGCTTCCGGTACGAGGATGGAGAGAATACCAAGATGTTGGCAAAATCAGTTAGAAATGCATGGAAGGATGTGAAGATGGCAAGGAGAGCACAATTGGGCCGGCCAATCCTGATCATTGTCTCAGAATATGAAGCATGGAGAAAATCAAGGAAAGGTCTGGTCAACTTTCCGGCAGAAAGCATGAAAGATAAAGATCACTCCCCTTTGGTAGCTCAAATGACAGAACAACTGAAAGTTCTAGAAGCGCAAATGAAGGAAATGGAACAACAAAAGCAAGACGCCGAGTTAAAAATAGCCATTGGATAGAAGCGTTGTGAGAAGTTGGCAAAGGAAAATGAACACTTAAAAGATTTGTGTGCAGATATCTCCACAACCTCAAGAGTCCAGATGAATACAGACAATGTCTCATCAAGCATCATGGCTAAGGTCCAGGATCTTGAAAGAAAAGTATTGTCCTTGACAATGGAAAGGCATCGGCTAAGAAAAGAAAAGCGTCAGTTAGAAGAAGAGGTCATCCAGCAAGAAGGTATGAGAAAGTCATTGAAGGCTGAGGTTGATCGACAAAGGGGAGTCAATAGCAACTTACAGAAGCGAATTTGTGCACAAAGTAGGATGACTGATGAATTGGTACAAAAGGTCAAAGAACTAAATGTCCTAATGGTCAAAATCAAGAAGGAGTCCGATTTGGGGTGGACCTCGGCAAAACATTATCATGATCACGTGGTTCAAGCAATGAATGCTGTGAAGTGGTGGAGAGAAGAAGCGCGAGAGCGAGGGATAGATATTGACATATGGAAAAAGAGATATATGAGCATGAGTTTGGAGCTAAGCCATTGCATTCAGAATTTTGTCCAAAACTTTGAGAAGGCAGAACAACAAATCTGTGGGGACCATACCCTTCGTCTCCCGTCTGAACTGGACGATTTTATGAAAATGTGTGGAGGGTTTGCTCGAGGGCTAAAGAGAAAGAGACCGAAGTTGTTGACTTTAGGATGAAATGTTGTAACAATGTTGAAAATTATGATTTGACAATGATGTAATCCCAACCTATGTACTGCTTTGAGGAACTTTTAATGAAATCTGTTCTTGCCTCTATGATTCCTTCGCACTCCAACTCTTACACTTAACTTGCGACGACACCTATCGTGGAGCATGGTCTCCCTTTAGTATGTTGTCAACTACATCTTTGCCTTATAGGATTCTTCCTTCTGTGCAAAGGGTAGGTCGAGATGCCTCAATTCAAAGTTCGCATTGCTAATGTGTTTAAGACAACATCTATTGTGGAGAGACGTTCTTCCCCTAGATTTGTTGTCAACTCCATTTCATCTTATGAGCACAATGCTTTCTGTGTGGGACGGAGGGACCATCTCTTGTCAGTCACCAGGTGTTAACTCAAGAAAGAAAAACAAAATAAAATAATAAATAATAAACTCCATAGGTGGTTTTCACCAAAGCCTTTTCTTTTTTGCAATATTCTTACCTTTTTCTGATTAAAACAGTGTGACTCTTCTGAACAATTGCTCCGAGACACCCTTATCGCACTCGATCACAGGCAAGAGCCATGGCGGATGAACTAGAAGAAGTTCAAGAAATCAGGGATGAAGTCAGTCAAATCAAGGATCAGATGGCTAAGATGATGGAGATCCTACAAGAAATGCAGAAGGAGAAGAACACAGAGGAGAACCCTCCAGCCTCGAACGAGGGACAGCCAGCCACACCTCTCATCCCGCCCGGTTTTTCTCAGGTTCCTGTTCAAGGCTTCCACCAACCAGGGGCCATGATGCCTCTCAACCAAACTCATTTTTCATTTGACCTGAACAATCCCCCATATGGTTTGCCTCGTGGATTTGTACCACCACCAGCCCCCAGTCCACAAGATGGCATGCAGAACTCCGAACACATCACTCAGACAAAAATTCCCACCAATGCAGTCGAAATACCGCAAACACAAAATGTCAACCCTACAGATGGTAACACCCCGATAGTGACACCTTCTATCAATCCAAGGCCCCCACAATACACCCTACATTATGGGCCCCAGGGGGCTCAAATGATGCCAAACTTCGGTTCCTCCTCCATGCCATATTCATTTCCCCATAATATGTACGGAGAAGCTCCGGTGAATCAGTCGGGAGGGGATTCCCAGTCTAAAGAAAAGCTGGAAGTACTAGAGGAAAGATTGCGGGCCATTGAAGGGGTAAATAGTTATGGTCTTCGGGATGCCTCAGAACTCTGTCTGGTGCCAAATGTTGTAATTCCGCCGAAATTTAAGGTGCCCGATTTTGACAAATATCGGGGAACCGCTTGTCCCAAGAACCATCTCGAGCGGGCACACATCCGATCCTTCAAAGATCTAGCAGATGCATTCCTGAAGCAGTACAAGTACAATATTGACATGGCTCCCGACAGGATGCAACTCCAAAATATGTCAAAAAGGGACGTGGAGACTTTCAAAGAATATGCACAACGATGGAGGGAACTGGCTGCTCAGGTGGAGCCTCCCTTAGCCGAGAAAGAAATCGTAGCAATGTTCATTGATACACTCCAGTCGCCCTTCTATGATAGGATGATTGGGAGTGTGTCATCAAATTTTTCTGACATGGTCATCATTGGCGAGAGAATTGAAAGCGGAATGAGGAATGGTAAGATCACCGAGACTTCAGTTGGGAACGGCCCAAAGAAAGCCCCGTTTGTGAAAAAGAAAGAGGGAGAAGCTCATGCAGTAACCGTTGAACAGAAGAAACCGAACCAATGGAGAGCAAACCAAACACCCGCCTTCCATGCCCAGTACGCCCCATATTACCAACCACTTCCATATCACCAAGCCAACCAGTCATACATCGCTGCAACCTCGTAATTTCCAAACCCTCAACAAATGGCTCCCTACCGACCAACATACCCTTCTCAGCCTCAAACACACCCCACCATGCCACCTCAAATCGTCCAGCCTCTAAATTCAAACCCAAACACCAGCCAAACAAGACCACCATATAACCCGGAAAGAAAGCCAGTGCGTTTTGACCCAATACCCATGACCTACACTGAACTATTCCGCCAACTTGTGAGCAAATCCGTGCTAACTCCTATCCCGACAAGACCAATAGACCCTCCTTATCCAAAGTGGTATGACCCAAATTCTCAATGTGAATATCACGATGGGGCCACAGGACATTCTACCGAGAGTTGTAAAGCTTTGAAGTTTAAGGTCCAAGACCTGATTAATGCCAAATGGTTGAGCTTTCAGAAGGATGCTCCAAATGTGGCACAGGGTCCTATGCCAAATCATGGGAGTTCGGGGGTCAATGCCATTGAGAGCTTCTTGGAACATACTCTCAAGAGTAAAGTGGCCGATGTTAGGACTCCTATGAGAGTTGTTTTCAGAGAGATGTTCAAATGTGGATTGATCCAAATCCCGGCCACGGAAGAAAAGGCTCTCGATGGAGATATAAGGTGTGACTTTGATGGGAGCATGGGGCATTTGATTGAAGATTGTTCGGAGTTTCGGCAAGTTGTGCAGCGGCTAATGGATATGAAGCTTATCTTAATTGGTTGTGAATCAAATGAGTATGCCATTAATATGGTTGCTGAATCTACAATTTCCCCAACCCCAGTCAAGATAACCCCTTTTACTGTTGTGGTTAATCCTCAACCAGTTCCTGAGCAAGTCACTCCGAAACCAGTGATGATATACTATACTGAGAAGAAACCTTTGCCGGTTCCAAATGGGCCAACACCAATCGTCATCCGAGTTCCAGGTCCTTTCCCTTACAAGGACACCAAAGCGGTACCATGGAAGTATGAGATGCAGGTCCAACCCAATCCTTCCAACGGGACTACTGTGGTCACCAACATTTCAGGAATTGGTGGAATGACTAGGAGTGGTCGCATTTACACTCCAGAGGTATTGCGAAAGGGGGAAATAGAAAAGGAAGGAAAGGATCACAAAGGGAAAGAGAAGGTGGAAGAAACCCTAGATGGCAAGGAAGCAAATGGGGGTGAGAATAACAAGGGAGTATCTGATGAGGAGGTAGGTGAATTCTTGAAGTTCATCAAGCAGAGTGAATATAGGGTTGTGGATCAGTTAAATCGGACTCCCGCTCGGATATCTCTTTTGTCTCTATTGACGAACTCTGAGCCACACAGGAGAGTACTGATGAAGGTGTTGAATCAAGCGCATGTCTCCCATGACATCCCGGTTGATAAGCTCGATAACATTGTAGGTAACATAGTTGCTGATAATTATGTCACTTTCACCGATGATGAAATACCAGCTAAAGGTATGGGGCACAACAAGGCCTTGCACATTTCTGTGAAGTGTCGAGATCATGTCATGGCTAGGGTTCTCATTGATAATGGATCTTCTTTGAATTTAATGCCAAAGTCGACACTGGCGAAGTTGCCCTTCGATGGAACTCATATGAAGCCAAGCACAACGATTGTAAGAGCTTTCGATGGCACCCGAAGGGAAGTCATGGGAGAAATTGAATTGCCCATTCAAATTGGCCCTTGCACCTTTGAAGTACTTTTCCAAGTAATGGTCATCACACCAAAGATCTGATTGTCTCCTGGGACGACCATGGATCCATTCAGCTGGGGCTGTACCTTCCACATTGCACCAGAAGGTGAAGTTCATTGTTGATAGTAAGTTGATAATTGTTTCTGGGGAGGAGGATCTTTTAGTAAGCAAGCCATCAACAACCCCTTATATTGAAGCTACCGAGGAAGCTCTCGAGACCGCCTTCCAGTCACTTGAAATTGCCAATGCCACTTATGTTGGGGAGGGAGCTCCACTCTTGAAACCTCGGTCATCTAAAGCATCCATCATGATGGCCAAGGTTATGCTTGAAGGAGGGTACCAACCTGGAAGCGGTCTGGGAAAGAATAGCCAAGGTGTCGCTGACATCCTCATGCTCACCGAGAACAAGGATAGGTTTAGGTTGGGATACAAGCCCACCAGGGCCGACAAGATGAGGGTTATAGAAGAGAAGAAAAGAAAGAGGTTGGCTCAGCTGGAAAATCGTGAATACGAGGCTGAAAGGGTTCCCATCTGTGACATCCGACAGAGCTTCCGAGGCGCAGGGTTTGCGTTCCTGGACCAAGCAGCAGCTATTGAAGATGATTATCCTGTCGATCATGGTATCAATTTGGTGTATCCATGCTCTCCGGATACAGAGCTCAACAATTGGGAGATCATTGAGTTCCCCAGGACCATAGAGTCCTTTCCAAAGTAATTCTGTAATGCTTATCCTTTAGCTCTGCCCAAGGCTTTAGGAGTTTTGTTGTAATGGGCTTACTTGTTTCTGTTTTAGTATGACTTATCAATAAATGCATGCATTCAGTACCTTTGTGTTGTTATCTCTCTTTTTACCTTCGTTTTTGTTCACCATCCCTCACCAATAAATGCAGTCTCTCGTCTTTAACCATTCATCTTTCCCTGATAATTACCCAAATGCAGATCTGAAAGTGACTCTCTTGAAAACGACAGTGTTAGTAACTCATCATACGATTTTGACTATTCCGTTGATCATGCTGAGGAGGTTGTTGATGATGATGGGGAAATTCCCCCTGAACTCTTGAGATTGGTAGAACAAGAAGCCAGGGAAATTCGGCCCCATGAAGAGCCGAGTGAACTAATCAATTTGGGAACCAAAGATGATAGAAAAGAGGTCAAGATTGGCCTTTCCCTGAAAGAAAAGGAGCGGAACAGGTTGATCAGGTTGTTGACGGATTATAAAGATGTCTTCGCATGGTCGTACCAAGACATGCCAGGGTTAGACCCCAGTGTAGCAGAACACAAACTGCCATTAAAGCCAAAGTGTCCTCCAGTAAAGCAGAAGCTACGAAGGATGAAAGCAGAAATGTCTCTAAAGATCAAGGAGGAGTTCAAGAAACAACTGGATGCAGGTTTCCTAGAAGTTGTGAAGTACCCTCAATGGGTTGCTAACATCGTTCCTATTCCCAAGAAAGATGGAAAGGTTCGAATGTGAGTTGACTATCGAGATCTGAACAGAGCTAGCCCAAAAGATGACTTTCCTCTACCTCACATTGATGTTCTTGTAGACAATACTGCCCAACATGCATTATTCTCTTTCATGGATGGATTCTCCGGATATAATCAGATCAAGATGGCACCTGAAGATATGGAGAAAACTACATTTGTTACATTATGGGGAACCTTTTGCTACAAGGTTATGCCCTTTGGCTTGAAAAATGCTGGGGCAACATATCAGTGGGCTATGGTGGCTTTATTCCATGACATGATGCATAAGGAGATAGAAGTTTATGTAGATGACATGATCGCCAAGTCCAGATCCGAAGATGACCATGTTGATAATCTGCAGAAACTTTTTGAGCGTTTAAGAAAGTTTAAGCTCCGACTGAATCCAGCCAAATGCACTTTTGGAGTGAAATCAGGCAAGCTTCTGGGGTTCATTGTTAGTCAAAGAGGAATAGAGGTTGATCCTGAAAAAGTGCGAGCAATCATCGATATGCCAGCACCTCGAACAGAGAAAGAAATTCGTGGGTTTTTAGGAAGATTGAACTACATTGCTCGGTTCATCTCCCAACTGACCGCGACGTGTGAACCAATCTTTAAATTGCTACGCAAAAATCAGGCAATAACATGGAATGAAGATTGTCAAAAAGCCTTCGAGAAGATCAAACAATACCTACAGGAGCCTCCGGTCTTGGTTCCCCCAGTTCCGGGAAGACCTCTTATCATGTATTTGACTGTGCTAGATGAATCAATGGGTTGTGTACTGGGGCAACACGATGAGTCAGGAAGGAAAGAACATGCCACTTATTATCTAAGCAAGAAGTTCACCAGTTGTGAAGCCAACTACTCATTGCTGGAACGCACTTGCTGTGCTTTAGCTTGGGCGGCCCGCCGTTTGAGGCATTACATGTTGTGTTACACTACCTGGTTGATGTCCAAAATGGATCCGATCAAGTACGTCTTTGATAAGCCTGCTCTGACTGGAAGAATTGCTCGTTGGCAAGTCCTGCTATCAGAATACGACATAGTTTATGTCACCCAGAAGGCAGTAAAAGGCAGCGCTCTTGCGGAATATCTAGCCAATCAGCCAGTAGAAGATTATGGATCAATGCAATGCGATTTCCCAGATGAAGATATAATGGCTTTGCTTGATCGCGAGCAATCACCAGGAAAAGAAAAGTGGACCTTGTTATTTGACGGAGCTTCTAATGCATTGGGACACGGAATCGGGGCAATCTTAATCTCACCAGAAAATGATTATTTCCCTGTCACTGCGAGGCTCTGTTTCGATTGTACAAACAATATAGCCGAATACGAAGCTTGTGCTCTAGGGATTTTGGCAGCAATAGAGGCAAAACCAAGGATACTGGAGGTATATGGGGACTCTGCATTAGTCATCCACCAGCTAAGAGGGGAATGGGAAACCCGAGATGCCAAGTTAATCCCATACCATGATTACATCAAAGGTTTGATTGAGCAGTTTGATGAAGTCACATTTCATCATATTCCCCGAGAAGATAACCAACTAGCTGATGCGCTGTCCACCTTGTCCTCGATGTTCAAAGTAAGTGACGAGAGGAACCTACCACTCATCAAAATGGCAAGCCGTGATCATCCTGCATATTGTCAAGTGATAGAGGAAGAGTCTGATCAAAAACCGTGGTACCATGACATCAAATGCTTCATACAAAGAAGGGAATACCCTCCGGGCGCTTCAGAAAATGACAAAAGAACTCTAAGAAAACTTGCAATGGGTTTCTATTTAGATGGAGATATTCTCTACAAAAGAAATCATGACATGGTGTTGTTGAGGTGCGTTGACGCAAAAGAAGCTAAACTGATAATTGAGGAGGTACATGAAGGACCTTTTGGAACACACGCGAGCGGTCATGCAATGGCCAGGAAAATTTTGAGGATTGGCCAATATTGGTTGACAATGGAGGCTGATTGCTTTAATTATGCGAAGAAGTGCCATAAGTGTCAAATATATGCTGATAAGGTTCATGCGCCGCCAGCTCCCTTGAATGTCATGACGGCACCCTGGCCCTTCTCAATGTGGGGAATGGATGTGATCGGGCCTATCGAACCAAAAGCCTCAAATGGACATCGCTTCATTCTTGTTGCCATCGATTATTTCACCAAGTGGGTTGAGGCTGCATCATATTCCAATGTGACCAGGAATGTCGTGATCAAATTTGTCAAAAGAGAGCTAATTTGTCGTTATGGGTTGCCGAGTGAGATTATCACTGACAATGCGACCAATTTGAACAATAAGATGATGAAGGAGATGTGCGAAAATTTCGAGATAAAGCATCATAACTCCTCTCCGTACCGTCCAAAGATGAACGGGGCAGTTGAGGCCGCTCATAAAAATATCAAGAAGATTGTCCAAAAGATGGTGGTGACGTATAAGGATTGGTACGAGATGTTGCCTTTTGCTTTACACGGCTATCGTACCTCTATTCGCACCTCGACAGGGGCAACGCCATATTCTTTAATTTATGGGATGGAGGCAGTGCTCCCGATTGAAGTAGAGATCCCCTCATTAAGAGTACTGAGAGAAGCAGAATTAGAAGAAGCTGAGTGGGTCCAGGATCGACTGGACCAGTTGAACCTCATTGAAGAGAAGAGATTAGGGGCATTGTGTCACGGTCAATTATACCAGAGAAGGTTGATGAGGGCTTATGAGAAGAAGGTACGCCCGCGACAGTTTCGGGAGGGTGACCTGGTGCTCAAGAAGATTCTGCCAATCCAAAAGGATCATCGTGGGAAATGGACCCCGAACTACGATGGACCTTACGTAGTGAAAAAGGCATTCTCTGGAGGGGCTTTAATTCTCACCAGGATGGATGGGGAAGATCTTCCACTTCCGGTAAACTCAGATGCAGTCAAAAAGTATTATGCTTGAACACACTTCCCAAGAAGAAGAAGAAAAGAAAAAGTGAAAAATGAAAAAGAAAAGCTCGCTAGATTGAAAATCTAAAAAGACAGTCTAGGCAAAAGTTAGAGCAGCCCGCTAGGTTGAAAACCTGAAAAGGCGGTCTAGGCAAAAGTTAGGGTTCCAAAAAAAAATCAAAAAATATAAAAATATAACAATGGAAGTGTCGTCAAGCCGATGAACTGGGGCAGTCCGTAGGTTGGATGTATGAAACTGGGGCAAACAATGTCTCTGAAGCCAATTAATGAGCAGTCAAGATTGTATGAGGGATACTAACATTAGTCATTGATAGAGACATCACCTGAGGAGATGCGATTCTACTCCGCAATGTTTTGCAATTTATGTTTTGTATACCTCTTTCAATCCAAATAAATGACATTGACTTCCTTTATTTTATTTCGCTACCTTGGTCTTTTTCTCTCAACTTTTGTCATTTATGTGTGTGCATTCATCCTGATAAGTATATACTGAAATGTGAAACAAGTATTGGTTTTCTTTAAGCAGTTAGAATTCCTTAGAAAGTCTCGAAAGGTCATGGGGGGCACGACGCTTCCCCTATAAACGACAATGAAGAAAGGAAGGAATAGTAAAGATCAACCCCTGGGATAATTATCATCAAAGACGTCTACTATCAAAAGCAAAAGTGCGAGATATCTCCCCGACAAGATGGGCCTTCTTTTAGTTCATCCTCAAGAATGACTGTGATCGACGCTTTTAAGGGGTCAAGGATCCAAAAATGAAAAGGAAACAACAAAGAAGAATTAATTTATCATCAATATTTTGCATCATGTTCAAAATTAATAAGGGTTCTCATCATCATCATTCATTCTATGAATTGAAAGTTGGTTATTTGAGTTTTCGCATTGTCATTCCATCAGTGAGCAAAATCGACATTCATATGTTGCATTTGTCTATATGGCCTCGCAAGCTTTTATCTATCCGTTCGAGTTGCTGACGGGCAATCCACCCCGTAGGCTCATTTATCTTTCTGTTCGAGCTTCAGACGAGCAATCCACCACGTAAGCTCTTTTATCTTCCAGTTCGAGCTTCCGACGGGCAATCTACCCCGTAAGCTCTTTTATCTTTCAGTTTGAGCTTCAGACGGGCAATCCACCCCGTGAGCTCATTTATCTTTATGTTTGAGCTTCAGACGGGCAATCCACCTCGTAAGCTCTTTTATCTTTCAGTTCGAGCTTCAGACGGGCAATCCACCCCGTGAGCTGATTTATCTTTATGCTCGAGTTTCTGACGGGCAATCCACCCCGTAGGCTCATTTATCTTTCAGTTCGAGCGTCAGACGGACAATCCACCCCGTAAGCTCTTTTATCTTTCAGTTCGAGCTTCAGACGGGCAATCCACCCCGTGAGCTCATTTATCTTTATGCTCGAGTTTCTGACGGGCAATCCACCCCGTAGGCTCATTTATCTTTCAATTCGAGCTTCAGACGGACAATCCACCCCGTAAGCTCTTTTATCTTTCAGTTCGAGCTTCAGACGGGCAATCCACCCCGTGAGCTCATTTATCTTTATGCTCGAGTTTCTGACGGGAAATCCACCCCGTAAGCTCTTTTATCTTTCAGTTCGAGCTTCAGATGGACGATCCACCCCGTAAGCTCTTTTATCTTTCTGTTCAAGTCTGACGGGCAATCCACCCCGTAGGCTCTTTTATCTTTCAGTTCGAGCTTCAGACGGGCAATCCACCCCGTGAGCTCGTTTATCTTTCTGTTCGAGTCTGACGGGCAATCCAACCCATAAGCTCTTTTATCTTTATGGTCGAGCTTCAGACGGGCAATCCACCCCGTGAGCTCATTTATCTTTCTGTTCGAGTCTGACGGGCAATCCAACCCGTAAGCTCTTTTATCTTTCTGTTTGAGTCTGACGGGCAATCCAACCCGTAAGCTCTTTTATCTTTATGCTCGAGTTTCTGACGGGCAATCCACCCCGTAAGCTCTTTTATCTTTCTGTTTAAGCTCGGCAGGCGATCCACCCTGCAAGTTTTCATGTGTAAACCTCAGTAGGCGATCCAACCCGCGGATTCTTTAAAGGAAATTGGTTTGTAAACACAAGTCCTTTGCTTATCAGAATAACCCGGACAAAATTGGAGTTCGTGTCTTTACTAATTTCTTATAACGATAATTGGTTAACTACGATTACACCTATTATCTAATAAGAAACAAGTAAAGAGGGGCAGCTATGAACACCTAATTTTGTCCGGATGCCTTTTTAATTAAAGTTTTGAAAAAAAATAAAATAAAATAAATGAATACATAAATAAATAAAATAAATGAAATCAAAAAAATCAAATTGCTTCTGAAATCTTTCTTCTCCACTAGTTCACTCCACCACAGCACAAGGCTCAAGCAAGTAAATACCATTTTGGGTAATTTTCCAGAGCTTAGGGAAGAGGGTTTGTGCCTAGATCAGAAAAATGGACACATAAAAGGAAATTGAAAGGGGACTAGAGGAAGATGAATCACTGCAACACTCCATTAATCTGGTCCCAAGGAGGAGGACTCCATTAATCTGGTCCCAAGGAGGAAGACTCCATTAATCTGGTCCCAAGGAGGAGGCAAAGTTCATCTACTTCTCTATAAATACCAAATCAGAAACACAAATAAGAGGTGAGGATACACGAAAAATTTGGATTCCTGTTTCCTCTCTATTTTCGATTTCAGCCTAGAAAAGAAAGGAAACACAAAAAAAAAAAAAAAACACAAAGAAAACATAGAAAAGGAGAAGACACTCATCTTCTTCTCTCTATACTTCCCTTCACGTCTTCTTCCTCTCATCAGCAGAACAAGATTTCTGCTTTCTTCCTCTTCACATCTCCTTCCTCCTTCAACAAAACCCACTTCTTTCTTTTTCTTTTTCTTTCTTTCTTCTCCTTTTTCTTTTCTTCTTCCTCCCTCCAAACTCAGCTCCTCCTTCTTCTCTGCGGACTGGTTCACGCCGCCACCTGCAAGCTGCGCAACCACCACCTCAAAGAGTAGATCCGGTCACTGCTCACCAGCACGAGGGTTGCTCCACCGCGAGTCTGCACCACCGCCCCGGCCACTGCTGCTCCCACCCGTTGCTCCGCCGCGGCTACCGATCTCAGACCCCCTCCACCGGATCTCGCCGTCACAGGTCCCCCGCCGCACCCCGGATCCGCCACTGTAGCTCTCCCTCATCTCCTTCGTTGGTAAAAATGGAGAAATAAGCCTTCTGATTCAGTTTTTTTTCTTTGCTGTTTTACTTCACTTGTTTTCATATATATCATATTATGTGGGTGGTTAGTGAGTTTGGGCCAGAGTGTGGGGTTTTAAATGTTTTGATTTGAATTTTATTTTTTTTTCTTTTTTTCTTGCCTTTTTTTGGGGTCAAAGCAAAAAAGATTCAGAATTGCTCAATAAAAAGGGAAAACCAAACAATTTCTCTATAAAAAATATTAGTCACTTTGCTTAATTTTATTTTATTTTATTTTATTTTATTTTATTATTTTTTTTTTTAAAAGAAAACCTTTGGAAACAAAAAAATCTTTTGAATTCACGCAACAGTCTACGACGTCGATGTATGATTTTTCATCCTCAAGTGTCGTATGAACTGTAAGGGGTTTATCGTATAGCTTCGCTATCTTTAACCTTGTGCAAGAGTGGATTCCCTTTTGTATAAAATATTAAACGTTTTCAATTTACTCTTTTTATCAAAATTTTATTCAATTTTATAAAATAAAATTCCTTTTTATTTCACGCAACAATTTACGATGTTGATGTATGATTTTTCATCCTCAAGTATCGTACGAATTGTAAGGGTTTATCGTGTAGCATTGCTATCTTGGACTCTATGCAAAAGTGAATTTATTCTGAAATAAAATCTTTTTAAAATAAAATAAATAAATCAAAATCTTTATCAAAATTAAAATCAACCAACCAATCAAACTTTCTCAAAAGAACTACGTGGCTTTGAGTTTCTTATCGCACCCGGGAATACGTAGGAGCAAGATAAATCATCTTGTCGGGCCAAAACTAAATTTTCCATTTTTGTGTCTCTTTTTATCTTAAAATAAATAATTAAAATTAAATTTTTCCCTTTTTAACAATAAAATTAAAAAAAATAAAAATTATTAAAAATTAAAAATTAAAAAATATATATATAATTCTTTCTTGAAAATAATCTTTGGGGTGAATTAAATATTTAAAAGGCTATTAAAATGTTTTTGCACAATTAACTTGAGGTACCGTTTTTTAAACGGGCGATGTGGGGTGCTAACACCTTCCCTACTCGTAACCGACTCCCGGACTCATCTCTCTCTTTTTTTAGACCAGTTTACCTTTAAATAATTGAGTTTTTTAAGATTTTCCCAATAAAAATTTTAGTGGCGACTCCTCTGTTTTTACCTTCTTTTTCGCGGCTCCCGGACGGGACGGTCGCGACATTGCACATAAAGTTTACCTTTAAAGTTTAGCAATTAGTCTGGGACTTAACAATTCTTTATTCTTTATATTGCATATATCTTTGCATCAATTCTTCATATTTCCCCTATACAAATGGATTCTTCAAACAAGCAAAGATTTTTTAGAAAAATGGTCTAAACAGAAAGAATAACATTTTTTAACTGTTTAAGGGTTATCGGAAGGGAGATTTCTATTAGATAAAGGGGCGGAGGGAGGGTTGCCATGGCCTCCCCCAAAATTTCAACTTAATGATATATATATATATATAAATATATATATATATATATATATATATATATATATATATATATATATATATTTGTCTTACGAGAAAGCTTTCGGCATGTCACGACAAACAACTTTTCTTTATTAAAGCAGAATGGCACATGGGCGGCCACATTTGTGTCTGAAAGACTCTGCTTTAACAATTTTTTATTTTGAGTGGAGAATTCTGTCGGCCATCTTTCTTTTAGTGGGAAGATGCGACAAAAACTTATCTTCAAAAATCAACAAATCCAACATATGGGTCATTATTTTCCAGATATGGATTATATTCTTCGAGATCTTCTGCTGAAAACTCTGGTTCTTCAATGGCTTCATCAGAACCAACAGTTGAAGCAGCTTCTAATAATTTCTTCTTTAATTCTGCTGGGGAAGCAGCATCAAAGGTTAGAGTATAGGGAGAGAAAGGACTGGGGGGTTGAGAGATTACTGAAGAAGTAGTCCCAACTATATTTTTGCCCTTATCTCTTGCTGGTGAATTTTGGGGAGTAGACACAGACTGAGGAAGTCTCCTCTTCTGAAGTCCATGCTTCTTCTAAGTTTCAAATTTTGTCAGAACAAAATCCTCATTAAATTTTCTCCACCATGAGACCATTGTAGAGGAACAAATCCATCGAGGAAAAGGTTCTGGAAGATGTTGGTGAGCATCATAGTTGTATCTGTGCAGCCATGAGATTCCAAACTGTGCACAAAATTTTAACAGTTTTTCATGTGCCGGTATTTTGGGGGTTAGAGTTTTGTACTCTAAATATGTTGAACATATGGAATTGGGGAAAATCTCAACAGATAATCCATTATTAACAAACCAATCTAAAAACCATGAAGGGTAGGTAGATTGATTACTTAGTATTTGGAAATACCAAGAATGCTTTTCATTTGGGATATTTAAGAATTTCTCCCAAGCAGCTTGGTAATCAAAGTAATCATAGACTGCAGGGTCGAATACCCTGGATAATCTTTTGGGCTTTTGAGGGTGTTGACCCCAGTCTGACATGGTTAAAACCTTTAGTATTTTGCACTGGGAATAAGCCACCTTTGATTTGTCTTTATCATTATAATTTTCAACAATTTCTGCTGACTTAGTATCAAGCAGAATGAACTGATAAAATTGCAAATTTTTCTTGGATCCATAAGATGGAATCCAACCTGATCCTTCCATGTGGTATTTTGAATAGATGTTCCAGGGACCTGAAACACTATTTGAGGGATCACCCATTTCGGGCTCCAATAGTAACAATTTTTGGCATAATGGTTTGTATTTATGTTGGAGAGGCTCTCTTTCCAAAGGTTGTATTTGGGTTTGTGTTGGGGTATTTTGGGCTGGTTTTTGTGTTTGGGTTGGTTTACCCAAAGGAGTAAACCTATTGGCTATTTCAAGAGATGATGAGGTTATTTTAGTGGGCTGTTGGGCCGATATTGGGGTTTGAGCTATTTTGGTTGCACTGGGTGCAAAGGAATCCAATGTTAGGGGTTTTGATGTTGATGAGGAGGGGGATGCCCCACCTCTGGTATGTCCTCCTCGGGACCCACTCATGTTGACGAAGATTCCTGCAAAAATTCCCTGGTTAGATAATCAGGGATAAAATTATTTTCGCCTTTTAAATATTCTATTTCAAAATCAAAACAGCTAAGAAGACTTTGCCATCTGGCAAAAATATGTTTGGAAACAAGATTTTTAACATCTTTTTCTAAAACATCTTTTGCTGCTTTGCAATCTATATGTAATAAAATTCTTTTGTTAAAAAGATCATCTTGAAATTTTGTAATACATAGTACTATAGATAAAATTTCTTTTTTAATAGTACTATATTTTTCCTGTGAGGAGATCCAAAGACCAGAGTGATATCTGACTATTTGTTCAACTTTTGACTCGGGAGGATGCAGAGCGAGGATGCCACCATATCCTTTATCTGACGCATCAGTCTGAACTATTAGACTTGCATCGGGATGAGGAATACCAAGACACAGTAAAGACTTGACTTCCTGTTTTATTTCAGCCACTAGTTTTGACAACTCATCAGACCAAGGCTTTGGATTCTTAGTCTTTCTAAGTCTACTATATAGGGGCTTGCATTTTATTCTAATGTTGGGAAGAAACTCAGAGACATAATTCAAACAACCCAAAAATCTTTGAAGTTGTGTTTTATCTTTTAATTCATTTGGAAAGTTATCAGCAAAAGCAATGCTTCTACTGATGGGAGTAATTGTGCCCTGAAATATTTCATGACCCAAAAACCTCATTTTGGTTAAACAAAGTTTTGTTTTTTTTGGCAGACAAAGCCATTCCATTTCTTTTTATTGTTTCTTTGAAAACATTCAAGTGTTTGAAATGTTGATCCAAAGAATTTGAAAATATTAAAATATCATCAATATATATTAAAGCAAACTCAGAATGAGGCTTTAATATTTGATCCATGATATTTTGAAATTCTGAAGGCACATTTTTCAAACCTAAAGGCATTACATTCCACTCGTAATGACCTAGAGGTACTGTAAAAGCAGTTTTATATTTATCTTCTTCTTTTAAGGCTATTTGATAATAACCTGATTTTAAATCAAATTTTGAAAAGATAACTGCATTGTGCAGTCTTTTTATTAAATCTTTTTTGTTAGGTACAGGGTAGCGGATCCACTGTAACGCTTTATTTAAAGGCTTGTAGTTGATGACCATTCGAGGTTCACCACGTTCTATTTCAGAATTATTGTTGACATAAAAAGCTGTGCAACTCCAAGGGGATTTGCTCGGCCTTATCAATTTTTTATTCAAAAGATCTTGTATATCCTTGATACCAAGAGGGCCGCTGCGGATCATTTCACAAAAAGATGTTAGAGACATATTGAAAATATTGATTAAAATAGCAAATTCTTAAAATATCAGAGTATGAAAATAGATAAAGGGTAAAATTTTAAACAGAAATATTTATATTAAAAATATTTCACAGTTCACTATATGCCAAAGATTTAGGCGAAGTGATTACAAAATATTACAAATTTTTCAGAACTTACAAAGTACTTGAGCTTGTAAGAAACTTGAAAATGCTTAAAGAACACTGCAAGATTACAATAAAGCAAGATTAGTAAGTTCGTAGAGAGATAACCTGTGTCTTGCAACCGAGTCTTCGAGTTCCTTATATAGAGTGAGGAACCTTCAGCTACGAGTCACGGATTTCAAATGTTTCGAATCCGAAAAGCAGGTACTATTCTTCTTTTGACTTGGGTACCAGCTTTCACTATTCAACTTTTATTTTTGTCTGCCACGAGAAAGCTTTCGGCATGTCACGACAAACAACTTTTCTTTATTAAAGCAGAATGGCACATGGGCGGCCACATTTGTGTCTGAAAGACTCTGCTTTAACAATTTTTTATTTTGAGTGGAGAATTCTGTCGGCCATCTTTCTTTTAGTGGGAAGATGCGACAAAAACTTATCTTCAAAAATCAACAAATCCAACATATGGGTCATTATTTTCCAGATATGGGTTATATTCTTCGAGATCTTCTGCTGAAAACTCTGGTTCTTCAATGGCTTCATCAGAACCAACAGTTGAAGCAGCTTCTAATAATTTCTTCTTTAATTCTGCTGGGGAAGCAGCATCAAAGGTTAGAGTATAGGGAGAGAGAAGGGGGGTTGAGAGATTCTTGAAGAAGTAGTCCCAACTATATTTTTGCCCTTATCTCTTCTTTGGTGAATTTTGGGGAGTAGACACGGTGAGGAAGTCTCCTCTTACAAGTCCATGCTTCTTCCAAGTTTCAAATTTTGTCGGAACAAAATCCTCATTAAATTTTCTCCACCATGAGACCATTGTAGAGGAACAAATCCATCGAGGAAAAGGTTACGGAGGATGTTGGTGAGCATCATATTTATGTCTGTGCAGCCATGAGATTCCAAGCTGTGCACAAAATTTTAACAGTTTTTCATGTGCCGGTATTTTGGGGTTAGAGTTTTGTACTCTAAATATGTTGAACATATGGAATTGGGGAAAATCTCAACGAGATAATCCATTATTAACAAACCAATCTAAAAACCATGAAGGGTAGGTAGATTGATTACTTAGTATTTGGAAATACCAAGAATGCTTTTCATTTGGGATATTTAAGAATTGCTCCCAAGCAGCTTGGTAATCAAAGTAATCATAGACTGCGGGTCGAATACCTGGATAATCTTTTGGGCTTTTGAGGTGTCTGACCCCGATCGACATGGTTAAAACCTTGGTATTTTGCCTTTGGAATAAGCCACCTTTGATTTGTCTTTATCATTATAATTTTCAACAATTTCTGCTGACTTAGTATCAAGCGAGAATGAACTGATAAAATTGCAAATTTTTCTTGGATCCATAAGATGGAATCCAACTTTGATCCTTCCATGTGGTATTTTGAATAGATGTTCAGGGACCTGAAACACTATTTGAGGGATCACCCATTTCGGGCTCCAATAGTAACAATTTTTGGCATAATGGTTTGTATTTATGTTGGAGAGGCTCTCTTTCCAAAGGTTGTATTTGGGTTTGTGTTGGGGTATTTTGGGCTGGTTTTTGTGTTTGGGTTGGTTTACCCAAAGGAGTAAACCTATTGGCTATTTCAAGAGATGATGAGGTTATTTTAGTGGGCTGTTGGGCGATATTGGGGTTTGAGCTATTTTGGTTGCACTTTGGGTGCAAAGGAATCCAATGTTAGGGGTTTTGATGTTGATGAGGAGGGGGATGCCCCACCTCTGGTATGTCCTCCTCGGGACCCACTCATGTTGACGAAGATTCCTGCAAAAATTCCCTGGTTAGATAATCAGGGATAAAATTATTTTCGCCTTTTAAATATTCTATTTCAAAATCAAAACAGCTAAGAAGACTTTGCCATCTGGCAAAAATATGTTTGGAAACAAGATTTTTAACATCTTTTTCTAAAACATCTTTTGCTGCTTTGCAATCTATACGTAATAAAATTCTTTTGTTAAAAAGATCATCTTGAAATTTTGTAATACATAGTACTATAGATAAAATTTCTTTTTTAATAGTACTATATTTTTCCTGTGAGGAGATCCAAAGACCAGAGTGATATCTGACTATTTGTTCAACTTTTGACTCTGGGAGGATCTGTAGCAGGATGCCACCATATCCTTTATCTGACGCATCAGTCTGAACTATTAGACTTGCATCGGGATGAGGAATACCAAGACACGGTAAAGACTTGACTTCCTGTTTTATTTCAGCCACTAGTTTTGACAACTCATCAGACCAAGGCTTTGGATTCTTAGTCTTTCTAAGTCTACTATATAGGGGCTTGCATTTTATTCTAATGTTGGGAAGAAACTCAGAGACATAATTCAAACAACCCAAAAATCTTTGAAGTTGTGTTTTATCTTTTAATTCATTTGGAAAGTTATCAGCAAAAGCAATGCTTCTACTGATGGGAGTAATTGTGCCCTGAAATATTTCATGACCCAAAAACCTCATTTTGGTTAAACAAAGTTTTGTCTTTTTGGCAGACAAAGCCATTCCATTTCTTTTTATTGTTTCTTTGAAAACATTCAAGTGTTTGAAATGTTGATCCAAAGAATTTGAAAATATTAAAATATCATCAATATATATTAAAGCAAACTCTGAATGAGGCTTTAATATTTGATCCATGATATTTTGAAATTCTGAAGGCGCATTTTTCAAACCTAAAGGCATTACATTCCACTCGTAATGACCTAGAGGTACTGTAAAAGCAGTTTTATATTTATCTTCTTCTTTTAAGGCTATTTGATAATAACCTGATTTTAAATCAAATTTTGAAAAGATAACTGCATTGTGCAGTCTTTTTATTAAATCTTTTTTGTTAGGTACAGGGGTAGCGGATCCATTTATGTAACGCTTTATTTAAAGGCTTGTAGTTGATGACCATTCGAGGTTCACCACGTTCTATTTCAGAATTATTGTTGACATAAAAAGCTGTGCAACTCCAAGGGGATTTGCTCGGGCCTTATCAATTTTTTATTCAAAAGATCTTGTATATCCTTTTTACAAAACTCCAAAGTTTCACTATTCATCTGAATAGGTCTTGCTTTGGTTGGTATGTTCCTTTCATCAAAATCTTTTTCATACGGTAAAGATACAGTATGAATTTTTCTATTCCAAAAGGCATTTGGAATAATAGAACATACTTCTGTTTCAAACTCTTTTTGAAGAGCAATTACCTTTTCCTTTATCAAAGGATCTTGTAATTGTTTTTCAATTTTTTGATATACAATTTCTTTTTGCAGAAAATTGATTTGGTTTTGCTTTCCGCTCAGAATTGACAGAAAGTTATTCTCAGAAAGAATGTTTAAATCCTTTGATTTTACCGGATTTAAAAATTCAAAAAGTATTTCTTGATTATTTCTTTTGGTTGTTAAACCATTTTCAGAAACTCCAAACGGATATAATTGAGTTATGAAAGGGGTTCCTAAAATGATTTGTTCGGACATATTTTTGACAAGTAAAAAAGTATTTTTAAAACAAATGGCATTATTGCAAATACTGGCTTCTTCAAGTTTATACTTAACTTGAAGCTTCTCATTATTTGCAGTATATAGCTTTTGAATTGTTTTCTTATAATATTGGGTTGGGATCAAACCTTCTTGGATACAATTCAGATCAGCACCTGAATCGATCAATGCAATAAATGGTTTGTGAAAAGAATTTTTAATTTTCAAATTTACTTTCACATGCCATTTTTGCTGTAAGGTTTTGATTCTCATCAAAAACTGATTTTCACCCAACTCATTATTATCCAAAGGAAATTCATTTTGAAAACTTTGGGAAGAAGAAGAAGCAGAAAGATTAACCTGTTCCTTCCCCGGATTTTTTGAAAAATTTTGCTCCAAAATTTTAGTTTTTAGTTTTAAATCAGCAATTTCATATTTTAAAACTTTTATTTCTTTGTATAAAAAAGAAAGACTTAAAGGTTCTTGATTAAAAGAAGATGAAGTCCGAAGCGAGAAGAAGACAAAATCTCTTTTAAAGAATAACCTTTAAACTCTTGTTTTTCAACTTCTTGTGATTCTAATTCTTTGTACTTTTCAAGCATGGCTAATTTAACTTGTGGATCATCTACTTGATTAATCAGATCAAGCAGAACTCTAGCTTCTTTAGTAATAACGTTAATTGTAAATTTACAATTACGATTATCACCAAGACAACCACAACTTAAACACCCAGACATCAGTCGAGATGTTTCTTGATTTTGAAATATAACATCTGAATCATCATCCGAAGATGATTCTTCGAAGAATTAGTATCATAGAGAAGAATTTTCGAAATCTGATCCTTAAGATCATCATCCATTTTCAATTCTTTGATTTTTTGTTTCACACGACAATCTCTTGCCATGTGCCCCACACGACCACATTTATAACATGTGATATTTTTCTTGAAATCCTTGGAAAAGGGTTTCTTATAAGATTTCCTTTGGGATTTCTTATAAGGTTTTATATCTTTTTCCTGTTTAGAAAACCTTTTCTTTGAGGGAAAATGTTTTGAAAACTTTTGAGAAGTAACTCTCCTTTGTTTAGAAGGAGGAGTTAATTTTTCATAACCAAACTGTTCACAAAAATTACCCAATTCTTTGGAATTGGTTTTACTTTCGAATTTATCTTGGCGATGCATTTTAATATCAGTACAAAATTGTAAACCAACTTTGTTAATTATTGAAATTAACCTTCCATAGGTTAATTCCTCCAAAGGAGTACCAGGGAACTCCATTTTTAACTGAGCTCTAACTTTTGTAGAAAAATTCTTTGGAAGACCAGATATAAATCAATCCTTCCAATAAGCTTCTCTACGATCGGTTCTCGTATAAATTTTTGTCAAAAA